>MQUG01000088.1:0-37664 GCA_007213375.1 Steinernema feltiae
AACGAGTCAACGTGGGCGCCGTGAAACATTCTATGCACCGTTTTCGCGGAGGAGAACCACTTTGCGGCTGCTCAGTGTCGGATAAGGGCTGTGTCGGCTGTTCGGATTCGGATAACAGCTCTGTCGGATTATTCGCGTCTGCGAGCGATACAGTTTCGCCGGAATCGTAATCTGAGCTGGATTCGATGCGGTTTGCCATACCAGAAGGACCCGGCTGATCTGGGTTGACAGAGACCGACTCTCACGATCTTGCCTATCAACGAGATGAGCTTCCTGGCTGCTTTCCAGTTCGTTTTCGCGCCAGAAATTACTTTCCGTAGGGACATCCTCTCTCATATGACGCATTTCGTTCAGCATGTGCTCAAATATGCGAGAACGACGATGGCCTTTGCGGAAAGCGTACTCGAATAGATACGAATCAAACTTCTCCTTTGAGGTGCCTTTCAGGTGGTGCATAGAATGTTTGACGGCCGCCCACGTTGACTCAATTCCTTGAGTGTGGACGGACCTGTCGCTGGGATCGACAAAATTCACTTTGTGATTCACCCAACGCCGAGTGAAGTCCTTATTCAGGTCTTCAATGCGTCCGTATGCGCGCCATCCGTCTGAGACCACAGTCGTTCCGCTAGCGACGTTGTCTCGGATAAGTGGTAGGAGGGTTGAGGCTTTGCGATCACGGACCTCAAAGAGCCTAACTTCTCCCGTAGTCCGGCTGTAAAGCCCGAATACCCAACCGGTCTCGTGCCCAAGCTTCTTCCCTCTGTTGTACTTCGCGCGGTAAAACTTGCTTTCATCAATCTCCACGCATTCTCCGGGACCGCCTAACTCATGTTCTGCTCTTTGCCGAAGAGCCCAATGGCGGGCGACAAAACGAAATCTGTAGAACGTTTAGTAAATAAGCGTGGGAGCGACACCGACACAACCTGTTGTAATGATGTACGAGTGTCGACACTGCAATTCCGGTTTGCTCGCTTGCGCTTTGAAGGCTGGTTGTCGGGTTGGCACTCCAAAAGAGAAGGATTCTGAGATTTTGTTGAAGCGAAAGCTTCGAATCTTCAAAAAACGATGTTGTGCGGACGGACAATTTCGTTTTCACTGAACTCTCACAGCGCCACTGAAATCAATAAAAGAATTTTTTGTGCACTTTTTGTGCAACATACGATGTAGCCATCTTGTCGGTCGGAATTTTTGTAGATACGGAAGTTGCCATTGCAGCCTCTCCCACTCACAGCGTTTGGCAAGACACCGTAACGTCCAAGAAAGGTAAGGATGGGTTCGACGAGCTCCTTCCAGAGTGTTCGCCTCTCCCAAAATTTGTCGTAATGTGTCAGGAGTGACAGGAGGCAGATCCAAAATTGCTCCTGATGGGGCTACTGAGTCTGCTAATGTCAGTTCAGCTGTAGTTGGTCTAGCTCGTTTTCCACGTCTGAGAGCGTCGAGAGCGAGGAGCAAGAGTGACCGCGATTGTTTTGTTTTGTTAATGTTGAAATAAAAGTGTCTCTCCCACAAATTTTGTTTTTTCCACACTTAATGTTTTACTTCCACACTTAAGGAATTATTTCCACACTTAATTAATTATTTCCACACTTCATTTATTTTTTCCACACTTGAGGAATTATTTCCACACTTAATTAATTATTTCCACACTTAATTTATTTTTTCCACACTTGAGGAATTATTTCCACACTTAATGTTTTATTTCCACACTTAAGTAGTTATTTCCCCTTTTCGCGAAAAGTCCCAATTTATCTTATATTAAGTTAGTATCGTATTTAAGCTTTGTTTAATTTACTCAGATTACGGTCAGCCTTACGGTCCTTAAATAATTTTACTTGAAGCTTAAAGCATACAAATGGCTTAACGAACAAGCTAATCGTTTGAAATAAATAAATAAATTTTTATTTTTAATAAATTTTTTTGCCAGTGTAATAAGTCTTCCCTGATCAAATTTATGTATTTGTTACCACTGTTCGCGATTTATAGCAATTTTCTGAACACAAACCAACTCATCATAATCTCCACAATATTCGTTATGAGGCTTAAGAATTTGTGCCGTTGTGTTTACTTTCAAGGAAATTTTTAATTCAAGGATGAATACGCCGATAGACTTCTCTAGTTTTGCGTTTTTGAAACATTTTTTAATGATTCAGTGATACTTCCGAATTTTTCATCTTTAATTACAATTTTTGGTCATGCCATTAGTAATATCCGAACCCCCCTAATATTATATGATTCGTAAGCGATATTTTGTAACATTTCGCGGCCTTATATCTTCGGTCCCCTCTGTTGGGCTTCACTCAAACTTGGTATACGTCATCTGTAGGGGCGCAAATTTTTTTTTCCTGAGTTTTTTCGCGGTGGGACCATTTTACCAGTAATTGTCATTTTTTGCGTTTATCTGACTGTCTTTACGTCCGATGGCAGCGTGCGAACCGTTGTTCGATGCGTCTCGGGGAGGCGAATCCGACAATATATGTTTTTTGGTATTTTAAGTTGGGTCCTGGCAAGAAATTGGGAAATTTATGTCAATTTTGGACGTTGTGTTTACTTTCAAGGAAATTTTTAATTCAAGGATGAATACGCCGATAGACTTCTCTAGTTTTGCGTTTTTGAAACATTTTTTAATGATTCAGTGATACTTCCGAATTTTTCATCTTTAATTACAATTTTTGGTCATGCCATTAGTAATATTCATGCCATTAGTAATCACAGGTAATATTTTATTTAATTACAAAAAATTACAAAAAATATTTTTAGATTTAATCTTTTAACAGCAACCAATAATTTTTAATCGCTGAATAGATGATTCAAAATGTTCTAATCTAATTGTTGACGAATATTGACAATGCTTTATTGAGTTTTTTGTTGAAGGCCAATGACTTATGCTTCACGTGCAGCATTTCGAGCAAATCAGCGCTTTCTGACAGAGTTTGTTATTGTATTTTTGAAGGATGAGTTTTTCTAATTTCTTATTTTCTCTAATTTCTCTAGCTACCGCCAGATAATCTCAACAAAACAAAGTTCCAAACAGGACGATCATAATCTCAAACTTGACTGCTTAGGACACTTGTCAGGATCCCTAAAAAAATTAATAAAAAGCCCAATGAAGACAACTCGTTTTTTGTAATGTGATAGCCAAAAAATTTCATAAATTGGCCTTTTGAACATTACAAAATAAGTGCGTTTTCTTTGAAAAATGGCTTGGACACTTTAGAACAAGCAACGAGTTGCAATCATAGACCAAACTTGTAGATCAAATTACACATTCTGATGCTCGTTCAAGATCAAACGTTTTTTTTTATCAATTGAAATTTATCAAAATAACAAATTAATTAAATTAAGGATTTTCTTGGCAAAAACTTCAAGTTTTTAAATGGAAAGTTTTTTCATTCCAGCCTGCATGTGATAAGACCACAAAGCAAACTCCAATTTTTGTTTATTTTTCTCATAAATGGTCATCTCCAATGTTGCATCTGGAAGTGAACTGTGTTTTACTTTGTGACTTGATTCCTCAAAGTTTGTCTGAAAGTATTCCTTCAGCTGCTCGGCCGTGTCTTCGCAAATGGAGCCCGATATGTATTGACTGTCAACATCAAAGTAATCTCTTGAAATCCACGAAGTATGCGCTTCCTTGATGACGTCGAATGAAAGAGCGTATCCTCCTGGTTTCGTGTAAATGTGAAAACTAAATGTTGGAAAACTTTCGCTTAAATCGAGTCTTTCGAAATGGGGTCTTTTCACAAAATCCAAAAGAAGATCGTTCAATTCTCCCTGCTCGAAGCCCAAAGCAGCAATTTGGAATTTTCTCAGATACTTTGACCGGAGTTGACGCTTCAGAAAGTCGGCTACTTCGGGCTTCATGTAGTTAGTCGTATTTTCTTTTCCCCTTTTCTCTTTGATCAGCCATTTGACGCTCGAAAAGCGATTTCCGATTTGCGTGATTATGTCGCCGGGGATATGCGAAACATTCGTGAATTCGATGGATTCATAGAGATTCGGGGCTACAGCTCTCAGTTCGTCGAAATCCGAGTTTTCGTCTATCTCAGCAGAGTAAATAGAGTGATTTCGAGCTTCTTCGAACGTGACCGGCTGGAATTTATAATGGCACAATTGCCTTCGAAATGCATTAGACTTAAACTTGATTCTAATGCGTTCCATGCGTTCGAGACTAAGATGACTCCAGAGCCCTTCGACATCCACGAAACAGTTCAAACTCATTCCGACTCTTTCATCGGCGTCGAGAACGTCGTAGATGATGTCAGCGGGGAGATAGGCAAAGTCATAAGGAGTGGTCTCCCTCAGGTGCTCCAGGTCGTCCACCAACACAGCGATTTCCGGTCCGCGCGTCATTGTCGTTTGATTCGAAGTGAAAATCTCGACATTTATGGTCAAAACTATGCTTCACAGGTTTTTGCAGCATCGCAAATTTGTATTCACACTTCAATTTTTCCTCCCCAAATGACGCCATCGCGGTTGAAAAGTCTCTGGCAATCTGACTTGATTATCTGAAGCTTAAAATCGTAATCCTATTTGACAAATGTCAGTAGCGCCAACGACAATAGCGCCGAGCTGCTCAAACATTTTCTATAGCGTAAGACTGGAGTGTCCTATGAAAAATCTGATTCACCATCGTGATCGCGAGGATAGATTTGCTGTGTACACCAAATTTCAGAAAAATCGAAGATCTTTTTTGAACGGTTTCCGTGTCCCTTTCTTGGATTTTTCAATCGCATAGGCGTCACTTGAGGAGGAAATCTTGTAGGATAGCCTATTTTTGCGACCTCGAATTCGTCTGGAATGGCCGCAAAAAAATTGTCATTCGCTGACCAATCGTGGACTTAGCCGTTCGCGCGCAATCGCAGAAATCGATTTTCAGCGTTTCTCGGCCAAACAGCCGCAAACCTGTGTTTCCATGGCCGATCTAGATTCTAGATCTTTGACGAGGCTAATTCGAGGTCGCGAAGAACTCTCAAGCTATCAGAATCACTCGAAACGGCCGGAAATAGTCAGTTTCGGCAAAGAACGGTCAAAGTGCTACCGAACAACGCATTCTTTGTGATATCTTTGGTAATTTTCGACTTGAGATACAGACACAATAACAAAACCAATATGCGATGCTTCAAACAACTGTGAACATCGTTTTGACCATAAATGTCGACATTTTCACTTCAAATCAAACGACAATGACGCGCGGACCGGAAATCGCTGTGTTGGTGGACGATCTGTGGGAAAGCCTTGGAAAGAAGAAACAAGCCGATGGAGAGGCGCCGTGTGTGTTGCGAAGGACCTTTGACTTTCTCCGCTCCCTCCACGACTACACGGAGCACCTGAGGGCAACCATTCCTGATGACTTCGCTTATCTCCCCGCTGAGATCATCTACGAAGTCGTCGATGCCGATGAAAGAATCTACGGACTGAGTTTGGAATGTCTCGTGGACGTCGGAGGTCTCTGGGGCGAATTTGCTTTGAAACATATTGAAAAGGCAAGCGTGTGGATCAAGTTTGGCGAGTCCACGTTTCAAAAACGTATCGGCGTATATCGATATCAGCCGGTGACTTTTGAAGAAGCTCAATATCACCCTATCCATTGTACAGAAATAGACGAAAGCTCGGATTTTGAGCAACTGAGAGCTGTAGCCCCGAATCTCTATGAATCCGTTAAATTCACGGATGTTCCTAATATCCCTGGCAACATAATCTCGCGACTCGGAAATCGCTTTTCGAGCGTCAAATGGCTGATCAAAGATAACACGTCTAAACAAGGAATAAATGAAGGAAAACCGACTGAAAACTACACGAAGCCCCATGTAGCCGACTTTCTGAAGCGTCAACTCCGGTCAAAGTATCTGAGAAATCTCCAAATTGCTGCTTTGGGCATCAAACAGGGAGAACTGGACGATCTTTTAATAGATTTCATAAAAAGACCCCACTTTGAATGTCTCGATTTAAGCGAATGTCTAGTGTACCATAAAAATTGGTGGCAAAGCCGAGGAGGATACGAGCTTTCATTCCACGTCATCAAGGAGGCACATAACTCTTGGATTTCAAGAGATTACTTTGATGTTGCCCGTCAAGACATAAGGGGCTCCATCTCCGAAGACACGGCCGAGCAGCTGAAAGAATACTTTCAGACAAATTTTGAGGGACCACTTTACGAAGTAAAACACAGTTCACTTCCAGATGCAACATTGGAGATGACCATTTATGAGGAAAATGAGAAAAAAGAGTTTATAATGTGGTGTTATTTCATATAAAAAGGAGTGTAAAATTATGAAACCTTTGTTAATGTTTTATTTGTGGTGAATGTGATTAATAAATAATTGATTTGGCGTCAGAATGTTCCAGAACAACTGAACAAATTGACTCCACTCATTTAGAGCGCATCTGAGCGGCTGACAGGATCGAAACGAGCGAAGAACATCAATCGACATGACCTTACTTCATGGTACAGTTACACGGAAACACATTACACAAATCCGGGCATTTTCCGACTGCCGCAGGGATCATTTATGTTACTGGGATCTTGTCGTGTAAAACGCACAAAGCGAAGAAGCAAAAGCAAAGCCACCTGCACTGTTTGCGCATTTAACTCCCGCTAAATGACGATGTTTGCACTGTATGTGCTTGTATTTTGCCTGGAGAGTTCTGCTCGACATTCAGTCGAGCTTCCGGTTGTAAATTTCCACATTTATGACAAATCTACCGTAATAACTGTCGATCGTCAATGAGATTTTTTTCTTTATCTAAGATATGTGATTTTGACCTCATTTTTGCTAAAATTGTTTTGCTTAGTCGTGGAAGGTGGAGGAGCCGATTGTAAATTTACATACCGAGGTAAAAAAATACCGAGATGAGCCACAAGCCGGTTGTTCGTCTAAAATCTTTACAAGCTAGCTCGTTTCACCAGCCATCGAGCCGGTTAAAGAACCAGTTAAAAAACAAGCCAGCCAAAATCTCATTAGCGATTCCAAATTCTCCAGAAAACATCGCAAATTTTCATATTTCAGTCAGGCAAACGGCGATACAACCAGGTGGCGTTCCGCTTTAGTTCCATCCTTCTTCAGTCGCCGGTTTGTTACGAGAATCTTCTTCAATTCAAAGTAAGTGTAGCTACCGTAATCATGTTGTTCCAACCATGTATTCTTTAGTATTATAAAAAATAATTAAACAAATAAAAGAAATAAATACAAGAATTAAAAAAATAAAAGACATAAAAGAAATAAATTAAAATTTCGGTCAAATTAAACTATTATGTGGCAGTTCATCCTCTACAAAAATGAACATTTAAAAATACGAATATGCTGAAACAAAAATAATTCCAATCTTCGGCGTTTTATATTTTCTACCGTAAGAGGACCCCAAGAAATAGTAATCAATCGCTGTAATAAGAAATAAATTAAAATTTTGACCAACTATAAACTATTGTGCAGTTCTGTTGCAAGTTAAAGTATAAGGCCACCCTCGTGACTGTCAATATCTTTGCAATTGTGCTGTTCCGAACTAAACCAAGTATACCACGTGAAAGAAAGGCTCAATTTATGTATTTTCGGATAAAAATCAGATCCATGAACTTAATTTATTGGTAACATAAATATTTTAAACATTTTAGGCCCAGTTTGGCCTGTCCAAAAAGTATAAGGCCACTTTGGAAAATGACCCACAAATAATTCTAAAGTGAGCACTTCAATGAAACGGATGTATTTGCGTGATAAGTGACTTTTTACACCTAAGATCGTCAAAAACTAGACCGATTTGGCTTGTTTCAGAGCTAAAATGCCCATTTTTAGTCACAAAGTCAGGAATCTGTAATCGGTGGAGGAAGTCGGAAGATGTTTAGTGTTGCCTTAACGCCATCAAAAATACTTGTAAATTTATTTTCACTGAATCGAAACTGCTAACCACATTAACTCCATTTTCAATTAATACTCTACTAGTTGTTCCAACGAGAAAAAGAATAATATTCTTTATCAGTGGTTCCAATGAGGAATGGACTATTCTTACTTGGAGAGGGTGACACTATACCAAAAAATTGCAAATTGTCTTTTATTTCCTTAAGTTAAAATTTAAAAAAAAAATTTTATTTAGCCCTTGAAACGACATTAAGAGAATTGAACCATGTTTTTATTCAGGTATGTTCCATTTGTTCCCAAGGTATTCCTTAGGTTTTTGAGTATATTGAGTTTAAAAAACTGTGCAAGGCTACCATCTTTGCAAGGCTTCCGTCCATTCTGGACATACTACTTTTTAAAACAACCGTTGTTGATTTATGCGACTAATTGTAAGATTTATCGTTGCAAATCAAACTGTTCAGCGTTAAAAGATTTTCTGCTATGATGAGAGTGATCCTTGCAAAATGTCCAAGTAAAATTGAAGATTCTTGAATAAAACTGAAATTGTTATAATCTCCGCTACTATTTTTTTAACATGAGAATGATGCCTACAAAAATTATATTGTTAAAAAATATTGTATAAAAGCATAAACGCATTGTGTAAAATGGTAAAAATTCTAAGCTTAAAACTTTTTCAAAATTTTAAAACCTGACAACTATCACGTCCACGTTGCAATTACGAAAAAGTGATATGTGTACAACAGACAAACGCACTGCCAATGAGCCACCGCGCGCACGTCTTTCAAACCTTGCAATGAGGATAAATGTCAGGTGTCACATATGCCATGAAGCGGTTGTTTGTTTTCACGAAGCAAAGTTAAATAACGGATAGAAGTAATCAAACAAAAATTCTGTCAGTTTTCAAGCTCTTTAGTGCAAATATGAAATTCGAAGTGAGGTTCTTCCAATTCGCGCGCGCTTCAAAATTAAAGATTTTCAAGATGGTTGCCTACAATCGCAGTTAAATAAAGGAGCGGATTGCGCTCGCTTCAGCATTTATATTAATAAATAGTAAATAAATTACAATGATCATGGATAGAGCTTGAAGCCGGTAAATTGAAGCGTGAAAGGCGTAACAAAAATAAAGAAAATTATCAACTTGTAAAGAAAACATGAATCTGATTATTCTGAGCGTAATGTTAAACCGAATTGAAAAATTCATATGAAAAATGCACATGGAAAACCGACATTGGAACCGGGAATTTTAATAGAAGGAGTGTGGGTCCCAAAAAATAGTTATGTTTTTTTATTGTTCAGCTTGAAAAAAACGATATTTTAAACGCTTTTTAAACATGTTGAGTTTGTTTGCGGTGCAGCATCAAAACAATGAAATTGAGTTCAGTCAGTAATGATATAATGTTTTTTAAAAGGCTAATTTCGTTGTCTCATCGTTTAAAGCTACATTTTTAGATGCGATGTATGGGTGATCGCATTCCTCAAAAATTAAGCTCAAAACTATAAACTAAAAAAAGCTTAAAAACAAAAAGAATGTTTGTTGTGTACACCGCTTGGGTCTCACCAAGAACACCCTGTGCACAGTCTCCGTGCCGGCTGAGTATCATTTTTACCTAATTACCAGCGGCACGTTTGACTAGCGAGTTTCTCGCGATTGTTGATACACCGCTTGGGTCTCAAAAATAGATTTAACTGAAACTACAATAAATAAATTACAATGATCACATATTATGTCATTTTTGATGAATGAAAACGCATGGATAGACCGATTAAAGCCGATTATTTGTCGCGTCAAAGGCGTAACAAAAATGAAGAAAATTTTCAGTTTGTAAAGAAAACATGAATTTAAAAGCATTCTGATTATTCTGAGCACAATGTTAAAACCGAATTGAACCGGGAATTTTAATAGAAAAATTTTGTTGACCCCAAAAAATAAATATGTTTTTTTATTATAAACTGCAGCTTTCGTTTAGAAATACGTTGTTTAGAGTTAGCAAAATAAGAAAGCCAAAAATGTTTTTTAATGCGAACTAGTGGTTTTAAGGTGAGTAAATAAATAAAATCAGAGTTTTGATTATGAAACTGTTATTATGAAACTTATTTGCATATACAAACAATTATTATGAAACCTATTTATAACGTTCAGAAAAAACGCAACAACGAATTGAATAAAATTAAGTAAGTTCGTGAAAAAAAAAATCATTCTTCCTAATTTTTTTAATCATCAATAGAAAATCAATTAATTCCGGTACCCCTAAATTTTACCCCTTAAATCAGTTTTTTTTCCAGTTGCAAAATGATAAAAGACTTCTTGTCACAAAAAAATTCAAAGAATTTGTTCTGTTCTTATAAAAGAAGCTTTTAAAAGTAGACTGAGAGCAAACTACATCGAGGCTTGCAAAAATTGTATTTTGTTGGAATTAAAAGCAGTTGAATCCAGTGCGAAATGTTTAGAACTTAGATGGACCATCTGCAAATCAAGCTTTCTTGAAGTTTTAAATTTATGCCACAGCAAAATAACAGAGATTCGTTGTACAAAAAAACTATGCATAATTAAATTCGAAAGAGCATTTGAAACCGCCAAGTTGTTCATGCTGAAAATTTACGGTTTTTTCCACAATTTTCCAAAATTAAGGAAAAAAAACTCTTCTAAAATTCAAAAATCAATTCCCAGAATCAAAAATCAAAAGACAAAAGTAAGACCAAAATCAATCTAATTTCTCTGCACTTTTGTTCTATTTTTTTCGCAAAATTTTATTTAATTTAATTCATTTATGCGCAGTCGATTGAATCAAAAAATTAAGCTCAAAATTGAGCGAACAAACGAACAGCAAACAAACCTCCTTAACTTGCGTTTATGTTTGAGTAAAAAAAAGTAAAAGTAAGTAAAAAAAAGTAAAAAAAAATAAAAGTAAGACAAAATCAATCTTTTTTTTTTTTTATTTTTGATTTTTCTTTATAATTTTTCTTTATTTTTGTTCTAAATTTTTTCGCAAACTTTAATGTAATTTAGTTTAATTAGTTGAGATCGATTAAATCCAGTTTGCGATGTTAATTGTGCAAGGAGGTGAGTTCACCTAGAGAGGCTGTAAATGAAACGAAGAGTTGTGCACAAAAATTTCCTTAAATTGTGTACGTGTTTGAGTACACCACTTGGTCACCTGTTGCAATTGGAGGGAACATTGCACGTAAAAGACGTTTGGAACCAGACTGTTGTGGATGTTAAAGATTTATCGTGTTATCGTTATAGAATCAATAGCGCAAGGAGGTGGGAGGGGAAGTCGGCTGCAAATGGAGCGACGACTTGAGCAAACATTAACGCACTGTTCGAGAATACTTGGATGTTTGGTTACATGTTGCAACAGACGATGGCTCTTCGAAAATTCAAAAATCAATTCCCAGAATTAAAAATCAAAGACAAAAGTAAGACCAAAATCAATCTAATTTTTGTTGTAATTTTTTCGCAAAATTTTATTTAATTTAATTCATTTATGCGCAGTTGATTGGATCAAGTTTTGAATCAAATCATTGAATCTAAAAAATTAAGCTGAATATTGAGCGAACAAACGAACAGCAAACAAACCTCCTTAACTTGCGTTTATGTTTGAGTAGACTATGTTGCAATTTAGAAAAGCTCAAAAATTTAATCAACGTTTTGTGATTTTTTGTTTGTCTTTCTGTATTTTTGATCAAAGAATCAAAGTAACTTGTGTTCATGATCGAGTAGACCGACCAATTTGTCCCATGTTGCAATTGGAGAGAACATCGCACTCCCAAAAATTTAATCAACGTTTTGTGGTTTTTCGTTCAAATTTTGTGAATTTTTTATATCAAAAATTTAATCTCCCGATTGCGACCAAACTGTACGTAATAATGCGAAAAAGAGCGTTTGGAACCGGGCAATTGTGAATGCTAAAGATTTATCGTTGTGGCGAATTGAGTTAATTAAAAATCTGAAAATTGAGCGAACAAGCGAACAGCAAACAAACCCGCTTAACTTGTGTTCATGTACGAGTACACCACCAGTTACTCTGCTCACATGTTGCAATTGGAAAGAACATCGCACGCTCAAAAATTTACTCAACGTTTTGTGATGTTGCAATTGGAAACTTCACTCCTTCAACAAAAATCTTTTGGTCAATTTACTGCCCGATACTAAAAAACATTTGTGTAGAAGATTGGTTAATTGCATGATGCAAGTGAATGCAAGTAATGCAACGGAATTCGCAAAAATTTACTCCGCAAAAACGTTTTGTGATTTTTCGTCCAACTTTCTGTATTTTTTAAGGACGAACCTGTAATATAAATGCGTGGAAACTGCTCGTAATATAGCAAAACACGAGCCTTTGGAACCGCAAAATTGTTGATGCTAAAGATTGTGTAATTTACAAACATTACAGGGAAATTGAAATAAGGTGAGTTAAAACAACTTTTTAAAGCAAAGCGAATATGTTGCAAAATCTTAAAAAAAAATGAATTTTTGCTTCACTTATCGCTCCTGCAATCGAGTAATAATGCAAAAACTTGTACAGCAAATTTGCAAGATATGTTGACATACGTACGATGAACTAGCTCTAACGGAAAAATCGAAAAATCAAGTATTAATAGTGCAAGGACGTGGTGAAAAGTTTACTAAAATTTATTTTATTTTAGCAAAAATTTAATCCAACTTTTGTTATTTTTCGCTCAGTATAATTAATTTAAAATTGTAATACTACGTTACCAAGACAAAAATTGCTTCGTAAATCCGATGATTACAATTGTTTCAATATTTTCAAGTTCAAGCAACATCTAAAAGTTGAATTTAAAAAAATTAAATAATGCTTTTTAAACTTTGCCAAAAATTTTATTGTTATTTTATCGCAAACTGTCTGATAATCTGATAATCAGTCAAAAAACAGTTGGCAAACGTAAAAATTCTGCAAGAGATGTACTGTAATGTGAAAGCTTCTAATTTGCACAAAAAAAATTGATGGTCAAGGTCAAGATCTGATGGTCAAGTGGTCGAGATAGATCATCAAGAACTGGCAAAAATTGGATTTTTTAATTCTTAACAAATTGAATAATCCGTATAATTCTTTATTAAATTTGCACTTGCGGATCTTTAAAATTATAGTGATTCTCGTGATTCTTTACTTTAAATTTAGACCAAAAAGCGTATCTCCTCATGTAGTATGTAAAAGTAAGACAGAACGAATAGCGCAATGCGTATTAAAAACGTAAAAACAATTACAAAAAATAAGTTTAAAAAATGCTGAAATGCTGCTGGTCATAAATATTCTGAACTAATTCGTAAATTCATTAAAAAAAAAATAAAACATCGTCGTTAGGAGTGTAGGAAATAAAGTGAACAGCATTTGAAGGCATTGACTATTTTTGGTGAGTTACCCTTTCAAGTTCAAAAATTCTTTGCGTTTGTGGAACAATTTACTAAAGTTTACTAAAGAAAAATTGCAAAAAAATCAAACATTTCATGTAAAATAAAAAAAATTTAATTTAAAAATTCAAATAGAAGCAATACAACTTTGCAAAATATGTTATTAATTTTTCAAAAATTTAAATTTTTATGTTGTCAGTTTGTTTGTTGCTAAAACTGCAGTTGAAGCGTTCAGTTATCAAAAAAAATTTATACATAATTTACTGTAAGCAATGACACTGACCTCATCAGCCATTAAATCTCTTTCGAGAATAATCCAGAAGAATCACACAAAAGTTTATGGACAACTGTGATGTCAAATCAATTCCTTTATTGCTCGACCGTAAGACCAATGAATGGCACCGTGGAACCACATAGCTGAAGGACAAAAATGAAGCAGCAAAAAGAAGAAAATGGACTCAGCAACGGGAAATGGCAGCAGAAGATTACCGAATGGCGCCGACCGACAATGAGACTCATAGGAAGACCACGTATGCGCTGGAGGGATGAACTCGTGATGAAAACAGGGGGACAATTGTGGCAGCAGCGTGCAAGCAGAAAAATTGCGATGCTGGCACAGAACTTGGTCACAATTGCGTTGCCTCGTCACCAGATCTTTCTTTGCTTTTTCGGTCGATTTGGTTTTGACGCTTGGTGTATTCCGGGTCGTTTCGGGTAATTCAATGTCGCGAAGAACTCTTATGGCATCAGAATCACGCAAAAATGCTTTAATTATATTTCAACTTTTAAAAATTTATCAATTTATCAAACACCAAGCAAGATTTCATAGATCAAAAAATAGATAAATTATTTGTTGTCATTTAAGGGACCTGGAATGTGCAAAAAATTAAATTGTGGTTCTTTTGGAGAGACGACAAATAAATGATCTCGTTTTGGAGGACCAGGCACAAAAAACACAATTAATAATGGTATGTTTAAAGTTTACATTTAAAAGTTGATTAGCATAAAAAAAAACAAATAGTAATGTTATAAAGTATAAATTAAAAAAATTTTAAATGCGTTTTAAATCTCCAGTTCTTTCGATGCGCCACAAAATGTAATGTTAAAATCTATTTTTAAATGAAGTTCGTTAATCGTTAAATTAAGTTAAATTAAAATTAAAAATTAAATTTATTAATTAAAAAAGTTAAGTTCGTTAAACGGTAAAATGATCGTTAACAGAGCCTCCAAAAAAATTAAAATAAAATTGTTGTTCTTGACGTAGAACAATTAATTAAATTACTAAAGAAACCCGAAATGAAAAGAAATGCGAAAAAAGTTTCAAATTTGATTTAAATATGAATAATTGTATATTTAAAATAAAATGCCTTAAACCTCCGTTGTCTTTCAAGGCGCTAAAATATCAAAGCAGTGTCACGATCAAAAATAGTAAAAGTTGAATTTACATTTGTATGATGCGCTGGTTTTGGAGGTCCAAAGAAAGTAAATTTCAAATTTGTTTAAAATAAGAAAAATAATAATTTAAAAAAACTTTTAATTCAATTTAAAAAATTCAATTAAATGCTTTCCATGCGTTTGGAGGCTCCAAAGTATCGAAGCAGTGTCAAAATCTATTTTTCTTAAAGGAAGTGTTGTTTGGACTACAAAAATTTGCTTTTTTTATAGTTGTTTTGCGGGTCAGTTTACTCTAAAAGTTCGGAAAAGTTTTTTCTTCGACATTCCAAGTTTGGCGTTGACTTCCAAATACAAACAACAGATAAATCAGTTGCTAAGTCTTGGAAGCGTTGGTTCAAAAATTGTAAAAGTTGAATCGTGATCTCCACATGAGCATCTCTACTTTCATGTACGAAATGTTATCTGGCTTTGGATCAAAAAATATTTTGACTCCTCTTTGACTCGAGCTTCTCATCGAGTTTCTCTATCTAGAGGTTTTAAAATTAAATTACAAAAAATGGTAAATTAATAAATAATTATAAATAATTAATAAATAATTCAACGGCTAAAAATTTGAAAAAGTTGAATATTATCTTTCGAATGTTCAAAAAAAAACAATTAAACATCAAAGCGAAGTTTCAAATTCAATTTAAAATTAAACGATTTGAGTCTGAATAAAGTAGCGCCATCTGTATTTTTCCACCACGTTTTTTAGTTTTATAATTCGAGTAGTAATAATGTGGTGGTAGTGACCTCATGTGCGGCGAGAGAGCGTGACGCGGCCGCCGCCGAGAGGCGGGCGGTCACGTTCAGCAGCGCTCGCCGCGTGATTGTATGTAAGAGTGCGGGTTGCAAGCACCGTTGGCGGTTGCTTCCCATCCATCTGCTTCACGGGATAAACGTTAAGCCTAAGAAGTCCTGACGTGACAATAACAACAAATCTACCAAATATTAAGATCTGTTCCGTAATGAAATACGTTAATCGGTTCTACTGTATCGCGCTTAACAAAACCCCAAAAAAAGATTAACTGTTTTCTAAATGCTTCATGAATTTGGAAGCTCATTGATGATTGCAAAAAAAAACAAAATTAAAAATCTGCAAAATATCTTTCTTTTAACAACATTAAAAAAAACCTAAAATTTTCAATTTTCATCACAATCTGGAACGAACGCTGTTTAATGCGAATTTTGATGCGGTTCAAAATGCTCAAGCCCAGTTTATAGTTTAAAAAACGATGGAGCATCACAGATTATCCCACATAAATTGGAAGAAATAGACAAAAATTGGCTTAAACTTAAACTAAAATTAAATTAAACTAAACTAAAATTTTCTAAAATTTGTTGCTGACATTTAGCAAACCGTACAAATCCTGCAAAATGCTGAAATTTAATTTAATTTACGCACTCAAATGATTTCCTTTGTTGTAGAGTATTTGCTACAATTCAAATGCCGCTCTAATGTTTACCAGACTAATTTTACGCAGTTTTAAAAGATGTGCAGATTTATTCTTGCCTAGTGTAACATTGGTTCACAAAATTGTGTGCTAATCAAATGGTTCATCACCAAGCATTTAGTTAAATATTTGTTTATTCACATTTAAAAATGTATTTAAAAATTGTCCATTGCGCGACGAACGACAAAAATTAAATTAAGAAAAATCAAAATAAAGTTGATTCTACGATGTTCTGTTTGCACTACGGCAGTGGATGAACCAAGCCAAAGCCGAGCAAAAATTTGTCTTTTTTAGTCTTTTGTTGTTGCAAAAATGCTGAAATGATTTTCGTTTGCTGTAGAGCATTTCAATTCAAAAGCCAATTCAAATTCAAAAGCCGCTCTAAATTTTAACAGACTAATTTTAAAATTTTTAATTTGTTTATTTAAACATTACACACATTTAAAAATGCAATTGAAAATTGTCCGCACTTTATAAATTGAACACACTAATTTATAAGCAAATATAAACTTTATTATTAATTTTTTTTTGTTAAAAAACAATCGTGATAAGGCGTTTGAAATAAAACAATTTATACAAAAAATAATTGTTTGTTTATGTAACATCATTTTAAAAATCATTTTAAATCAATTAAAGAATTAAAAATGAATATCATATCATCAAAAAATTCATCAGTTCAATTCCGCAGGCAGCCCTGACCATGGTATCCAGGGCAAAAAAAAACTCGACAATAACCAGAGTAAATAGAATAAATACCGTTCAAAGAAATGGAATTGCGGTGCGCAAATCTGAATGCTTATTGAATTTAGAAGGTGATAGATTTTCACACAAAAAAGTAAGATTTTCAATTTTCGTGATAATCTGCAGCTGTTCAAAGCAAAACTAGATGATGTACGGAAATGCTTAGCCCAGTTTATAATTCAAAAAAACGATGGTTAGCGCACAAAAATTGGAACAAATCGTTTAACCCTCCTACGTCTTGCCAAGTTTGCAAACAATGTGCAGGATGTAGGAATCAACGCCAAAAATTTGCGCCAAAAAATCAAAATCAAAAAACGCCAAATCAAAAAAAAATCAAAAAAAAAATCAAAAAATCAACGCCAAAAATCGTTGTTTTGCTCCAACACAATTTTGGAAATATATTTTAGTGCCCGAGATATTACAGCCCGTATTTGACATCTTTTTTCATTAAGAAAACGTTTAATCCTCTGGCGTCATGTCATGCCTCTTTTTGACGAAGCAAGAAAACAAATCTTTTAAATTGCATGATTTGTTTGACAAACCGCCAACGCACCAAAAAAGACGTTAATAGAGGAGGTTCTTCGATAACATAGTTTCATAGTGACTTGGAGAGTGACTTAAATTCTTAACACCACATTTAAAAAAAAATTAAATGAAAAATACTTCAAAAATCTTCAAAAAATGATTTATTTTATTTTTGATTGCAAGTTACACTAACCGGGACCCAAAAATTCTGTTATTTTTAATTTTATTTAGCAATTTTGCAAATAAAGTAACATTAACTGTATTTGCAAGTAAACTAACATTTAGGAAACAATTGATGAGTGAATATTAAATTTTTAAATCGTTGACACTACAGAGCCCAAAAATTTAAATAGTGAAAAATCGAAAGCTCATGTAAATGTTCGAAGCAAACTTAAAAAAGTTTGAAAATTTCAAAAAACATTTTATTGAGGTTCGATGACATAATTTTCTAAATCTTAAAACGCCGTACGTTTTCCTGCTAAAAGCTCCAAAAAAATATTTTTTATCTTTCGTTTTTTACGTTTTCACTGCTAAACGCTACGCAACAAAAAAACACCAAAAAAGCATTTTTCAAGCATGAAAGAAATTTGAGAACAATTTTTAAAAGTCGCTTTTACTTTTGCGTTTTTTCTGCAAACCGCAAAATTGTTTGTTTGACTTTTATAGAGTTATCAAGGAGTTGTGTTTGCTCTCCGAGTGTTCGTTTTTTTATTCAAATTGTTGAGTCAAAGAAGGATTAGCTGAAATGCGCAAAAATTGAAAATCAAGTTTGAGATAGTAATAGTGCCAGAAGAAGGGAACTCGGCTGCAAACTTTTAACAAACCCTCAACTTTTTCCAACTGACAAAAATAGTTCATTAAAAAGAATTTGACGCTGTCAGACTTTTCGTCCGCATCTATCCAAAAAATTAAATTAAAAAACGAAAATAATTTATTTACATCTAAAAAAAATTAAATTAAAAAACGTTAACACGCTCAAAAAAACAAATTCAAATCTACGCGGAATAGGTCGAAAATCGTATTTTTTTAAAAACTTTTTCTGGTTTAGTAAAAAAATTCAAAAAACTTCTCGTGATCCTTTGCCCTTCGCCCACATATATGCCAAAAAGCGTAACCCAAATCTCTTTTATTAAAAAATGAAGGCTGTAGCGTTATGCGTATTAAGAATTAAATAAAATGCCTAAAAACAGCAATAAAATAAAAAACCCAAGAAAATGAAGTAAAACAAAAAAAAACCCAACAACAGTTTCTAACACCTGGAGTGACGATGAGTTCCCAAAAAATGTCCCAACAATTAGGCCATCAGAGCAATGTCACTAGAAGCAAGTCTCTTTGATAACCGAACAATGGCGAACTGAGACAATATTAAAGCCTAATTGTTGCTTTCTGTTGTTGTAGTCGTGCGAGTTAGAGAAATCAATGGCAGCAATGAGTCCACAACTGAAAGAGATGAAATAGGTCGTCGCAGAACTCACATAAAATAGCGGTATTTATGTCTATAATAATTTATAATTTGATCAACAATTGCATCCAGTCATCCAAAGAATGTTTTAAACTTCAAATTAATCTCGTTTTTGTCTAAAATTTTCTTCGGTTTTCAAGTAGCATGTTCATTAACATTATGTTCAAAAAATTTATATTTTCATTTATTTTTTTGATTGCTGTTTAATTGCAATTTTTCAAAAAAAAAAGCTTTTTTTAAATTAACGGCTAACACAAGTTCATTATCGAAATGCCAGAATTTATGCTATGAAATTGTTGATCTAAAAGTTTAAAAATTTAATAATTCGTTTGCGCTTTGATTTAAAAATTTTGTTTAATTATTGTTTCAGTCATGAAATGCAGAAAGCGTTTCTGTCCAAACAAAATGCAAGAAAGAACTTCAAAAAATTCCAATTTAAATTTTGAAAATAGTTTAACCTCAGAAAACATGCTTTGAACAATGTAAAAAGTTATGACTTAACTATGCTTTCTACATGAACCGATTTATCATATTTACAGTTAACCAATTGTAATGCACGAGAAATTGTGATTGCCCTTTGTTTAGGATTTTGACATGACTTATTTTGACAAGCTTGGGGCAAAATTTTTGACAAAAATTATTCTAATTGCTTCAGGGAATACGCTTGAAATGATCTTACAAGTAAAGGCCCACTTTTAAATTTAAATAAATTACTGGCCGTCGTATAAAAGACTATTTTGAGTGTCTTGTGAGTGTCCAAAAATTTATATTTGAGGATGACACAATAGGCTTAATTTATCTCCTAATGAGCAAACAAACCCTTTAACTTGTGTTCAGACCAGTTGGTCACATGTCTAAAGTCAGCATCCACAAAAATTTACATTTTTCAAGAAAGAACGCGTGTGTTATCTCCTAATTGCATTAAACGAAAAAGAGCCTTTGAAACCGCAAAGTTCTTGATGCAAAACATATACGGTTGTGGTCTTTTTCCAAAATAAGGTAAATTTATAAAAAACAGTGAATTAAAACAACTTTTGAAATGATTACATTTAGCAAAAAAAGTTAAATTTGCCGGACTTTCAGTTTTTCAGCAAACCGCAAAATTGTTTGTTTGACTTTTGCAGAGCTAACATAACACTTGGCTGGCTTTTGTGGTTTAGCTATTAATTAACACTAAAAATAAAAATAAAATCGTTCTCCAGATTAAAAATTTAATGAGATTTGCAATTAAGATCCAACTTCCATTGGATCTTTAAAACTGCAATCTACAGCAAAATGCAAAAATGAATTTTGTAAAGTCATGAAAGAGTAATGTACATTTTTTAATTTTAATCTCTATTTTTTTTTTAATTTTTTAATTTTAATTTGCATCTCTATTTCGCAGTTTTCATGATTAAAATAAAACCATCGATTTTTCAGGACTGAAAGTAATTTTTAAAAACTCAAAACAAAAACGTTGCAACACAAATAGCTTGGCTAAATCCTAGAAGACCAAAAACGCTAGTTGTTTGGAACTGTTTACGGCAAAACAGAATCAAATTGATTAATTCCATTAAAAAGAAAAAAAGTGAAGTTGTGATGCAACCAACCAGTTTCCAAAAATTTTAAATAATAATATATAATTTTTTAAAATAATTTTAATTAACACCAATTAATGATATTGGTTATATGAAATCAGAATTGATGCTTTTTGTTTTAATATGAAAATAAATTTAAGAAAATGCATTTAGCAAACTGAACCAAGCTATTATTTTTTTTTAATTACTAAAAATTAGATTCGAAATTAGAGCCGTTTTAGACAATGCAGATTGGAAATGTTGGTTGCGAAATAAAACGCTGACCTGACTGTTCTCAGGAAGAACGTGTCGTAAGCATACAAAAATGTTACATTGCAAGCTGCACGCGATATAACACAAAAATAATTGAAATATTTGCATGTGAAAAGAAGGTTGTGATTTAGACATCGAGATGTTTAGTGGGTGTCTATTTAACTGCCTTAACCTAAAATTAAAATTAATTTAAATAAAAAATTAATTATTCACGAATTTAAATCGTAACATTAATTAAGCTAAAAATTACCAAAGATGGAATGTGTAAGCAATCAGCAAAGGTTTTGTTATTGCATATTTAATTACACAACGTACAAAAATGTAATTGAATATGAAATAGATCGAACAATGTAGATATAAAATAAAACAAATTAAAAAGAAACGATTAAAGGCAAAAATATAAAACACCAACAAATAATTGGCTATATTCTTAATTGTTGATTATCCTGCTTATTAATTATGTGTGATGTTATGTGTGAAACTGAAGAGGGAGTCAAAAATGGAAGTCAAAAATGCTTTTTGTTTTAATCAACGTTTGAAAAAATAAATTTAAGAAAATGCAATTGAACCAAGCTGAATAATTTAATAATTTTTCTAGAATAATTTAATAGAAGAAATAGAATAATTTTAAGAAGAAATAGAATAATAATAGAATTATTTTTAAAAATAGTAAAAATATCATGGTTTCTGATTTCTGCTGTTGGATGCATTGCTGCTGAATTAAATGTCTCTTATAAAAAATGAAATTTAAGAATGATATGAGAAAGCCGAGAGCCAAAAAAGTTTTTTTGAAGTTTATCAAAACATTTTTCCATAATTTTTTTAAATTTCAGCTATTTCATTGTATTTCATATATTGCTAGCGCAGGACTGGGAGGAATTTAGACGTTGAAAAGACGGTGCGCCGAGCGACTGATCTTTTGTAAAAGAAAGAATTTGGATGAAATTATCGAGAGATTTGGCAAATTCGAGAGGATTCTCTGGGAACATTTGTTTTCTAAAAAATAAGGAAAAAACCGCTACAAGATAGGACAATGACTCAAGCTACAGTCGACTCACTGCTTAAATTTAAATATAAAAAATTGTTATTATACTATTATAGTTACTATACTCTAAAAACGTCTTGCAAATAGCTCACTTTATAATTCCATTATAACAAAAACTTGAAATTTTGTGAAATAGTCTCGGAGAGCCAAAAAAAATTTTTTGATTCTGATTTAGATCGAAGATTAAGTAAAAAATGTAAAAATATCATGGTTTGTGGTTTGTATCATGGTGATTTCTGCTGTTGGATGCTGCTGAATTAAATGTCTCTTATGAAAAATGATATTTAAAAATGGTTCACACTCACTAAAAATTGCAAATTTAATTGTTTTAATGCATTATGACCTAAATGTCACCACAGCGTTTAGATTTCCTTGTTTTTTTGTATTGAAATATTGTGAAATAGTCTCGGAGAGCCAAAAAAATTCTGATTTTGATTCTGATTTAGACATTCAATAAAACGAAGTTACATGAAAAAAACCACGTAAAAAAGAATAAATATTAACATGAACCACAAATCGTCATGTTAAAATCTTAAAATAAATAAAAAAATTGGAATATTTGAATATGTACATCGTCAAAAAATTAACCAATATACAGCATTAATTAACAATTGATAAAATGAATTCAATCACAAAAAACATCATAAATGTCCAAATATGAAATAAAACGCCCAAAAAAATATTTGCATTTGGTTATGCGCGTTGTTGCGACGCGATATTGGATATAATTCAATTGAATAATCGATGGTTGTACTCAAAAATTATATTTTGATTTTAAATGCAATAAAAAATACAGCCATGCCTCACCCTAAACTAATGAGCTCAAAATAAAAACAAGAGTTTACGTATTTATCCAGAAACAATGTTCTTGTAACAAAAATGTCGTTTATAGAGTACGCCTGCACTATCCAAAAAAGGAGAAAATATGAGTTCTTGAGAGATTATCTCGTGTAAGTTTCGTGATATCGTGTAACTCAAATTTAGACCTCGCAATGATACTGAAATATTAAATAAATCTTTCTCTTTCTCGTAGTTTCTCTTGCGTAAAACATTTTTCATCAAAATATCTGAAAACCTGAAAAATCACAGTAAACTACAGCTACAAAAACAAGTCAGTTGGTGTTGTTAACTAAAAAATTCTAGATTGCGGAGCGCCTTGCAATACAGAAAGACAATCACCATTTAAGAATTGGCGGCAAAAATACTAAACGCTTGTTTTACCTTGATCATTTCGTGACATGGGATCAGCTATTATCAAAAATTGGTAAAAAAATTGATTTAAATTGATTAAATTGATTTAAAATACAAATACATAATTGTGTTTACCATTTTGTGGCGAGCGGTAATTTGCAACAAATGGAAAATTACAGCCGATTACGGTAGAATTGCTTTGCCGTTAGGAGGACAATTACAGCTTTGTGCAGGTGCATTGTCCATTCTTAAAAACGCAAGCCGTTTGTATGTCTGTAATATGCTCGATAGACGACACAATTTTAGTTTCAAAAATTGGGTGTTTCTCAACTACTCCATTTGCTCGTTAGGAATTAATTTAACTTACTAAAGGAGCATCTGACAGTGTTGCCAATTGATCAGTTTCCGCTAAATTTGGCTTAATTATTCTAAAATGCTGAATTTCTCTTACAGTTATTTTTCTCAGTTCTTACTAAAAATGATAAAAACAGCAAAATGATACTGTAGATTTTTTTCTATCCTTTAGCATTAAAACAATCCGCTAAATCTGAAATCGCTATCGCCGCATCCTAGTTATCGCCGCAACGCAAATAGGAGCAGACGATAATCAGAGTATGACATTCGCCAAGTTAGGAAAGGCGGCAAAAATAAATCCTGAATGGAGTAGTAAAGGTGCCAAAATTGGTCTGACGATGTGAATTATCTATGATCAAAAATTAGAGATCAATTAAAAAAAGTTTTGCAAAATAATTCATAACATTTAAAATTTTTTAAAAATTAAAAAAAAACGACTTAATATTCAATTTTTGGTAAATTCTTTTGTTTTCAAGTATACGAGTAACTGAACTATATAGTGCCACTTGAGCCAAGCGATGGTAGACCGTAATGGCACAAATGTGAGTATGTCTTCACGACAACGGACTTTTCCAAATGTAGGAACGAAAGTACAAATTCCAAAAAAAACTTTGTTCTTCATCTGTGGTTACTGTTGGCCGCGACTTGGTCAGTACTTGATGCATCAGAAACTGTTTTTAACTGTTAGCAAGAACTGTTTGAAAGAAATAAAATTAAGTCCAGATCTCAGGAGATCTGGACTTTTGTCCGTTGCCAGGTCCAAAGATGTACAGGAAACCAAAAATATATCTATAAAAATGTATCTATAAATGTATAAATGTATCTAAAAATGTATCTATAAAAAACGTGCTTTGAGCAGACGGTGTGAATGAAACAGTTCGTGAACAAGTGAACAAAAAAATTGCCCCGTATTGAAAGTGAAATGAATTTATGTTTCATTTATTCATTTATGCAAATCTGTTTGAGAGCGGTCGTACGGTTGACCGACTTCCCAGAAGACATTTAATAGATAATAAAAAAAAAGAAAAAACAGAAGATTTTTTTTTTTTAAATATGTACAATATTCCTGATTTGAAAAAACTGACCGCAGGCAAAGTTTAAAAAAAATTGAGAGCGACAACACCAAAAATAAATAAAAATTATCCTCAATGATTTCTCGGAAATTCGGTAATTCAAAGGACAATCGCGTATTGCTGCAATAAAACAAGCTAATTCACCTATGGGAAAAATGTTTTTCAAATTTAACTTTAATCTTCAGGTTACGATATTTTAAGCAATTTTTTGAAAAATATTCTTGCTCCTGAGATTCGTGGCAAAGGACAGTGGCAAAAATAGATTAAAAATTATCCTCAATAATTTCTCGGAAATTCGGAAATTTTTCTTACTCGCAAAATCGCGAGACAATAAGTTTTTTAAATTCAGGAAATTTTGCGGAAATTCTGATAGACAAAGGCTCAGAAAGCCTTAATTGTAAAATTACTATAGAAATGTTTAAAAAATCTACAGATTTTCTATGAATTTTTGATGATTCGACAAAAATCGATGAAGGCACTTGTTGATTCCAAAAATTACAAAAATTTTTTTGGAATCAAATTTGTAATTCACAGGTCTGCTCCATCTGGGTTTATTTGGTCTGAATGACATGAGGAGGCAGCGGTAAACTCCCGGAGATACCCAGATTATTTAAAATTTTACTTGTTCAACTAGGTACTTGTGATCGCGAGCAAAAATCAACTTCCTTAAACATGATCTTGAAGTGAAATCCCATTAAAATATAAAGCAAATATTGTTGAAAAAGTAAAAAATCAACTTTTGAATTATTTGAATAAAGAAAAAAATGAACATTTGAGAATTGCCGTTACCCTGTTTATTATTACTTTGTTTATGATACGCGAAATAAATTTTAGCTTCGAACTTAAGATATGCCTCTTGATTCAAGCGCTTACCGGTCCGCCACATTGCAGCTTATTTTCGCACCAAAAAAACTACCAAAAAAATAATGCGAATAATGCTCTGTTGCGCGAGTCGTTTCTGTGTTTCTTTCTGAGCGTATTTTCGGCGCGTATTTTTAACAACCGTAACAGCTGATTGAATCACGTTCCTAATTGAAGCAGAGCAAGAAGATTTTCACAAAGTGATTCTTTATGCCGTTGCGATAAGAAGTTGTTACGATCTTGCCGCAAAAATGTTTGAGTTTACTGGTTTGAGCAAAAGAATGCAAACAGTTTGCGTTTTCGCAAAATTTGTTACTTCTTTGTTAAAGTCAAAAATTAACAGTATTGCTGAACAAAAACCAAAAGTTTAATTTAGTCGCTAAGGTGCTTGATGAAGCTAAGCTTATTGAAGCGTTACCGTATTACAATTGCAAACAAACCGGTTTTAAACGCGAAAATAGCAAAATTCCATTTAAAAAATGTCCTAAACCAGAGCAAGACGATTTCAGCAAAATACTGCTCACAGTGATTCTTTATGCCGGTGCGATAAGAAGTTGTTTCAATCTTATCGCAAAAATGTATTTTACTGGTTTGAAAAAACGTGCGTAACACCATAAATGCCCAAAAAATGAAATAAAACGGCCGAAAAAAGTATTTGCATTTGTTTATTCGCGTTGTTGCGATTAAAGCTGTTTGCCCAACAGAAAACCGAAAGGATTGAGTTGTAGAGCTTTTAAATTTGTCTGTGTTTTAATTTATAATTTTGATGTCATTCAAATGAGTCACCGGTTGGATTGTTTTGTTTGTATTGGAGCAAAATCTTGGACTGTTGAGTGATCAAAACTTCAAAAATGTTGGTATATTTTGAGAACTTGGAAATCTAAATGCGTTAAAAAAATTTGAAATATGATGAATCGTTTTTTGGTTGACTTTAAAATTCACAACAATTAATTGTTCACATTTTTTGTTGCTAACAACGCCGTAAAAATAAACATTGATCGATTGCTTTTGTGAGACTTGTTTTGTGGTGGTTTATGCGCGATGTTGCAATTAAAGCGGTTTGGTAGAGCTTTTAGCAAAAATTAGATTTGTTGTTAATTAATAATTTTAATTTTAATGTCGGATTGGAGCAAAATCTTGCACTGTTACAATGATCAAGACCTTCAAGACCTCAAAAATATTTTTCTCTCTATACGCTTGTAGCGAGCTGGGAGGATTAGTATGTTTAGATTTTCAGGAAGAACAAAAAAAATATTTGCACGGATTTTAAATAAACGTCTTTGTTTTTAGACCCGTAAATGGTTAAATGGAACGTCATATACAGGAGATTTTCCCATCTACACGTCAACAAAAAACCGGTGTGCCTTAAAACAAACTTTGCTTTGCTTTGCCATTTGGGCTCCATACCATCAAAAATTAACGAATCTGTGCTTGACTAATGCCCGTTACAGAATTTTTAATGATTGATATAATGAAGTCAATCAAAAAAAAATTCAAATTTAGAATAATGTTTTTCTATTGATTTAATCGTGAAAAAAATTATTTGACTCCTATTGATCCAAATCGTTTTGCGGTAAATTTGCAAAACACTAAAACAATTTAAAAGTTTTACTCCTAATCAGATAGAATGCGCAGTACGCAACGCAAAAATGTATCTATAAATGTGCAAGTCAATTCAGCATAACAATTTGGCAGATGAAACAGCAAAAATTCAATTTGAAACTTCACATGTTTGCATGTTTGCATCACTCTAGCAAATGCTGAAGGCATTGAAAAATGAAATTCATACCTTTGGTTCAAAAGAACAAAAACTTTCAAAGCTGTTGCATTTTTAGACTAATTAATTTTTTAAAATTTGTTTACAATGCATACCGCTAAATGTGAACCTCTTTTCGTATCATTTATTTTAAATTTTCATAGATTTATCAATGCTTAGTCTCCGACTTTTGACCGATGCTTGTCATCCTGCGTTAAATGACTCTTTGTGATGATCGCTCTGATTTGAAATTCTGGGACTACCGGACATCCACCAAAAATATTCTCTACATTCTTATGATTTTTTCGAGGCAGACAGCGCTAGCACATTTAAGAAACTCAGTGCTTTCTGGAGTTATTCACTGATTTAACAAAAATTAAACATTCTATATCAGTTACACAACATTAATGTAATGATTGTCCAAGCAGGAGGAAACACGAGGCTCAAAAAAGTGTACAAACCAATTGTAAGATTTGAATGAATAGCCCACATATTTTTTAACATTATTAATAATTAATATTATTGTTATTATTTTCGATAATCAATCGATGATTAATACAAAAATCACTGTTCAATTGTAAGATAAAATCAATTGTAAGATAAAAATGTCGAATGTCGATGTAAAATGTCGAAACCAATAGAAACGGAAAGCAGTTATAAAACCACCATTATCCAAAAGATTGAGGGTTTCGCGTCGGTTGCCTTGTTCCAAAAAATATTTCGGTTTATCCAGCCGCAAAGATTGGGGAACAGGACAGAAGCGCAAAAATTAAATTTAACAATTTAACAACAATGTTACAGATCCTTCCCCAAAAAACATACGTCATAAAATTAATTAAAATTAATGGTAACTTGCTGTGGCAAAAATTATTTGCCTCTGTTATTTGAATTAAAATTAAACTGTTAATAAAATTATTTGAAAAATGAAGTAACGTAATAGAACGTAATAACCATATAGAAGCTTGCCAGTTCAAAAATAAAAATCTTTTTTTTAAATTAACACAAGCGACACAAAAGGTGTTCCGCCAAATTCAACCAAAAAAAAAATGGAGATTGGCCATTTATAGTTTGCTTTGAATGATGCTAAGGAACTGTATGGGTCTTAAAAAATTACCAGGCTTCCCTTCCCAAAAAATCATAGGCTGCAGAATTTTGATTCCAAATATACTTTAGAATTATTCTTTGAAAAACTGCATAATTTCCAGATTAGCATAAGCAGACAGCATTAAAGAATTCAAATATTCATTTAAAAAAAGATGTTTCGTTTGACAAAATGTGCTCTATTTAAACAAAAATTCATTATCACAACTTCATTTTTTACAAGACACAAACATGTTTTTCAGTTTGCAAAAACTGTACTGTAATTTCTTCTTCGATATCCGAGCCTATTCTCAGCCAAAAATTAAAACATAATTTAAAGTGCAAAAACAAAACAAAAAATAATGTTCATATGCTCGTTGTTGCGATTAAAGCGTGTTATCCAGCCGCAAAAATTGGAAGTAATAGAGGCTCAATGTCATTCAAAAAGGAGCGAACGATTAAGGAGCGAACGTTTAGATTAATTTGCGAGTTAGTTAAATTTCTTTTTTAAAGCTCGCCATCTATGACCGCTTGCATATGATGATAAAGTGGCTGTGAGACCCCATTTTTTGACTTCCTGGCGTTGCATTATATAGTCCTTGGTTCGGGTTCTCTGTTTCGCACAATAGAGTGTTGTAAACATAACGTAAAGAGTTATAATACTAAAAATATAAAAAAGTTTGAAACAAATCTTTAGAGATTTAATTTTTCTAAAAATCAAATTTTATACCTTTTTAACCCTTTTTATATAGGAACTTCGGCATTTCACCAAAAATATTTCACCTTTCATGCCACCCAAAAAAACGCGTTTAGCATTATTAATTATACAAAAATTTAACAAACGAAAATTGTTTTTCAGTTCATCGATTCTTGAAATCGGCTAGGAATTTTTCATGGAAAATTTGATGTAAAACGGTGTGTTCTGAAGGTTTCAAAAATGTCAGAAGAAAGTCATAAAAGCACCGACGATGGCTTTAAAAATTCACAAAAAAGTTTGTTGTTTTCGTAGTAAAAAAATTGATTTTCTCGGCAGATGACACGTCAGCAAAAAAGCAGCAAATGTTGTTACGACGACACGTCCAATTGCAAAAATTAACTTCATTGTAGCATTGACGTTCCCTGTTTACTACTGATTACTGATTAATAAACATTAATTAATTAATTAATCAAACATGACAGCAAAAAAAATTGATCTTCAAAATGCACGGTAGATTGATTCCGTTTTAAAAAAACTTGATAGCGTTATTACTTAGTAACGCGTGCAGAATCCACTATGGTAGGGCAAACTATGGTAACACTTTAAAAAAACGAATTATCATATACCATCAAAAATTATTCTCGGATCACGATCTACGATCTCACAATTTCACAATCTCACAATTTTAGACATTTTTGCTTGGAAAAACGTATGCACTCTGGTAATAAAATGAAGTTTGGTTATTTAAATTAGAAAACTTGTGGCAAATCCGGCGCGTCGGCAAATATTGTTTAGGTCAGATTGTAAACATTCACTCCATTTTAGCATTTACATGCTCTGATTACTGATTGCTGATTGATCAACAATTATTTACAATTTAGTTTCCAGGAAACATTATTGGATCCATCAAGTGTTGACAAAAATGGTTCACTCCTCCAAAGTGTGCACTTCAATTACTTATTGATTAGTACGATTTACTTTTTTGAGCGCGATCGTTAGTCGTAAAATAAATTTTGTCCTGGAACTTCAGATATTGATTCAAGCGGTGACAGTATCTCCCATTTGCAACATATGTTCTGAGCTTGAAATAGGATACTCATTACAAAAATTATGCAAGGAGAACATGAAAAAACGAGAAAAAAAAACAAAAAAATTTTTTTATCCACAACAGTAGATCTTGGAGAAATTATCTTGAGCAAGTTAATGCTTATTCACGTTGCAGCTATTAAAGCGTTTTGCAAAGCAGCAAAGATTGGATTGTTGAGCTCTTAGCAAAAATTAATTTTGTTGTTAATTAATAAATTTGATGCTTGTTTTCTTGGAATTTCAATTATAAATACGGAAATGGGTATATAAGTGTTGGCAGCACCGTGGCAAAAATTTAAAAGAAATTTTCTTATTAATCCAATAAATGTGCGTGAAGGCAAATACGCAAAAAGCTCAAAATTTTAACTGATATACTGTTTTAGGCCTGAAAAAGGGCCAGTCATCTACGCCCAAAAAATCACATGAAGAAAATGCATTTACGCTATCGAGCTGTGAAGAAGAAAAAATAAATAAAAAATCAACTTCTTCCAAGAGACAATTTATCGCTACGAATTCAAAAATCTTGTTTTTGCGGATAATTAGCGATAAATTGTTATTTTCAAAAATTCTACAGAGGAATAACTAAAAATGTGATTTTTTAAAATTAACATGAAAAAATGATGTAATCTGCTGTTTTGTGGAACTATGGAACAGGAACCAACTCGCTTTTCCATTTGTATTCCTACAGCTCATTGTGATTTCTTGCTCCTTTAAGTGGTCCTTTCAGTAATTCCTGAACAATTTTAAAAAAAATTGATGGCTTGTGCAGTTGCTAATCCCTCAAAAAAAAGATAAGCAGATTGCGAATCGCTCACTTGGAAACTCGATTTCTGAGACAAAAAAACATTGTTTTTGAAATATTGAAACTGAAATCCTATTGAAAAATTGAAAACCTTTGACTTTGAAAAGCGTCTATGATTGTGGTCAATGCTATGCAACAAAGCTTCTGTGGAACACGATGCACTTGGTAATTCTATTTTTAAGACAATAAAAAATTTAATTTATCAGAGTTAAGCTGTTATGTTAGAAGAGAAACGAGAGAAAAAACCTTTTTTTTTAGTTTGAGGGACGCCTATCTGGAAGTATCTGGATTGCATGCAAAAACTTCAAAAGGAAAAAAACACCAAACACGCAAACAAGAGCTCGAACGAGAACAAGAAGAAGAAAAACCAAAAATTGAGATATCTTAATTTGTCTTGTTGTAGTTCAAATTGATTTGGTTTTCTCTGAATTTTGTGCTACTGTAAGTGCAAAACTAAAATAAAATAGTTGTTAAAAAAATTATTTTACCAAACTTTTGTAGTCATTTAAGATCATTTAGAATCAGAAGCCAAAAAATCGTATTTTCCACTGATCAGTAAAATCACACAAACTGCATAAATTTATATTTGTTCGCAGAGATCATTACGAACATTTACCAAAAAAGTCTCTATAGTATCTCTATATTCTCTCTATAGCTTTTGGAAGCAAACTGTTATCGGCGTACACGCTCAAAAAATATTTACACCAACATTCGATTTGAATCCTAATTCTAGTTATGGAAGCATTGCATGCAAAAACTTCAAAAGGAAAAAAAACACCAAAAATTCACATTTGATTTTATAAAATTGAATAAACATTTGTATTTTATTTCTGATTTCTGTATTTCTAATTCCAGTGATTAGCAACAATTTTCAAAACATTAATTTGTTTGTTGTAACTTAATTTACCAGAACAGATATCAATAAAAAAAATTGTTTTATAAATTAACAAGTCATCAAATGTCAATTGAAAAAGTTAAATAAAAACTCAGAGTCACTTTAGTTTTAAAATAGATCGATTGTGATACATCTTTTTGCAAAAGTTATAATTCTGATTTGTATCCCAAGTTGACCCGTTCTTCAAGCCGATCATTTGCCTTTATCGCCATGATAAGAAAGCAGCTAATCGAAAATTGTTTTCTTTTCATGTTCATATCAGCACGGCAACTTACAAATTGGCCTACAACGACGAAGAAAGTTATTTAAAGTTTCTCCTTACAATAAATGTGAATTCGATAAATCCTCCACTACATGAGCTAGAAAATACGATGAGTGGTCATGACGTGTGCGCATTACGATTTGGTCGGCTGTTGGCTGATTTGTTCTATGATCAAAAAAACTACTTCATAGCGATCTGAAAGGGAACTGTAATCAAGATTGCAAAAATGAGTTCTGTATCGTTGTTCACATTTTTCCGGATGCAAACAGTTTAATCGATGTTAGGGTATTCGCCCTGCCTGTACATTACTGTACATACTGAAACAGTCAGATTCAAGGATCACGATTTTTGAAACTTTATTTGACGCTATTTATTTGTTTTCTGTTGCCTTAATCAAAAAATTTGCGACATTTATTTTTGTCTTTAATTTGATGCAAAATTGACAAAAATTAGGCTATACGAATTGCTAACAAAATTATTATTTAAAAATGGAATTAGAAATTAGCGCCATTAACATCTCTGCTACGTTCTAGTTGGTAAAACTGAAAACGTCGCAAAAACTACAAGTGCTTCAAGTGCAAAAAAAAGAAATTTTTAGTCTTAAAATTTGAACGTTGATGTCTCCTTCCAGTAGAAGCCCGGACAGTTAAATTTATATACTTTTTTCAATAAAAAAATCAAAAAATTCATTTAAAAATGAAATTCATAAATTTAAAACAATTGAAACAAAAAATGCGTTTTGAAACGTGCGTCTTTATCCAGCTGAATACACTGTGTTTGATTGCCAAAATTACTGATTTAGTCATTTTAGGTATCCTCAATTTTATGATTTGCGTTGCCAGTTGAGCGCGCAAACACAAACAACTGCCCGTGTGAAAGGAACCGTGATATAGTACGCAAACATTGAAATGATTAACGTTGGTGGCGTGATCAATATCGCAAAAATAAATTTGTAAAAGTAAATAATGTAAAGTGCAATGCAAGTGCAATGGCTTTAAAACCAGTTTACCTCAAAAGTTGAATGCGCTTTTTTGAAATAAATTAAAAAAGCTTCAAGGAATAAATTGCTTCGCAGGACAACGTTAATATTTTTGATGTTGAACGCCTGTATTAATCGCTCTTAACTTTTGTGTTGTGAGTTGTGGGCGCTCCATTTCAATATTTGAAATTGAAATTTTAAGATTGTTTAAAATCATTCTTAATCATTTATCGGTATGCTATCGGTATCAAAACAATTATACTAAAAAACCATTTAAAGTGTCAAACCCCTCATCACTATAAATGTACTTTAAATTGTAAATGAAAAAAAGACTTAAAAAAACAATTTCGTGGGATTCTGGGAAGCCAAAAAAAATCTCGATTTGCATTTCCAATGATTAATTTCTTGTGTTCGCTCCGCCGATAGCCCTTAAATTTTGCAAGCTGCCCTTTAACCTCAATTAGTCAAGTTCTAACAAATTACAAATTCACCGCAAAAATTCAATATGTGGTTCAAGGCAAGTGTTTTTGCATAGTTTAGAAAAACTGTTTTTTCGAATAAAATTTAAATGCTACCGAACAAAAGTATAAGTCGGTTGTTTTGTAATCTCGACAGCAAAAATTTAATGAATTTTTGCTACCGTTTTAAACGTGTATGACAAGCCGCTTAAAACGATTTAGTTACCGGTTTTGTTTGTTTGTCAATGACCCAAAATCTGATCCTGCAAAGCCATAGAAAGATTCAATTTAATTTAGTATGTACAGTCATCACTGGTGAAACATATTAAAGGAACGATCAATATGGCGGAAAATCTTGATTTTGATGTTTTCAAGTTCGATTGTAGTGTGTGCTGCTTCAGACCCAAATTACTCAATAAAGAACGCAGTTTTATCAAAAATAATTTTAAATACAAAAATCAGATTACAATTTATTTTAATTTTGGTATTTAGATTCGCTCGTCTCTAAGATTGTGTTTAAACTGCAAACTGTAAAAACTGCAAAAAACAAGTTCTTTATTTTCATTTCTGTAATTTCACTACTTTAGGGCATTTAGATTTAATCTGTTTTTTATCTCGAACTTTGCAGTTTTGAATCCCTGACAAAGACAATTACTTTTTTAAGCCTCTGAACGAGACCAGAAATTAATTATGCATACAAAAAAAATGATAAAATTATGTAAAATGTAATCAGAAATACAAAAAAAATCAAAAATTTGTGCTGATTGAAGCTGCTTGACAACCGATTCCGATTTTATATTTAGCACAGCAAAACCACATTTGGAACAATTGAATAAAAAGCAATGGGAGCAAAAATAGCTTGTTTTTTTAGTTGTCAGTGCGTGCTATTACGAGAAGCTCCTCAGCGTCTATCGCTTCTATTAGTTTCGACTTTTTTTTAAATTGACCTGAAACTTTGTTATCAAAAAAAAATGTGTGAAAACAAAAAAGTTGATCAATTAACGCATTAACGTATTCCTTCATTTCCCCCAGATGAATTATGGATGAGGACAGCGTAACAATTTATGAAACGTTTATAGTCAGTTCTCTCTTTTAGTGATTAACACATAAACATAAACGCTTCTTCCTTGAATGTTCAAAAATACTGTTTTTTAATTTTACAATATTTTAGAAACTATTTCTTTCCTCGGCAACTCATTTCACATCGTCGGAAAGAAGTAATTAAGAGTAACTCCCATCTCCAATAAGAAGTAAGAAGTAAAAAAGTAGATTTTATTACATCTAAATCAGCAACAAAAAATTGTATATTTCAACATAGTACTGGTTTTGCTGTTAGTTAACGCCGCTGGAGTGAAATTAAAAAAGCGCAATAAATTCGACATTTTTTGAAATATCGGAAAAACAGTTTGCAAAAAAAGCAGTTTATCTTCAACTTCTAATGAGTTTGCTGAGCACAAAATGACCGGTATAAGCACACACAAAAATTAAATTTTAAATTTTTACCGTTGATTTATATTCCGGCTATTACTGTGAGCGGAAGCTTACTAAGAGGTTTGGACACAAGCTATAAAAATAGCATTTTTTAAAATTTTTAAAAGATTTGTTTTAAGACCAATTTTAAGATTTGAATGATTAGACATTTGTGAGTTTGGTGAATGACTATGCAAAAATCACATCTCTCGTTTGATTAAGAAATGATTAAGAAAGTTTCGAACCAATTATTAAATTTCTATAAAACGGATGGACACAAGCTATAAAAATAGTATACACCAATTTTAAGATTTGAATGATCTAACGCATTAAATTGTAAAAAAACATCGTTTTCCTTTGTCAGGCGGTTCGCGAAACAGCTGGAGACAACACCGCCTCCTCCGACGGCCTTCTTTCCGGTTAGCTCATGAATACCGTAATTCTCATTGCAATGATGTTTCAGAATGATCCGGCAACATTCTTTCCGCATCCGTTTGAAACGGTGACTCCGCATCAGCTTCTGCCGCTCATTCGCCTGCAAAAAGAAGCGCTAGTAGCGGGCACAATTGCGACTCCACCCGCGTTGAATGAACTGATGCTGGTTGAATCGCTCGCGTACGCAGGTAACAAGCGATTGGAAACAATCCAAACTAATGCTAATTTTAAGAAAGGCAGCTGCAAGCAATATTGAGCGGCGATGCAACCGTGCCGTGGACACAGCTTGTACCTTTTCTGCTCAACTTGCATTCGGTGCTGCAAGCAGTCAATGATGAAAACGAGAAAAGAGCTCTGCAACTTGATACGGTAAGGGCTTTGCAGTTTTTTTAATTAAATGTTACAAAATGTCAACGTGCGTGTGCGAGTTGCACCGACCACCCACGGCTTTCATCATCATTAAAATGATATGCGCATGACATGAGGCGGCGAGATTTTCTCAATTGAATTCGTAATGAGAGGACGGCTTTTTGAACACTTCCCTTTTCTTTTCAAATGAGTTCTGCAAAGCGGAATTTCTTATTGGATTTGAACAAATCATTTTAATATTTTTAGAACGGGACTGGCAGTCCCGGGAATCAAAACCAATCGGATCAGGGAGGGTCGTCGTCGTCATCGTCACAGGGGAACCTTCATGCCAATGTAAATGGCAACGGGAATTCAGCTCAAGAGAGCCGAACGCGTCCCGTCGAAAGTCCCGAAGTGCATCAGAATGCACAGCAATCGCCTCAACTGCATCGTGCCATGTCGATGATTCAACCGTTTGGTGCACTTCTTCCGGTTGTGTCTGCGGCAGTCACAGACCCAGTCAGCACTCTCCGTGACGCCGGGTCAAAAAACGGGTCGCTCCTGCTTCAGTCTTCGAAAATTGAGAAGCAAATCCCAGCTGAAGCTACAAAGGAGGTCTCAAAATTTGGGATAGAATCATACGACAACAAAGAGTTATTACAGCCGAAGGCTTCAGGTTGGCAAAGAACCGTCAAGTGATGGTCACGTTGTTTGTTCAGAAAAGCTGAAAGGAACTGAATTTGTTGTCTCACCACCAGAAACGCCGAAAAAGAAGAAAGGCGAAAACCAAGCAATAAAAAAGGTATCGATGCCATTTGATGTCTGTACTTGGAACCTTTTCGTGACAGAACGGAGAGCGCGAACACATCCGCCGTCCAATGAATGCGTTCATGATATTTTCAAAGCGCCATCGACCGTTGGTGCATGAAAAGTATCCAAATCGCGATAATCGCGCGGTGTCTAAAATCCTGGGAGAATGGTGGTATGCACTAGGACCAGAAGAAAAGAAAAAATACCACGATTTGGCCAGTCAAGTGAAGGAAGCGCATTTCAAAGCACATCCGGACTGGAAATGGAGCAGCCGTGATCGGAAGAAGTCGATGGTGGGCCTTCCCGAAGCCACCAGAGACGGTGACATAAAAGGTAGCCACGTTTTGGATTATCCCGATACAACTTTAATTTCTAGACGACGATGCCGCTGCAGACCTTCAATTGTCAAACGAAATGGCCGCTGACTGCATTGAAGGAAGCGATCAGTGCCTTGTTTCGCCCACAACCCCTGTTTGATTCTCAGTCGCGTCAACATCGATTCATTGTTTGTGTTCAGACACTCCATAAGCCGACCCCTTACCGCGTGGGCGATGATTTTGGCTTCGACATTTATCAGAGAAGCCCCGCTTTGAGCAGCGCATTCCACTTCAGTATTCCTTCGTCTCCAGTTGTTTCGGAAATGCTGCAGAAGGTGCATTTTGCTCCGGCTCCAAGTAGTAACCATTGTGTGCTTCCAGAGCAACACAGACGCCCTTTCAATTCAAACTGACGTGCATTTTGCGGCTCCGTTTAGTCCTTTCTCTCCTAACGCTTTGCCGTCACCTTCGATACGATCTCTGACAGGAATAGCATCTACTCATTCAAATGGAATAATCTCTCCGCATATTTGCACTTCTGAAGGAATTGCACACCCCACAAACAGCTTCTTCAAAGCGTCGCCGATGACGTCGCCATCTGTCAACGGCTTGTTCACAACGATCGGAAGTGCCGGCGGAACTCCATCTGCATTTTCGCCCGCTTTCGCGCAGCCCAAATTGCCAGGAATTCAAGAAAGCGCCGTGAAACGAACGGTTCAACTTTCTGGCGTTTCTGTGAATGTTGCGGGGTGAGCAAAGCACAATTGCGGAATTCGCTCATCGAACTCATTAAGCAGAAACGAAACGTCGTCAAATGAGCTTAAGAACTTCGTGCTTATGCCCACACCCGCTCAGAGAGGACTCACCAAAGGACGCGGCACGTCTTCTCACGCCAAGGGCAACTTTCTCGAGGAAAGCGGAAATGAGAAGTGTTCTGAGCGAATGGTAGAAATGAATAATTCAACTGAAAGTTAGAGGGAGACTTGCAGGTTGAAGTGCTCAAGCAAATCGCGCAATCCGAAGGGGAACCAAAGAGTCCAGCAAAGAAGCTGTTTAAACGCAACGATGAATCCATGGAT
>MQUG01000089.1:0-48401 GCA_007213375.1 Steinernema feltiae
TGGGGGTGCACAGACCGTCGTGGTTGCCGTCGAAGCCGACGAAATTCATCTCGTACTCGATGCGCTTCCCTCTAGGAGCCTCGACGATGTAGGTGCACTTGGCGGGGTTGCTCAGGTCCAAAGGCGTCCAACTGCCATGACCGATGACGTTGTTCTGCGCGAACCACTGCCAGTTGGGTCGTCGCCAGGATGATCTGCCCACATGTCGCGCCCCCTGAAGGCGGCTCGCGTACGGAACAACCGAGTCCAGTAAATCCCGGGAGACACACGCATGCGCCGCAGTTGTTCGGGTCGGGGACGCCGCCGTTCCAGCACGTGGTGGGCACGTTGGCGCAAGGATCTGAAGGAGAGCGATTGGGGTTACTGTAACACCAGTGCGTGGCCTACCGATCGCGTATTGGATCTTGAACTCGGTGTAGCGGAAGATGTTGGTCACCTTCACGATCAGCTTGTTCCCCTCGTTCCTCACGAGTTGACTCTCCTGCTGGGGACAGCAGTACCTTAGGCTCTGGTCGCCCTGCACCTCTACGGCGCCGTACCAGCAATTCCAGTGGCACAGCGCAGAGCGGTTGCCGTCGAATCCGACAAAGTTGACCGCGTAGAGGAGCTTCGATCCCGCGGGCGCCTCGATCGTCCACGTGCACGTGGTCGGGTTGTTCCGGTCGGCGGTTTCGAGTTTTCCGTTCCCCACGACGTAGTTCGATGTGTGCCACTGGAAGTGTGGAGTCGCAGTCAACAATCCTCCGCAAGGATCTGAATCAGCCTGGGTTACGGTCGGACGCGGGAGGGAGCGCTGTAACCGATTCTGTAAGTGATTTGGAAGTCGGTGTAGCGGTGGTTGTTGAAAGCCTCGACGACGAGGAGGTCGCCGGCTGTGAGGAGGCGCTCGGCAAGCTGCGAGGGGCAGCAGAGGCGGTATCCTTCAGGCTGCCAGTTCGTGTCGTGGCCCTTGAGGTTCAGACCGCCTAAGCGGCACTGCCCAACACAGAGCGCGTCGCTGCGCCCGTCAAAGCCAACAAAGTTCACCCAGTACTCGATCCGGTGTCCCGCAGGCGCTTGGATGTGGTAGGTGCACATGGAGGGACTCGTGATGTTCGCCGTCACGTACTGACCGTTACCACACACGTTGTTCTGCTTGAGAACCTGCCACTGGTCGGTCGCCGTGAGCGTCTGGCCGCAGTTGAGGCCTGGAGATGGTAAGGCGCGCTGCGAGCAATCGTCGCCGCCGAATCCACTCGGGCAATGGCACTGGTGCAGTCGTTCGGGTTCGGGTAGCCGCCTCGAGCGCAGTTGATGGTGCTGCCTGCGCACGCATCTGAAATGAGCCTGAATCAGGGCGTTCTGCAGCGCCGCGACTCACCGCAGCTGTAGAGTTTGTTCATGATCGCAATGTCGGTGAAAGTTGGAATTTGGCTCGCGCCGATCGCCATTTGGTACTTTGAGTCGTAGGCCACCATGACGTCTTTGTTGAGGTCTTTTGCCCAGAGCCTGAATACGAGATGCGAGTGGATGGCGATGGCGGTTGAGACTCACGTTGACCAGTAGTGCATGATACTACGGTAGTCGTAGCGGAATCCAAAGCTGTTGCTTTGCACGTCGTCCCATTTCGCGTATTGCGTTTTGTAGTCATCCAAGATGTTGTCGGTGTTCACCCAGATCCAATCGTCGCGGTCGCTTCGTGTGTGGTGGTGGATGAAGCCGAGCGCGTGGCCGAGCTCGTGGCAGGAGCTGTCGAAGCGCCAGCACCAGCTAGCGAGCGAGAGGTCCTGCACATCGCCGCGTTGAGTCTTTCCGATATCGCTGAAGCAGCCGGGTCCCTCGTAGATGCGGATCTTGGGAGTGAATGCGGGGTCGGCTGGGTCGACTTCGCGGAAGCGAATGCAGGTGTTCGCCTCGTAGAAGCGGATCGCCATGTAAACGAAATCTCTGCCCTTTTGGCCTGAAATAGGACATCAGGTCAGCTGCTCTCGATTTCGCGAATTCTCGACTAACTGAAAGCGGGATCGAAAAAGTAGTTGACTCCGTCGCTCCAGAGTTTGTGCGGACCCCAAGCGATCGTGCTCCGTTTCGTGCGATTACTGTGCTTGTGCTTCTCGTAGCTGGGCTCTCGTTGTTCCCTGAAAGACTACGGTAATCGAATGGAGAAGGGGCGCTCTATACTCATAAAGGACTTCATCGCGTCCAAGTGTAATCGTGTTTTCATCCGGCTTGACGTTCATGTTCTGCAAATTCCTACCGTAATCACCCTTCGAGATGCTCTTCTTACCGTAATCTCTTTGAGCGCTTTGTCGATCTGCTGCTTCTTCTGGGTGTAGAGCGCCGCCTGATCGCTCTCCAACGTTTTAACCTCGATTGCTGTCTCAGATTTCAAGGAATCCTGAAAGAACACTCAGCCCGTGATTTTCAGATTACAGTTTTACCATGCCAAGGGGCGGAGCGCCGCTCAGAAGGACATCTTGAGACGATTCAGATCCATTTCCTCTCTCCGCAGCACTTGAAATGCTCAGCAAGAGCAAAATTCCGAATAGAAACCTGCAAACAGCCATTGGATGGATGGTTGGTTGGAATGCGGACCGCAGAGTCCCTTTTATAGCTCGGCGAATGCACTTTGCGATGACCAACGATCTGATTCTCTGTATCTTGATTCGTGGGGGAATGTGTACTACAGACGTTCACGGCGTTTCCGATCAAACGGTGTACTGACATCTATTCAAACAGCGTCATCAAACAGACCGGGAAATGCCGTCCGCGTGCCCTTTAGCACAAGTGTAAAGAGCTCCGGTGTGGATGTGGAATTTGTGTTGGTTACAAGGTACAGTTCGCTGTGTTATGAAGCCTGTTTGCAGAAAACGAGAATCGGCGGTGTCAACGGCGAGCTCAATACGTGATGTGGCACTGATGGTGCGACGACTCGTTCTTTGGTCCGCATTAGGCATTAAGCATCATTTGATCTGAATCTCTCTGTTTCCGATCTGAAACTCGCGCTTTCCTCGTTGAGCTCACAGTTCTCATGTAGTGCCCCTAGAAGTCGTTACCTCGCGCTGCCTCTGAGAAGGATTGTTACCCTTGTTAGATTTTGAATTCTTTATTTATTGACCGCTCAACAGCAGATCCGCCTCTGTGCGAGGCGCATTGCAATCCAAAACTGCAGTTTTTGAGAAATTATCACAACTTCTCAAGGTAACGAGATCATCGCACAGAACGACGAGAACTATATCGGGTCGTGAGATTCGCGGTTTCTGTGTGTGACAGCGGTTGATGAGCGGCCGAGCTGCTGTCGGTGAAGGAGACGACGTTCCGCTCGCGCAACGTCTTAATCAAAAACCTCCGCGCTTCTGGGTTGAAGAGCACCAGTGTGGTCCTAAAGCCTCGTTCAGGGACTCAATTTCAAACCCGGAAACTCACGAGCAGATGACGTCGGTGAGTCGCGTCAACGTGAAGGAGAAGATCCTGAAGAGCGCCTTGTCGGCGGTCAACTCGTTGTCGCCGAACGCGAGCAGAACGACCTCGCTGAACATTGGAATGTTCTGACAGGCGCTCTTAAACAAAGAGTCAATAGGAGATGGTAGAGCTACCGTATACCTGTGCGAAGAAACGGACATTCCGCTTGAAAGCGAGATCTTTCTCGTTGCTTTTGATTTTCTTCAATTTCAGGATTTTGATCAACGTCAACGCGTCGACAAAGATGGCGCCGCCGCAGAAGAGGACCAAACAGGCGTAGTGCACAAAGGTCCCGACGCGAAAAGGCCGTTGAGTGACGCCATCGTCGCAGTCGAACACCACGTAACCGATGTAGCGGGCGCTGTAGCCGATTATGTTGCATGGAACCACTGAAACTCAGTTCTTAGTCGTTCACTACTGTAAGTCGGCCTACCGTAGTACGGTAGGACCAGAATTATACACGCGATGATGGTGGCAAACAGCACGCGACGGCAATTCCTCAACGAGAAGGCATTCTGGTAGGAAAGGGGGAAGTAGACGGCGGTGAATCGATTCAGCGAGAGGAGGACGTGCAGAGAACAGGCGACTCCGGCGAGGAAGTAGCCGAGGAACCCGGCTGCAATGCCAAAGAACGGCGATGGCGCTGTTGATTGACTGAAAGAGAGAGATTTAGACAAGAATCGGGCTGAAACTCGCCTGATCGTGATGGGACCAGAGTAGCTGACGTGCACAGCGCTGCTCAGCATGTCAGCGCAGGTCTTCGCAGCGCAGAGGAACCCAAAAGAGTTGTGGAAGATTTTGATTTTCTTCAGGAGCCAAAGGGTCCCCGTGCCGAAGAGAAGTTGCAAACAGCAGAGCTAAACTTAAGCGCTAGATTGGCTGCAATACTGGCTCTTACCACGACTATCGCCCATCCTACGATGACGTCTCTTTGGTCTGCAACGCCTTTTCCAATCAGACCGAATCGAAGTGCTCCTGTTGCGTTCATCGCTAGATGGCTACAATGAAGATCCAGAGGCGTGCTCCTTAAGTATGTTGTCCAGTCCATTACACCAAACATCACAAGAAGGACGTTCCGTCCGGTTTTTGCTTCAAAATAGCAGACAATGCGTGTTTATTGCGATTTTTGCACTGACTACGCGGGATTTTCAGACATTCATTTCTATCGTATTGTTTTCTAGAGACGAGGCAGTCTAGGCGGGAATTGAAACCAGAGGTCTGACCGGTCTCTTGAAAACCGTGAGGATTAAGGCGATTTGCAAACAACCGGATGCCAAGGGTGCTCATCAGACAATTGGATTTACGTCAGAGTGCGAAACGTCAGACACGAATGACACCTCCTTGAAGTCTTTAAATTCTTGAAACAACCGAGAAGCTCTAGCCATATTGTAGAGAAGAAGCTCTAGCCATATTGTACCTTCACATCCGGATATCGCCGCATGATGGGCTGTACCAATTGGATGCAAATTTGCAATTTCCAAGATGCAGACAGCTAAGAAAGAACGACTTGAGTAAGAAAGCTCCAAATGATTCCTGTTTCCTCAAAACTCAATCGTTGTTACAATGATCGGCAACGCTATTGAATGACAATCCGGCATCGTGCAACTCACAGCTAACCTAACAATTCGCAATGCATAATTTTGCAGCTGCCTTTTGAAGTCCTTTTGTTAAGTTCTGCTGTGCCGCAATGCCAAAACGCGCTGGACAGATGAGCAAACAGGGTTTTTTTATATTTTAGGTTGAACAACTTGAATGGAAGGCAAATCAATTTGCCTTCGGCGTCATGATCGGCTTCAATATTGCGGCGCTATGTGCCCTCTTGCTGGTAGCTCCGGCAGCGACTGCAACGACTAATCGATGCAGTGACGCTGCCGGAAAGCTCCTTCCCAGCGCGCAGAGCTGCTCCGACGATCGAAACGATTGCGCTACAGTGTTCAAGACGGTCGCTGCTGGCCGCGATCCGCTCTGCGACATGCCGCTGCTGGCCGACGTGGCGATGAAGTGCTCGAAGACGTGCGCCATCTGCTGCGAGAACCCAAACTACAGCTGTGGAGACGGTAGGATGCGTCTGTGAAGGTCTGATTCTCAAAAGAATCTGCTTTAGCCAAGGGCTACGAGAACCTCTGCCCGACATGGAAGAACACGTGCGCCTCTCCGGTGCCCCAAGTCCGCGACCAGATGGTTCGTCTCTGCGCGGGAACCTGCGGACTCTGCATGCAGAGCTCGTGCAGGGACGCTCTGCCCGACTGCGCCAAGTCGGCGATTCTCTGCAACGACGTGACGGCCGGTCCTGTGTGGCAGCAACAGTGCGCTCGCACCTGTGGAAGCTGTCCAAAGACCAACTCTCCGGTTCCGGCGCCCAACCCGGCTCCCGTGCCCGCCGCTGGGAACAACTGCCAAGACAAAGGAAATAGCTGCCGCGCCAACGCGCATCTGTGCAACGACCAGAGATTCGCAGCTTTTCTGGCCAAGCAATGCCCTGTGACTTGTGGCAGATGCGCGCCAGCTGCAGGTGCCGCGGCATGTGCCGACAGTCGAAACGACTGCGCCTACCAGAAGACGATTGGATTCTGCACTAACGCAGCCGATTACGAGATTGAATTCCGTCGCGAGACATGTGGAATTACCTGTGGATTATGCGGCGCTCCCGTTGCTGCAGCGTGCAGGGACAGCCGGAACGATTGCCCCTACCAGAGGTCAATCGGATTCTGCACTAACGCAGCCGACTATGAGATTGAATTCCGTCGCGAGACGTGTGGAATTACCTGTGGATTATGCTAAATGACATTTAATGAACACGAATGAAAATTTTAACAAATTGCGGTTTTTTCAGTACAAATTTTGGTACAAATTTTAGCATTGTCGATGGCCATATTAAGAACGTCGATCGTTCAAGATGAAAACGGTAGCCAACAGCAACATGAACGCAAGTATTACAATGAAATTCACCTTTGGAATAGATGCACAGAACATCGCACCCGCACATCAACCAAGATCTGGTTGAAGGAAGCAGGACAACTTCGCCCGGTGTTGTGACGCTCACACTCACAACTCCGAACCATCGACAAATAGGAGGATTCAAAAGGATCATTGGGTCTCGAAGAGGTATTGATATGTGTCGATGTAAACAATGGTGCGATGTGAGGGTGAACTGCGTGTCGGCTGCTCGTGTGAAACCGAAGACAACTGAATTGGACTCAAGCGACGCTGCTCGTGTGATCTTCATTCAAGCTTAAGATCAACGCGTCTCAGATCGTGATACCGAAGACTTGAAGCGTGACAACTTCGCTCAAGCAATACAATCGATCTCAAGCTCTTGCTGCACTACTTGTGCAAACTTATCTCATTTCGTGTCATAACTCTACGTGTTTTGTTTGTGGTTGAATAAACCATTTGGCGGTTAACTGTATATTGCGAGCCAATCAAGTCCCGCGTGGCATCCTCCTGCAAAAGAGGACAAGGCGAGCCTCCGTCTCTACACGCGGGACACTGACATAACCATGAACAACGCTTACAGCTACTACTCTCATAACCACTTCCGCTTCTGCTTCCGTTTCCTCCGTCTTTATGACACGGTTATGTACACTCGAACGGAGACGGAAGCCGAAGCCGACGTTATATACGTTAAAGCATAAGGGCAGTCATCCTACACTGTAGGCCGTTACGGTATGGTTAGCCAAAAACAAAGCTTAAGCGCGTTGACCAGGGACAAAGTTTGCCATTTGCTCCAAATTCAGTTAACCTGGCTGTCAAAATGTCCGGCGCCAAATATCTTCCAAAAAGTTGCTGTACGAAGCCTGTCATGGCCAGCCAATAACTAGGCTAAACCACTATGGCAGTCCCCAGGCGCCAAGCTTCGGTGTCACCGAGTGGAATTTTGAAATTGCATCACCAACAACTGAATCCTTAAATGCCCTTTCCGGTGTGGAGATCGTTTCTAATTTGATTTTGAATGCGAGACTGTTTATTAGTGTAAATCGGGTAGTGATGAGTTTCAAGCGGAAACGCAGCCAACTGGATATTCCATGCGGAACCCTTTGTCGCAGACGCAAGTCAATCCTGTTTCCTCCGTTTGGCAATGCGAGTTCTTGGCGCAATCGTCGTCCTCGGTGATCAGCGCTCCTTCCCAGCAAAAGTGCTTCTTCGTGCAGTTGTCGGTCATTGCTGCGAGACCGACTGGAAGAGTTCTGCCATCGGGCAACGTGCAATCGCCAATGATGAGATTCTGCTTCTGTAACAGGCTAGTTTCAGAGGTTAGAACCAAAACTTCAGTCTTAAAGAGTGGTGCATGAGAGCATTGGGCTCTGCGCTATCCTCGGGCAATGTTGGCCATGCAAATCTCTGATTTAAGGCTAAACGAACCTTCGTGCAGACGTTCGTGACGCCCCGCATCTCGAATCCTTCTTCACAAGCGCAGTTCTGATATCCGCTCTCCACTGTGCACCGAGTGTTTTGCCCGCAATCGTTGTTCTGCGTGATCAGCGCTCCTTTCCAGCAAAGATGCTTCTTCGTGCAGTCGTCCGTCAGCGCAGAGAAGCCGAGTGGAAGAGGTTGGCCGTTGGGCAACATGCAGTCCGCTTTGGCGCTAAATGGACCTCGATAGAGCAGTTGAGGGATTTTGTTGAGTTTACGGTGTCGAAGCGCCGAATGCGATGAGCGTCGCGAGGGCGATGAAGAGGAGAATCGCCATGGTGAGAAGAGAAGAGCTGTCGAATTGAGCAATGGACGCCAGCGCATGTTTTAAGCTCAATTCTTCGGTTTGATCATCTGCGAATAAGAGAGCGCTCCTTGCGGTAGGCCTTTGTACAAATATGCGATAAAGCGCCTATCGACCACACCGCATTGTTCCGGAAATGATGCGCGGGCGGGAACCGCATAGTTAGTGTAGCTGCATAGCGCTTCCCTCATCCCGTCACTTGTGTCACTCCGCGCCACGCGCACTGCAGATGTTCTTCGCGGAGTATTTGAAGGATCTCTGCGTTTGCCTGACGATGAATATGGAGAGTCCTAATAATCCATCGCAGTCTGAACTCATCAAGAACGACCACAATGTTTGCCTCTTGAATGCGACTTTGAATTTAAAACGAATGCCTTCTGCTTCAGGTTCTGATTCGGAGACATCAGTGACACATTGTCGGTCATGGTGAGAGCTTGGTTTCATCGGGCTGGATAGCCTAAAGTAAACACAATTAGTTGTGTTCTTCCCGGTGGAAATAGCGAAGAACGAGTCGCTGGCACAGGTGTCGCGACAGAATTTGAGTTGCACTGAATCGTTGACTAGTGGAGAAGAATGGAATCACCAAGGAAAATGGCTGACATTTGCTTGGATCACGTCATGCGCGCAGACTCCTGGTGGTGTTGAATAATTCAGCGAAACTGATGGAGATTGCTGTTTACTGATCACGTCGGAATGTTAACCACGAACTGCTCGTTGTAGACTTAAATTTGGTTCAGAAATTCATGTAAAAGCAATATTCACTTAATCATTGCATTTACGGCATCGTTTTAGACTCGCAATTCAGTTTAATGAGCGCTAGGCCCATGATTTATCTACGATTTCGAAGCAGGACAACTTGGCGCCAAGTATTTGGTACCTGGCTATCTTGGCGTCTGGTCGTAACGCGCTTAAGCTTCATTCTTGGCGAACCATACCGTAACTGCCTATGGCTTAGGCTGATTGCCTTAGTGGTTTAGCCTAGTTATTGGCAACGAGCAACTTTTAGACGAGTTTAACCTGCAGCCAAGTCGGCGTCGACAACGTACCTCGATTTGGCCTTACCTTTAGTAGCGCTGCGAACGCTTCCAGTGACGCAAGCGCAATATAACACATTGACTGTGACTTCCGCCTGCAGTTCGAACACGAATCGGATAAGTCGGTTTATGACCATTGACACATATTTGCACAAATGGCCTTTAGCAAGGAGCGCTCGCTCATTCGCAGATGATCAAACCGAAGAAGTGAGCTTAAAACATGGCGTCCATTGCTCGACAGCAGGTCTCTCACCATGGCGATTCTCCTCTTCATCACCCTCGCGACCCTCATCGCATTCGGCGCTTCGACACCGTAAACTCAACAAAATCCCTCAACTGCTCTATCGAGGTCTATTTAGCGCCAAAGCGGACTGCACGTTGCCCAACGGCCAACCACTGCCTCTAGGCTTCTCTGCGCTGACGGACGACTGCACGAAGAAGCATCTTTGCTGGAAAGGAGCGCTGATCACGCAGAACAACAAGTGCGGGCAAAATACTGATTGTAAGTTCTTCAAGGGATACCTAGGCTGCATCTGCAAGGAGGGATACGAGTTTAACGATTTCAAGAAGATCTGTGTAAAGGTTAGTTTTGATTTCTTGAAGCTTCAGCCCAATTTCTACGAATCTGCTCGTTTTGTAGCCCAATTGCAACAGACAATAAGCGACTTCCGTCTTTCCAAATTGATGTAACACGTAGATGCTTATTTCAGCAATGACGGAGCTCCACTGAAGGCCTAAAATATCTTGATTTAGATCAACAAAAGCAATCCGGCCAACGGCGGCTGCATCATCGAAGGAAAGGAATACCCGCAGGGAACGTTCCTCACCCAGAACTGCACCTACCGTAACGAGTGCAAGAACGGCGTTGTGACAATCAGCATGGTCGGCTGCACAGCGGATAAACACAAAAAGTGCGCAATCGATGGTAATGGAGTGCAATCGTGTGGTTGCATGGAAGGATTCGACTATGACGAGAATAAGGGCCAGTGCTTCAACGTGAGTGCCTCATTTTCACTCCAAAAAGTAACTGCACTCTTCTTACAGAAGCAAAATCCCATCATTGGCGATTGCACGTTGCCCGATGGCAAACCTCTTCCCCTTGATTTCGCAGCGCTGACCGACAACTGCACGAAGAAGCACATCTGCTGGAAAGGAGCGCTGATCACGCAGGACAACAAATGCGGGAAGAACTCGCATTGCGCCAAGACGGACATTGAGGCGTGCGTGTGTGACAACGGATTCAAGTTCCAGTCAGGATGCGTTCCCGTTTGATTAGAATTCTTGATTGAATTTCCTGAATTGAAATGTTTAAATGAATAATCAAATATCCCATGTTCTCCCCGCCTTCTTACAACATCACGAATTTCGCTTCAAGCGTTCAACGGTCAGCAATTGACGTCAATTCCATTTGTCAACCCACAAAGAACGGAGAATACTAGAGGTTCTCACATGTTTCCCACAACGACTCCGTTGGAAAGAACAACGAAAGAACATTTAAGAAATACCAGCGCATAATCGCTGTAATTTTGCGCTTAACTGCGACTTACGCTGGCACACTCTAACAGAGTTTGCGTTTCCAAACGCCAAAACCAGTTTAAACCAGTATACGGTAGCTATGATCGATAGCTATGGTTGTTTATTGTCTGGTCGACAACCGTTTTGCAAACACTAATTTGCAAAAAGCATCTTTCGAAAGAGTTGAAAGAGTTGAGTAACAATGGTAAAATCTTAGATAAGATTGACGATCACGTCAGGCCACATGCCAAGACTTGCTCCGTTGAAGATTGGACGTGATGAGACAATTCTCCTTCCGATGAACTTTCTGCTCTCATTTTGCAGGCCGAACTGATGACAAATCCTATTCGGCGAAAGCCACTAGTGTTTTGTCAGTCGAAAGACGTTAGCTGGAAGGATGTCGCCGTGATGGAAGAGCGAATCACAAAGTGAATCCGAAAAACTCGCTTTCTGCGAAGACCGGTCGCTTTTAGTCACTCAAATTCAGAGCCTCTGGAAAGCGGGAAAAACGTGGTTACAAGTTCTATGTATAATGCCGCCAAAAATCAAATATCAATTAGAAATTTCGCAGAGAGGACTCAATAGGTTTGACTCGACCCGCCGACCTGACTCGACTCGTTTTTTTTTAATCATTTAAATCGCGCCGCGATGGCCAATTTGGGGTATTATTGGGCAAAATGTGATGTCATACCTGAATCATTCGCTACTTGGCTTAAGTTGACATTGAGTTTAACGTCTTTTTGGCTTTTTTGAATCCGTTTTTGCAACGGAAACAAACGACTGTAGTGGGGTGAATATCGTGAAACGACAACGTGAAACGCTTTTATGACTGTTTTCACCTCCTAGAATTTGACTCATGACCCGACTCATTTGGGTTTTGGAGATATGAGTCGACCCGCCAACCCGACTCGACTCGTGTTTTTGGTGAGTCGTCATCGGCCAAAAATATAATCTTTGTTTTTCTTGTAGTTACCGTCTTCTAATCTTATTATTCTCTCTCTTCGCCGTTTAACCGCTGTGTAATAAACACCGCAAATAGCGCTACAAGAGTTCCGCATCCATCTCGTCAAAAAATGGCCCTGTTTTCGCTTCCCAACAGCAAGCTACACTCCTTAGCAAATTGTCCACACACGCCTTTGCCCAACACGAGCGCGTGACGTCAATGCCGCCGCCCCGCAGAGGGAGGAACTATGCGGTGGTGAGTGCAAGGACGTCCTCCCCACCCACAACCAACGACGATCTCCGATGCAAAAAGGCAAACAAGAACGTGTTCTGTGACGACGACGACGCGGCGGTCTTCTTAGGGGCGCGAAATCACAAAATTTCGCTCATAAGAAGTAGCGGCCGGCGCCGTGAAGACGAATCGAAACTCGCAACACGATGGTCGACCGATTTGGCGTCTTTATTGTGGTCTTTGCGCTCGCCTATTTTCTGCAGGAGATTGGCCAGACGTACATGATCTCCGTCATCCAGAGCATCGAACGACAATTCCAGATTCCCAGTAAACTGACTGGATTCATGGTCAGCGCAAGTGAGTCGTTTTTCGCTTTTGAGTAGCTGCAAACTGATATTTTAACCTGTAAGCCTGTCTGATTATGGGTTACGGTAATTCATAAAGTGGCATCTTATCATTCATATTCCAAAAAAGTCAAGTTTTACAGCTTTGTGGGGTACTGTAGCTTGCTCTAAAAGCTTTAATGTTAGAATCTAACCCATAAATTCAATTTTAAAAAATCATTTTAATAAAGGAGATTACGGTACTGCTGTTTTAAAGTATAGATTACTGTAGCACAAAAGGTTAAATTACCGTTAGATCATGCCTTGAAATCAGTGGAATTGGTCTAATAATCGCGAAAGTCTAAAAGTGACATTTTTCACGGAAATCCACTGTCCAGGTTATTGTAGTCCCTCTTTTCTCACCTCTTCAACGAAGTGCATTGTTGGCGAATTCACCGAAATCAATAGATTTAACCTAATGACCGCGAACGTCCGCGATTTCGACGTCTGTTTTTAGAAAGTTGATGCTGATCATTGCGCTCGCAGACAGAAGCAGCAGCAGCACTCAAAGGGAAACCACCGAAAACTGGTTAATTGCGCTCGTTCGTGTCGCGATGCAAACAATTTGAACTGGAAAAGGAGAAGCTGAGACTCTGCACGCAGTGCGAACCTGTTTGAACAATGCGTAGGCTGACGGACTGACTGAGTCATGAATACGTGACCCCAGAAGCGCTGACCGCTTGACGTTTTGGCGCGTTTTTTGACCTCAGAACCGACGTGTGTGTCAGCTGTGCAAACTGTCTGCCTCGAGCACAAAACCAGTAAAACACGGACCATAAAGTCGGAATGTGCGTCAACGCGGCTGATCTCTATCGGACACTCCGATTTCTTACGTCAGTGCTGCCGTAATGCGCAGCGCTTCTAGCGACCTTTGATCGACCATCTTAACTCTGCTTTCTTTTGAGTCAAACAAGCAAATCTTGGTTATTAGGGAGCGCCTGGTTGAAGCTATTAAAGTGATTTGCCCCATGGTTTGGTAACAGGAATCTACGGTGGAATCAATTGTCAATGAATCAACTGGTTGAATATTTGAAATTTACAACAACAAAAAATGAAATTCTGAACTACAACGAAGCTTCGCAGGGTGCTTGTAAATACGGTGTTCGGTGAATGCTTTTGTCGTAGTTGGTTATTTCATTTATTATCAGCTTATTAGAGAGTACAGCTCTGTTCCCGAAGCGGTGAGTGTCAACTTGGCGCCCAGTACGAGATCCATAACTAGGCTAAAGGCAGTCAGCCTAAGCCTTAGGCAATTACTGTATGGTTAGCCTAGAACGAAGCTTAAACGCGTTACGATCAGCCTGTGTAACGCAACAACTCAACGTTTGGTCTGATTTTAAAACCCAACTGTTGGAATATATCGAGATATTTCGAAGACAAACGAGAAATGAACTCGGCACTCTTTGCGTACGTGCCCTTGCAACTGCCCTTGCAACTCAACGGTTTTGATCGCCTTTGCATTGGCCTTAAAACGGCGCTCAGATGCAGTTCGTTCTAGGTGCTAAAAATGGCCAAAGACCTCATATCAAGCAACACCTGGCTTTTGCTCTCTTCGAATCGGCTATTTAACTCCTCAGTTCCTTTGCTTATAATGTCAGAATTGACGTTTTCCTTCCAAACACGACCAGCTTCCTTGTAATACTGGTTGCCTCTGATCGTTATCTGCTGCCACCCACGTCACAACTACCGTAGTCGCACAAACTTTGATCGAAATCGACACGTGTCTTCAAATCAACAACTTTTCATCTTCTTTCAGGCGACATTGGTTACATTCCTACAGTAATCTTCATCTCCTACTTCGGGTCAAGGGGAAATCGCGCCAAATGGATTGGCGCAGGCACTCTGCTGGTCTCCTGCTGCTACATCATGGTCTCAACTCCAAATTTCATTTTCCCGGTGAAAGCGCCGGTCTTGAATGTCACGACCGTTCAGGTGAATTACCACGCCAGCTCTGAGCCTTCAATCGAGACTTTAGAACAGTCTGATGCCCCCGGAGATGCTTCTTAAGCCGAACGCCTCGCTCCACGACTTTCTCAATTACTCGCCAATCAGCGATCGGATCGCGTTCGACGTGCGCAAGCGGCTAATGGACAAAGTGATCGCTCTTCACGAGGCAAAGAGTTTTGACGGCGAAAACGTGTCAGAATTGATGACAGTCGACGAGCAGCCACAGGTGCACACCCCGAATGGGACTGCGCCGCACAGTCTCTACACGATCGATCAGCCTGTTATTCGACAGGTGGGTCTTGGTTTTTAGAGTTTCTGATTTTGATAGATGACGCAGACGCGTCAACAAGAAGCACTTAACGAGGAATTGGGTTGTAGGGGGACTAGAAAACGACTTTGAAAGGTCACAGATGTGTCATGTGTGTTGGTTAGGCTAGAATGTCACCCGAGAGAGCGGCAAACAGTAGCCCTCTGGCTATACCTCTGGCATGTACAAATTACACATCAACATTTGGTCAGTTTGATACCTCTGATGCTCTCGATTTGACATCAAGATTTGCTTTTTTTTGACAGAAAAACCTACTTCTGTTGTGTGGACACCTACCTACTCATACCACGGCTGTATTTCGAGTTTAGATGACCAGAAATGGTCGAAAATTCGATAGTTGAATTGGCATTATATCACCAATCGGCAAAATTGCCTATTTTGTGTTTTCTGCGTCGTCTAGACCAAAATAAAGAAGCCCAGAAAAGAAAGTAAGCAAAGACTTTCGAGTTTTGAGTTTTTGAGTTTGAGAAAATTCAAATTTCGCATTTACTGTTGCTCCTATAGGCATTCTTCAGACTTCATTTGTCTAGACTGGGACAATTGGAACAAACAAATGTGGTTGTCTGGTCTAAAAGAACTGAGTGGATCCTGTTTTTAAAGTTTATGATTTCAACTGTCGTCTAGCGTCAGACGTCAGACGATGGAATGAAAGAGAGACATACAGGAAAGAATGTTTTGAAAGGTTATATCAGTCAGTATTGAGAGTAATGAGAGTGTCAAATACGTATTGAACAGTAATCTCAGCGCACACGAGTTGTTGATTGAAGGCGCTTTTCCAGGTGGGCACGTTACTCCAAAACGGTCTGGAATTTCAATTTTCTAAACTCAGCAGCACAAATCTGCTAGTGTTGGTGATACAAAAACAAAGAAAAAAACACGTAGCAATCTGATAGATACACCAGTTGCAACCAACATTGTCCTCTCAAAGACTGATTTTGGTAATAGAGGCTGTTTTCTGGGCGTTCCGGCCTATTTTGGGCGACTCTAGTGGCGTGAGAGTTCCTCGCAACCTCAAATTTCGTCATGAGAGCACTGAATTATGGCTGTTTGGACAAAAAATCGGTTGCGCTGTTGGTCAGCAAATGGCCATTTCTCACCGATTCTCAGCCATTCAACCACAATTCTCTATTTCCACGGTCGTTCTAGGCCAATTCGAGGACGCGAAAAATGCGCGTGCCTTCACGATCTCGCAAAACACCGTAAAACAGTCAAGACTTCACCATCGCACGAGTCGAAAAACGTCAAATTGCCTCTCTTTCAGATTATGAGAAGCATCGACCGCGTCCTGAACGGAACCGAAGAAGAGCGTCCTCTCCTCAACCGACTCACTCTGTACGCTCTCCATCGCGTCAACAACTCCGAATCCGACATTGCGATCATTCGCAGAGCGGCGATCGCTCCGTTCAGTTTCTGCAGCAGACTCGTCAACGACCTGAAAGGCGCCGTGAGAGACCTCAAATGCAGTCGAAAACAATCAAATTTCGGGCCATTTGTAATCATCTTCACCGCGCTCGTTCTGCTCGGCATCGGAAAATGCACCTCGTGGAGCCTCGGGATGCCGCTGATCGACGACAACGTGACGAGAAAGAGCTCGTCGCTCTACTTTTGCGGAGTTACCGTAACCCGACTGATGGGACCGATTTGTGGCTTCCTCGTGGGAAGTATTGCCAATCATCTCTATTTCAGTTTTCCCGGTAAGACCCGTGCAATGTCGGCTTTCGGGATTACGGTATTTTAGCGAAATCGCCATCTGGCTTAACGCCCAACGACCCAACTTGGATCGGCGCTTGGTGGTTCGGATATCTCGTTGTGGGAATCTTGGGAATCATCCCCTCGTTGTTGCTGTGCTTCTTTCCGGCTAAACGGTAGCATAATCCAGTGGATTACGGTAGTTTACAGTGGTGTTTCAGGAGCAAAGTGTGTCCAGAGAAGAAGGAAATCAATCTGGTCGACAAACACAAATTCGGAGATCCGGATGCCGAGAAGAAGTCCTTCTTCGGCAACTACCGCGAGGTCCTCGCCTCCAAGGTCTTCTTGGGCTCGGTCACAGCACGAGTGCTCGACATGTTCGCGCTGCGCGGCTACAAATCGTTCGTCGCAAAGTACCTCAGCGTGCACTACGGTATGCCACAGTACAAAGCGACCACATACGTCGGTAAGCGCCTTCTGGTTACTGTAACCTGAAAATCGACATTTTTAGCCTTCTGTATAACTTTGATGTTCGTCTGTGGCACGGTCCTGGGCGGAATTATCACCCGAATCAGCAAGATGAACGGCCGCACCGCCGCCCTCTTCATCGTCGTCGTCTCCACGATCAACTGCATCGGTTTCGGGACCAAAATTCTCCTCGGCTGCAAATCGGTCGTCAGTCAGATCGGAGACAGCGGAAGGTGAGCGCAGAAGCTCCATTTTTCAAACCCAAAATCGTCAATTCCGTCAGGTTAACCGCATTCAACTACACGAACGTGTGCAACGCCGACTGCGGCTGCGAAGGCGCGCAACTCTATCCCGTTTGCGACTCCACTGGCTTCGCCTACTACTCGCCGTGCCACGCCGGCTGCCGCGACGTCGCCGTCGTGAATCCCAAGACGCACGAGCTCGAATTCACGAATTGCGGCTGCGTGCGCGGCGTCATCGGCGGATCAGTGAGCAAGTTGAACTGCCACGACGACTGCTCCTCGATGATCATCCTCTTCTTCGTCGCTTCCGGCCTTGGCGCCTTCGTTGCCGGTCTGGGAATGGTCCCCGGAATGTTGATCCTAATCAGGTATCGTATCCCTACCGTACCCACTCACAAAAGAGTATTTTTAGGTCCGTTCCGCCCGCAACTAGATCGATCGCCCTCGGTCTACAGGCGTTCACCATCAGCCTCTTCGGCACACTCCCCTCGCCCGTCATCTGGGGCGCGCTGATCGACAGTGCGTGCCTGATCTGGGAAAAGACGTGCGGGAGTCGCGGTGCGTGCATCATCTACGACACCGACGCGCTGCGCATCAAGATGCACGGCATCTACGCGTGTATCCGAATGGTTGCAGTGCTGGCCGACTTGTTCGTTCTGTACCACGCGAAGGGATTGAATATCCAAGAAGAGGAGGACGACGACGAGAAGCGGCCGCCGATCGAGATGCTCCAGATGCAGGACGCCGTGACGGCGGTGGAGTGATGTAGATAGAGACTTGTAGAAGTGCATTTAATTTAATGAACAATTATTTGATCAACGTGGAGGAGAAGATGCTCTGCATGATTTGGGGAACCTCGCTTGTGTCCTTTGCAACGAACGCTTTTCCGGGTGGCAGGGCTCGTTGAAGCCTGGAATCAGGTCACAATTACTCTAGAAAACCTGTGTTCAACTCACTTTGTGGCTTGTTCTCCAAGTGACCCGATGAAGATGATGAACGCGTTGACGGTTTCGTCACTCTCCAGAATTCTGGCCACATCCCTAGGCCGAATGCCATAACGATCCAAGTTTGCGTCGGAAATCGCGATGACAAATCGCTCGTCCACGTCGCTTTCCTTCGCGAGAACACGGATCGCCTGATCCAGCGCTTCCAGCGTGTAATCTCCGCTGCTACAGTACTGCGAATGCGCCAACATCTTCTTCAAAATGTCCAAACGTTCCTTTTCGTTCTTCGGAGGATGCTCCTTATAGGCGAACGGATATTCAGGTCCATCGCCAGAATGGCCGACCAAGTCGTACTGAACAGCGCCGATCAATTAGAGCTTACTGTAGACTACGGCATACCTGAATTTTCTCGTCCTTTCCCTGCAAGGCTTCCATGCAAAGCAGCGCCGACTCCATCGAACGCTGCAACCGATTGTCGTACCCGTTGAAGCGATACATCGAACCGGACACATCGAAACACAATCTGATTCTCTTCGGCTTCTTCTGGTCACTTCCGGGCTCAGGGGGGACTTCCAATCGCCTCCTGTAGATTGACTTCTCACCGGTCATTCCTTCGATCAGCTTCCCGTCGTCGAAATCACCGCTCATCTGATGTTTCACCCACTGGCGTTCCTTTTCCTTGGCTTCGAGCGAGTCGATCACGTTCTTCAGGATCGTCGCTTGACGCTCGATCTTTCCATAAAGCTGATTGTACGCATCCGCGTCATACTCGCTCATCGCAATCTCCTTCAACTTCTTCTTGTACTCGGCCTTTGCAACTTCGCGCGCTTTCTTCAAAATATGCTCGGGAACTTGGTCCTTCGCACTCTGATGCATTTGGTGAACGTCGTGGCCTGCGTCAAGCCTAAAAATAACCGCGTGAACTTGGCAAAGAGGAAGAAAAACACCTGAAAGGTCCTCCGACGCCACCCAAGCCTGCTGTGTTGTACCCTCCAGTTCCTCCTGCCCAAGTGTTTCCTCCCACGTGCGGTGTGTTGTCCGGGTCGATCTTCCCCATCTTCGGGGTGTCGAGTTTCGACATATCAAAGTCGCCTTCCTTCTTTTCGTAGTCCACACGAAGATTAGGATCATCTTCGCCGAACATGCGCTGCCAGTCGTTGTATGACTTTGCAACTGCGCCCTGAATGATGAGTCAGACAACAATTATAAATCACAAGCAATTCGCCCAACCTCCTGCAATTCCCACTTTCTGATCCCTCCGGAAGTGTCGCAGGTGAGCACGGCCTGTTTGCCGAACGGGGCGACAACAAATGGCGCTCGCGTAATCGAGGACAGCCAAGTGTTGTGGTAGGTACGGTACTTCGGCAGTGGAACGGGCACATACTGCACCGTGTTGTTTTTCGTGTCCACCATTTCCAGGAATCCGCCAACTGACGCCACAGAAACGTCTAAACAACCGAATCAATCACGATTCCAACCGAAAATAGACCTACTTTTGGGTAACGCCTTTGCCGGAGTCGAGTAACTGGGCAATCCGCGCACAAGGAGACCGCCTTCTAGCATACAGTACTCCTTTTGCGGGTGCACGTCTTTGTGCGCTTCACCGGACGCGTAGAAAGGTCGCCGGTCTTCGACGACTTTACCCCGCGGACGCTTTGAAGCTAGAAGAGCGCCTTCAGAGAGGGAATCGGGGAACATGTCCGATTTGACGACGTAATGCTGATCGGAATGGAAGAATCGAGCATCGGAGTCTTTGATGCTGCTGACGAGGTCGTGCGGGAAGTCTTCAGATAGGTCTGTCTCTCGAAGGGACGCCGTTCCGTCTGGATTCACTTCCAGAAGGTAGTAGGTCGATCTTAGCAAGATGAATAGAAACGCGTACATAAATGAGAAACCTACAGTTTGCCATGTTTTCCCTTAACCAAAAATCGTGAATCCTTGATAGGCATCACGCTTTGAATCGCGACATTCTCCGAAAGCGTCATCTTCTGGACGTCCATAGTCTGTGGATCAAGAATCTTCACAACGTTTCCTCCGTTCTCGTAGAAAACCGGCTTGTTCGCTGCGACCATTCGGGTGTATCTGCCTGCCTCCGATGCAAATTGGTCCTTGACACTTTTGAAGCTCTTCTTAACCGATGAAAGCATCGCAATCTCGTTGTCCATGTGAACGACTTCAATAATCCGCTGCGAGGGATTCGCAAGGAGAAGCGTGTCGCTGTTCTCTTCATGCAACAACAGATTCCCGTTTCCAACATCGCAGAGCTTGATTCTCGGCCTGTAGTTGCCTCTGGCGTAAGGGAGATAGTTGCTCAGATCGATTTCGTCAACGTGCGGCAAGTTCGGGTCGGGTATATGATACAGTAGTGGCGGATTTACGGTAGCGACGCAGATGAACGGATTCTCGCTATCGTCGGAAGCCACAAGGTCGGAGCATATGTTGACGTCCAGGATCGGTAATTGCCACATCTGTTCCTGTTCGCTAAAGAACGTTGATCTCATATGACGCGTTTCCAAATCCATTTTTGGAGCAAAAATGTCCGCGTGCGACTGAAACCAAAAACTGTTGCAACAAAACGGTTTTCTCGGCTTACAGAGATCCTGGTCGGGTAATTCTCTACCTCGACTCTCTCCGGAACGACGTTGTTCTTCAGACCCCAACTGCCAATTGACGTCATTTTCGGAATCGAATGTTTCACACTGAGAAATGTTTCACTTGGTCTTTGCACGCCTGAACAAAACATTTATTTTAACCATTTATAACAATCACAGTGGCCCACCCAAAGGTATCCCGTGTTTCTGGAATACTTCGCTGATCTGCTCCATTGCATCCGAAGAGAACGAATCAAAGTCGAACACGTTCTTCACCACATTAACAAGAGGATCCTCGGGGAACATCTGAAGCATTTGGACGTTAAGAAATATTAGGCGATGGGAACCATACCTGTACGTGCTTGACAATGTTCACCAATTCTCTAGTCGAATAAGGATAGGTCAATTGAGAGCTATCGGCAAGCATCCTCAACTCGTCAAACGCGGAAACGAGTTTGTTCAGTTTCTCTTCAGCAACGTCGGGGCCGTATTTCCTCAGCATGGAGCATTCCTCAGCTCTACTCGGGTTGTCGACGATGTGAACTGAGAGCAAATCTCCAAGAACCCCGAACATATCGTTTCCGAGGAATGGGAATCCAGGCCGATTCGCTAGCATAATGACACGGAAGTCCGGGTGAATCTCGATTTCGTGTCCGCCGAACGATTCCATTCCTTTAGGCTGTATTCTGCGTCCGTCGGATAAGTACAGTACCCCAGAATCGAGAAGTGACTTGAGAACAGCGATGACGTGAAGAGGCGCCTTGTCAGCTTCATCGATAACCAAAACGAGACCTTCGCGCACGGCTTTCACGAGTGGAGAATCATCGTACTTCAGAATTCCATTTTCCACAGTACTCTGCACCGTAAGACTTTGTACGGTAGTGTCGCTAAACCGATCGACCGTCATTTTTAGAAAACAAGGGCCAAAATTACCGATGAAGCTGCATGTATTGCCTCGGTCGATTGATCAATTGAAGGAAGCGATCGGTGATCTTGTTCTTGCCGACGCCCTGATTTCCGATGAGAAGAAGGTGGTGGCCCAGTTGGAAATCCTTCGCCATATCGTCCATGACGTGCAGATGTTGCTTGTTGTCGTAGAACAGAATATCCGGAACCATCGTCTGCATTTCAGCGGTGTTCTTCGTTGCCGCTCCAATATCAATCAGCTTCTGCTTCCAGTTCGTCATCGTTCCTTCTTCCACAGATTTTGGAGCGAAGCCTGCATCGTTCAGAGCGCGTTCAAAAGCATTCTTCGTAACAGCCGGAAGAAATCTTCCAAGTGCAGCGCGACTAATCGCGTCGTGGATACATTCTTCACCTCTGAACAACGCGTGGCGCTCCATGATGTTTACAATCTTTCTCAACGACAATGAAGCTGCTACTCCACGCATTCCGGCGTCGGTAGAGTTCGAGAGCTTGTGTACAAACGAAAGCAGCTGATTCGCAACCTTTTTGTCGGCGTTGGGAACGAGTTGCGTCACGATTTGAAGCTGCTGGGCGACAGAGAAAGGCTTCAAGTGGTGGAAGACGAACAAACTGAGAATCTGATCGTTAAGCCATTTCTTTGCATTATCGTCACCGGTAGCGATGATTCGGAACGTGTCAGGAATTTTGTAAACTCCTCTATAACAGAATTACATAAGAAAATTATTATCGTTTCCGCCCTTACCGCTCATTCAACTCGTTTTCTGAGAGTTTCATCGATTCCAGCAACTCCTTAAACTGTGCTTCACCAATCAGCTTCGATCCATCAGGAAGCTGAAGCTGCCGATGGTGAATAAGCGAGGCGATCATCTCCACAGAGCTCCAATGAACTCGTTCGATACCATCGAGGACGCAAATGTGACCTTTCTTAGCACTTTCTACCAGCTGACTGTCCTCCCAAATCGTGTCACCGTTAGGCAACATTCGCCGTTGCTGAATAAGCTCTCGGCTGTTCATGTCCTTAAAGATTTATATTCATTCCACATTAGACACAAACAGACTAACCTGATACAGAATGACGCTATTGGTATGGTAACCGAATCTTCTCGCAAACTCGTCAATCACCTTTGTTTTTCCGGATCCTCTCATCCCCAGCAAACAGAAATCGCCCCTGGAGTGACTCAGAGCCATTTCCGCAATTAGGTGCTCAAGTTCCGGAGTGCTGATAAATGGTTCTTTCAGAGCAATGGATTCGTGGGCTTCTCCAAATGGTACTGTAACTTCCGACTCATTCAGCTTCACGGTGACTGCGCGTGGATTGTCGAGTTTGATTATTTCCTTGATCTCAAGAGAAGATTTCTCGTCGGTGATGTCAAACTTCTGCTTGAAATCATCCAGAACCTGTTTGTCGGAATCCGAAGCCCTGACAACGGTCGCTGGATACGCAAGATCGAAGGCGTACAATGAAGACAACCACGGTGCTTCATTCCAAATGCTGGCAACAAGCGGTAGATTGTCGATTGGGAAGTTTGGAAGACCCAACGCCGAGCCTTCGTTCCTCTGAGAATTCATAGCGTAGGCTACAGCAACCAAATTGCTTAACTTGTCCGTCGAAACACGCGGAGCGAGGATTTTGCAGATCTTCAAGGAGGTTTCGAAATTCAAGGATGGAACGTGATGACACTGGAAACGAGATCGAAGAGGAGGATCGAGGCTGTGGCCCTTGAATGTAGGAACGGGGAGACCCATAGCAATGACGTGGAAATCGGGAGAAACGCGCTCCAGTTTCATTTTGTCCAATTCCTCGGTAGAGTGCTTATTCAGTAGCTTGTCATATTTGTCAGCCGGCATCAGAAAGCGGCCATCATCAAGCTGCATCTCTCGATTTTCCAAAAGATTGTTCAAAATCGGAAGCACATTGCGCTCCGCCTTCTCAACTCCATCAATTACCAAGACACGACCTTCTAGAGCAGCTCTCACAGCGCACTAAATAGGTGGTTTTCAACTATTATTTGCTATAGAATGATCTGCCTACCAAATCCGTATACAAAGCGCTTCCAGCACGAATTTCACGGCGTTGTTTGATGTCCGCTTCAGTTGTGTCACGTGTGACAGAGAGATATTCATATTCTCGGTTGCACAGAGCCTAAAGACATCGGCTTACAGTTTTTTATTTGAAATGCGGAAAACTACCAGATACTGTAGCACAAGCTCTGAACGACATGATCCTGGCGATCCGATCAGAAAGACGTCTTGTTTGAGCATATCCTTTTGTAGAAGCCATTTGAGATGATTAACAAATTGTGGATTTGTGTTTACATTTTGTACTGAAACCAAAAAAGTTAGTTATTAGGTTCAAAATTGGGTGTTATTAGAAGACAATTGCATCATCGCTTCCTAAAGTCAATAGATCTATCCTAGCGCTTGCTAGGATAGATCTATTACAAACTAAAAATTAACATCCTTACCATTCTTTACAGGAACCAAATGCTGATTTTTGGCAGATCTCCTAGGTACTCTGACGTCGCCGATCTTGATGAATCCTGTGTTTTCCGTCGAGTACAATCGATAATGCAAAGTGAACGCGTTCCGAGCGAGTCGGATACGCGAGAAAGTGGACATTCCTAATACTGACTAGTCCTCATAAACGCTCCTCTATGTACAGGAAAAGAAAAGGATCTGAAACAATCAATTCGCACATTAAATGGAGAAATGATCACACAACAACTGCACACACACAGACTGGGCTGACGATGAAACATGTCTACGACGTCTGGGGATCAAAGTGCACCCACCAAATCAATCAATGATCAGATACAGAGCGCGTATCGGTAAACCTTTGGAGCTGCACGCTGCCTCAGATATGGGAATTGATGAATCCTCACTTTATGCAAATACACTATATCAGTTATAAACAATATAGTTTTAAATCATACAGAAATACAATCAATTGAATTTGTTAGGCTAGTTTCCTTTTGAAGACGACGCTTCCAATCAAAGTTCCAACAGCAATTAAAATTGTGAAGAAAAATCCAAACTCGCGGGTCTTGCGTCGTTCATTTTCGTCTTCCAGCTGATAAACGCGGGTCGACAAACGTCCCAGTTGACGACGCATAATCTTTAGTTCTTGGAGAGGGTTCTCATCAATGGCGATGGAGCCAGCGCTCATGGTATCATCCAGTCTGGGAGACTCATCAACGATGACCGGATATCGACTGTCTCGGAGCGTTATTGTGGACGGTGGATGAGCGAGGTGATCCTGAAATATGCCCATAATAGATCCAAACAGAGATAGCACAACCTACAGGTCCACCTCCGTTGGGCATGTGATCCTGGATAATGTCAATGGGCTGTCCATTCAACTCCATATGAGCATCACCTCCGGCCACGACTATTCTATCCGGAACGCGCATCTGCTCTACGTCCTTTGCCGAGTGCACGCCATGAGCTTCACTCCCAGTGGCGTAGCCTCCTCGGCTTCGCGAATCTCCCGGGACGAAGACGTGCTCGGGGACGTACATAATCGCAGGAGACTGAAATGGAAGAACAATCAATTCAGACTGAATTGAATAAAGCACAATTACGCGATCGACAAAACTGATGCAACTGCGATCGGCGGGACATCAATGTCAACAGGCCGCGGCGCAGCAAGGTGAGAGCATTTCGCAACAAGCGCAAACTGCAAAATAACAAGAAAATTACGCGATTTCCCTGGGAACTAGTGACGCGATTGTCTCCAGCATAATACCACCATCAACACAACGTTAAATAAATGAATTTAGAGTGCGTAATGTAAACACCAACCAAAAGCGTACAATCAATTTCACAGATGCGAACAAGATATGTAGCAAATAGGATCATCGTAGGCTCGATCAGCGGTAAAAATAAGGGAAGAGTTGCGGCATTCATCTTTCAATTCAACATTCAAAATGATTCAAGTAAACTTGCAATTTGCAAAACAGATTTCGGTTTTGGCTTACCGCCATGAAATACACCGTAAGCGGGCCGATGTCTCGTAAGCGCGTCGATGTGAGACCACAAGCTGTCGATGCTTGCCTGAGCCAAAGACAGAGAAGATATCCATTCACTGGACTTCTTAACTCCTTCAGGAGTAATCTCGGCAGCTTCAATTTGAGAAGTTGAAACAGTGCGGTAGCAGTGCTAAATACCGAACAGCGTATAAATCAACAGGTCATTTCGCTGTGGGAGATGTGTCGTGGATTCGTGCTACGGTAGCACGAATCCGCGACACATCTCCCACAGCGAAACGACAGTTGAGTGCAGGCTGTGAACTTTCTGCAAACGGCGGCCTCAGATCCACAGCCAAAGCTACTTTTCGGGTGACTCTCTTGCGATACTTTATATCTCCATTTCGGTGATTCCAGACTGCTTTTCCAATGGCGAAAGCTGAATCTGATACTCAATCTTCAACGGTAACTGTTCATGATCTTTATCGGCTAGAAGAATGCCAAAGCTTTGAAGAACTGGAAAATTTCTTGACGGCTTTTCGGAGTCATTTTGACCGCATTACCGTGGATTTCGAGAACCTGGGCAATCGGGTAAGACAGTTCATCGGACTCCACGCATTCATCGCTATTTGTAGGTGCAAAACGTGAAGATCGTCACTCTTTATACTACTGTGGACGGACTCGCTGTTTGCTTTAGTCCCTCTTACGGCTGGTGTGTGGCCAAGCAGGGTCTGAATGCTTTTAGTCTGAGGTGAATCAGGTCTTGGATTGTACTCGTATTGTTTCTTCTTGTTTTAGCACGTTTACGGAAAGGTTCCAGCGTGGCACGTGGCTGTCGGTCAATATCTTCCCGTCAGTCACGGAAGATGGATATCATTCAGTGGTGAATTGGATCATCTGTCCGAAATACAACATTAGCGCGGCTCCATTCAAGTTGTTTTGCTCAAACCGTGAGGCAGAGGTAACTCGGAATCGCTCATCTATCTTTACTGAACGCTCGTCTTTAAGCTACTGATCATGGAAGCGTTAGCCTTTAATCATGTCAAGCAGCGCATTGCAAATGGACCCACACGGTTCGTTCTGCTCGACACTCCGATGGGTGAAGTGTGGTTGCCCGGCGCTGTTGAGTGTACTACCGAATTACAAACGGATCCACTTGTGTTGTGTCCAGAGTTGTGTCGATGTGGAAGAACGTCTTATCGTCATTACGAACACTCATTCAAGTCCATCGATGTTAATTTGAACCAAAGTGGAAGTGCGGTGAAGTCAAATGAATACCTGGAGCCTGACGCTTCATATGGTCAATACGAACACTCTATCCAGTCTTTCAACCACGAATCGCGCCGCCTCTGTTTCGTTTCCTCCAGCACAATCAGCGAAGCGCATCGTACCGACAATTTCTCCCGCGGGAGCTTTACCGCTTCGACTGGATCATTATCGGGTAGTGCGACGCAACACACCGAGGGAAACAGTTTTGTGGCATCATTACAAACTCCAAGTCGCAGCGAAAGTTGGGATGACGATGAAATGTCGAAGATGATAAAGTGGAAAGAATCGCTTGAAGCCAGCCGTGAAAGTCACTCAGCTTTTCGTGTTCCCGAAGTCGAGAAGTCGGTGGTACGAAGCTCAGTGGAAAAATGCGTCTGGGAAGATGATGTGAACTCGCAGTATGACGTATCCTATGGCGACAACTGGGACGACGAAGATAATGCAAGTAGCGGAAATGAGACACAATCTTTGAACCAGAGTGAAAATGCAATGAAGTCAATTGAACAATGCGACCGGGATGACCACTCGGAGCATCGCGTTTACTACAGCGAAGAAGAAGAGCCCGAGGACGTGAAGAACGGAAGTGATCCACCATCATCTTTCAGTGGCATAAGCGTAGCGGAATTAAACGAATTGGAAATTCATTCTGAAAACGAAGAAGATATCACGAGCTCCGACGATGAAGTCATTAGCGTTGATGGCCAGCAGTTCGGGAATGAACCACCAGAAGTTGAATCATCATTTATCATGTTTGATTAATGTATAGTTTACTGTTGCTAAGTACAATTACTTTTCTTGTTTTCAACCATAATGCAGCCACGACCTGGCATGGTCGACACGGGCTTCGATTTGTTTTGTTTATTTACGCAAAACTAGAACGTTGCTGGGATATAAGAAAGGAAAGAAACTTTATAAATTACAAAATGTGAGAATTAAATTAATTACAATCAATGGTTGTCGCTGTCCTCGTCGAATCGCGATCGGGGCACCAGTCTGGTCGACTCCCCACGACGAGGATGGCTATAGTGGAGATAATCGCTGGTTCCACTCAGCTTAAAGGTGCGATATCTCTTCGGTTCTCGTCGACGGAGGCAGCAGCGCCGGAGACAAACGAGAATCATGAAGGCGCTAATTCCAACGGCGACTCCCAGAATGCTCGGTCCATAATTGTGTAGGAATACCGGATCCTGCTGAAACAAATCAGATGAGGTTAATGATTGATAAATGGCGTGTCGAGCTTACCATTTGTTTATTCAGCTCCTTGATTTCATCCGCAACGTAGGTGGCCATCTGCTTAATGTTAAGGACTATCGGATCCTGCTGAAACAAATCAGATGCGATTAATGATTGATAAATGGTGTGTCGAGCTTACTATTTGTTCATCCAGCTCCTTCATTTCATCCGCAAGGTAGGTGGCCATCTGCTTAGTGACATCTTCTGTTGTCACAGTCACGACCGGTGTCGTCGATTCGGTGTGCGTGGCGGTAAGAGTTTCGTTCGGCGTGTGACGAGTGGTGTTGCGTTGAACGGGTCCGCCGAGTGCAGTCGAGGCGGTGACGACCAGCACGAGGAACTGCACGACAATTCGGTTCATCGTGGTGAACTGAAATCGACAGAAATAAACATTGTAAGTCTCATAATAGGTGCGATTGAGAACTATTGATCACAAACGTGACAGCAGAACATTTCACATATGACCATCAAACAGCAAAAACAAATGGAAATTCGAAAATGCGAAAAATGAAAGCGAATCAGGCAACGTGCGCGAGCGAGCGAGAGTCGACGAATTCGAAGCGCGCGAGCGAGCGAGAGTCGACGGTTTCGAAGAGCGCGAGCGAGTTGCTGAATTCCCCGGCTAATACCGAATCGGCGATGCCGATGTGCGTCAGCATTCGTGGATCGCCTATATACGAGCCGATTTCTTTGTGGTCGACAATTCACACCAAGGACGATGGGCGAGTGTCTCTACAAGGTAAACTATTAAAAAAATAGTTGCTGAAAGCGGCGGACTACGCGATGCCGCAAACATTGTTTTCGACAACACGAAGTCACGAAGCTCAAGTGGAAGTGGCAGGGATAAACGCATTCGCAGCGACAACTAACTCGGCGAGTGGGCGATGCAGATCAAACGAGCGTATCCTCAGGCTCGAATCCACTCGATCCGCAAGGATCTCGCCAGAACGCTCTGCATGCAGTCGACGGAGGAGAGGATTGGATACTGATTCGAGGAACGTGGACGTACGTGGACGATGGTCGAGAGGAATCGCGAAAAGTGGGTTCTTATTAGAACGGCGCAGCTATTTAATACAGTCATTCAGATACCTCGAGAGGCGCTCAGAGCAACAGATTTTTAAGAAGTGTTATCGCATCTTCCGCTTTTAAGCGAGTTCTTCAAATGCGGACTCGGAGGCGGAGATGGTTTCTTCAGCGTCTTTGAAAGTTTTGACGTCATGAATTTCGGCCTTCACTGGTCCAGAATCTTCGATGAGAAATCTGGCGCAGATCTCGCTGCACAAAGGTGGAAAAGGTGCCTTCGCATTATTACAGCAAAGTCTCAATATTCTTATATCGCAAAAGATTCTCAACTCTTTGACCCTATACGATGATGACGAAGAGAGCAGTTGTAAAAGGTTGCTTCCGGTGCACGGTACAACACTTGAACAAGATCGGTGTGGAATCAATTCTTTTGCGTTCTTGACTCAACTTAGATCATCCGACCGTAGCAAGCAGAGCTAGAATCGGCCGTTCTTGTTTTTTTCCTGAATTCCAAGCCTCTCAAGGAATTTCAAGACGTTGCGGGATTAATGAGGCGAATCGACGCGAAATTTGTGATCGTGCCGACGTGGTCTGTCACCCTCTGAATCATCTCGTTCTGCGTTGTCCCCTCCTCTTAGGAAATGACCCGGCTGTGGTCATTTCAATATTGGGAAGTGCAACCGTTGGCGGGAGAGAGGGGGAGGATTATCGGGTGGACTCATCTGTAGAGCGCCGTCGGGCGGCTATTATTGTGACAAAGAGCGCAACGAGTGATTTATGCGGATAAGGACGTCGATTGTGAAAATGAATGTGCTCCGCCTGCCCAGAGGGGGAAATAAGAAATGGGACTAAGAGAGAGATGGATATCGTGTGGAGGAGAGTCGTTGCGAGTGTCATTATCTCATTTGAATGACCGCGCCGTTGTTTGTGAGCGCGCGTGGCGAGCTCGTTTTATTTTGACGCGCGCGCAAATTATGAGTTTCTGGAGCGTAGGGGAATTGTTTGCGCGGTGCGCTGGTCGTGTTTTGCCGCTCTCTGTATAATTACACATCGCGTAACTCATCGCAGAAGCGCCAAAAACTCGGTCTAATCTTATCTCCTCTCTCCTTTGCGCGCCGGAGAGGAGCGATACGTCGATGTCTTCATTACCGCCCGCGCGCATAGCCAACTCCTCATTCACACGCTCCTCCGTCTTCGCAACTTTTACGACCACCACCACGATGCTCTCATATGCGTTTCTCGGTTTCTTCGCGTGTGAGCACCCTTAATAGACTTCTCCGAGACCGCTGCGCCTGTTTTTGCATAGCTAATCGCGTTGTCATCGGCGGCGCCTCCTTCGCCTTCGCCCGCCCCCTTTCTTGACCACCGCGTGCACGCCTGACTTGACTCGAAGAGACTCTTCACCCTTATTTTGCGGCGCCAGAGCTATGCGTGTGTGCGTGCGTGTGGTCAGTGAAAAGGTGTCCCCAAAGAGGTCCAAAGTTCGAGGAGAGGCAGCGGATCGATTAAAACTGTGCAGGTGCTCGTGGCAATCAAATAAAATCGAACGACGTTTAGCGAAAACTTTTTGCAACGGCGTGTTTCGCGCGAATCGTTCGCCTGTGAGCGAATTGAATGTGAGAAACGTTCCTTCCTCTCAGGCAGAAGGAATTCACTACTTTTCGAGCTCTTTTGTATCACCGCGCTTCGTGTGCGTTGTTTGTTGATCGATAGCGATTACGCGTGTGTGAGTGCTTGCCTAACCACAGCAATAAGCTCATAAGTTATTTATGCCATTTGACGATAATTGCCATGTTGAGGGTGAAACGTTGTCGTTGTGTTCGTTGCAGATTATGTTGTGAGATGCATCTGTCGCGAGAGACGACGTCACCGCCTAAAAGGGATTTCCTGCTGGTCGCACTCATCGCGTTCGCCACCTTCGCCAATACGCTGAGAGGTGGATTCGTTTTCGACGACAAGTGAGTTTCATTGCTCTGCGGCTGCTGCTGCTGCGGCTGCGAATTAACTCAATCAAAGTCGAATCGAAGTAATTAAATAAATTGGATCTCGGCAGCTGAGAGACCGCCGTCGCTCTGGGAATTGATTGTCGATTTGACGGAGATTTTGGAATTTTAAGCACATTTCGAATTAGCGCATGCGATGAGCTGAAAATTTTGAGGAAGCTGGGTTTTTGGTGATTTCGATGGATGGTGGTGGTAACATGTGATCAGAAAACATCATTTTTCGTCTTTTTTACTCTTTCAAGCGTTGAAAACGCATCGAACTCATCACCAGGACCTCACATTCTGTATTTGCATTACGGTAGCCTCTTTTTGCGCCGCCGCGGGTGGTCGTAATCCAACTCTTCTCCATTCAAGCGCGCCCTTTTGCGTCTTCCTCTCCCGGAGGTCACAGCGTGGAGGTAAAAGTCTTTTTCGATAATTGACGACGATGTTTTCTCGTTTTCCGAGTTTTACCGCGCGCGCTCACACGAAGGTCGTCGCCGTCGATGGCCACTTGCGATAAGTCGCCCCTCTAACTGTCCGCCACCGCCGACTTATCCCGCTCTCAAGGCCATGTTGCGCGCGCGCGCGCTCAAAAGGCGGAAAACGTCGACAAACAGCCGAGCGACAAGTCAATTCATCACGCGAAAGGATTTATGAGGTTGTTGCTTGGCGTTTCGCGACTCCAAAAATGACGTTCGTAATTGGATCAGAACCAATTGGGGAGACTCGAGTGGTGCGGCGAGAGGAACACGCAAATTGGATGCGATGGCACTACACCAACTCGATTTGCGACCCTCCTATTTGCAAAGTTTAGATTAGCGTCTCTGGGGGAAGCAGCGAGCGAACGACAGAGAGTGAGATTCAACGATTCTCGTTTCAGTCAGGCGATCGTCACGAACGCCGATGTGACCGGAGGAAATGGACTTTTCGACGCGTTCAAAAACGATTTCTGGGGCTCTCCGATCACTCATCCGGGCTCGCATCGGAGCTACCGACCGCTAACGATCCTCTCCTTCCGGTTAAATCACTTTCTCGGTCGACTAAATCCAATTGGGTGAGTTCGAGGGCTCTCGAAGACATCTGCCGTTGCGAATTGATTTCATTTTGATCTGTTTACAGATTCCACTTTGTTAACGTCGTCCTCCACGCTGCTGTATGCTGCCAGGTTTTGAAATTATCGACGAGTTTTCTTGAAAATCGAGGTAAGTCGAGTTGCTTAATAAAGTGGGCTACTTCAGCGTTCAGATTCGCGGCTATTCGGCGCGCTCCTCTTCGCCGTCCATCCAATTCACTGCGAAGCGGTCGCGAATCTCGTTGGTCGCGCCGAGCTTCTCGCTGCTCTGATCTCACTCGCTGCCTACCTTCACTACGAGAAATACCAGGTATTCTGGCTCCTATTCCTGACGCATACAACTCTCCTTGCAGAACGTGAATGCAGTCGGCCTCTTCTGCCTAATCGGACTCGGCTTCAAGGAGACGACGATCGCCGTTCTGCCGCTCGTAGCTGCGCGCGTCTTCCTCACGGTGAGTTTCCTTTTTCTCACCGCCGCGACTCGTAATTGTTCTCCGGAGCAGGGTGAAAGGTAGCACTTAAGACATCCTGCTAGAGGTCATCCCGAAAGTTCTTTCCGCGCGCGCTCCTTTATGCTCGGAAGACGGCAACGAGTGCTAATTACGCGAAAATAGCCAAACAGAAGCAGGAGGGTCAGTGCGCGAGCCTAATTGAGTTTCCCATTAATCCGCTTTGTAATTAAAAGGAGAGCGTTTGTTTGGGTAGAGCGGAGCGCGGACAGTAATCAGATTAAAGGCGATCGCGCGCTCGATTGTTTGTTTGGGGCTGGAAACGACGCCGTTTTGGGAGTCGTAATCATTGATTCTAGCGTTGTATTTCTGTGTCTTTTAGGGCGAAGAACGGCGGCGGAGATGCGTGCAATTGTTCCTTTGGATGGGGGTGCTTTCGTTCGCGCGGCTGTGGATCAACGGATTCCAACGTCCAGAGTTCAGTGCTTCCGACAATCCGATTGCGCACCATCAGAGCTTCTTTGTACGGACTGCAACGTTCCTCTACCTACCACTCTTCAACCTGGGATTGCTGATCGCACCTTATAAGGTAGATCCGACCTATGGACATCCGTGAAACAAGCCTTGTTTCAGCTTTGCTTCGACTGGTCGATGGATTCGATTGCGCCGATCACTTCGCTTCTCGATTATCGTCTGTTGATCACTTCTGCGATCTACTGCGGAGCTGCTGTAGCCCTCTACAAGAGCTACATTTCCACCCGCATCCCTCAGCACAATCAAACCCGGAAACGGAAGCGTTCGCCGAGTCCGCGCTATGATATGAACGCTAATCTAATTCCCTCGAGTCAGCGCAATTCTCCCGTTCCCCCGAAGAGATCGGCGACTACCGTATCCTTCTCGCGCTTTGTTTCCTCGTAATTCCATTTCTCCCGGCATCGAATCTCTTCGCCTACGTCGGATTTGTTGTTGCGGAGAGGATTCTGTTCCTCCCGAGCGTCGGCTTCTGCTTGTTGGCAGCGATGCTTTATGATAGAGCAGACTCGCAACACAAAAAGGCGATTTTCGTCGTTTTGTTTCTCTTCGCGGCGAGAAGTTTGGCGCGAAACGAAGATTGGAACGACGAGGAAGCGTTGTACCGATCTGCTGTGCACATCAACCCTGCTAAAGGCAAGTTTCTCGTCGACTTTAACAAGGCTAATTACCGTCTTTTAGCGTATTCGAATCTCGGGAACATTCTGACACAGAAGAAACGTTTCGGCGAAGCGATGGAAGCGTACGAGAAAGCGCTGGAGCGTCGTCCGAACATGGCGGACACTCACTACAACATGTAAGACTGTAATTGGCAGCCTAGTTAGTCAACAGAGGTTGTTTTAGGGGCGTGCTGCATATGGATCAACAGGAATTATCGAAAGCGATTGACGCCTACTCGAAGGCAATCCACTTTCGTCCTTCGTTTGCCTCCGCGCATCTGAATCTCGGCCTGACGCAGTGGAACGCGAATTTCCTCGACGAAGCGGAGAAGGCATTCCGCGACTGCGCGCGCATCGACGGAGGAAAAATGAAGAATTTGAGAGTTGTCGAGGCTGCAAAGACCGGATGTCGCTATAACCTGGGGAGACTGCTGATAGCTCGAGGAAGAATCGATGAAGCCATTGTCGTGTACCAAGAAGCCGTTGCATTGATGCCTTCGAGCTACGACGGCAAGGCATCGCTGTTCAACATGCTGGGAGAAGCGCTTTTCAAAGCTGGAAGAGCCGAAGAAGCGGAGAAGTGGTACACGAAGGCGATCGGCGTGAAAGGGAGCCATGTTCCGGCCTATTTGACACTCGCGAACTTGAGGATACAACAGGTACTTTAATATTAACGATAAATTTAACTCTTTGCATTCCAGAAAGACTTCAAAGAGGCGAAGAAGCTCCTTCTGAACGCTGTGCGCTTTGAGCCAACCAATCCCAGCACCCACGTTCATCTCGGGAGATTCCGATCGCTCTTGGAGGATTGGAACGGCGCTCACGAATCATTCCAAACAGCCCTGAAGCTTTATCCGAATCAACCAGATGCTCTTCTGGGAGCGGCGAATGCGTATCGACAACTTGGAAACAATGCGAAATCAGAGGAAAATCTCGCATTATTGGTTACTATCAGACCCGACGCTACTTCGTTTGCAAACTACGGCGCGATTCTGCATTTGAACAAGAAACACGACAGAGCGGAGGTGTTCTATAGGAAAGCGTTGGAAGCGAATCCGGAGGACGAGGTGACGGCGGCGAATTTGAAGAAGCTGCAGAGAGTCAGGAGAAAGTGAAAACTACTTGTACATAGAGAAAATGCTCAGAATTTATCAAAAATTGAACACTTACGGGTCTAATAAAGTGAATAAATACTTGAACTTGCGCACATTGAGGAGTGGTGCAGTCATAAAGGCGCCAAATACGGGCCACCTGTCTTCGTGACGTCAGCTTCCGTCTCAGCAAAGCACGCGCCTCGTCATTGCGGTTGAAAGTCGAGCGAAAATCGGTTGTCCGAAAAACTCCTTTTCTGAATGTGTTTGCGTCGTAAGAAGCGCGCCGGAGCGTCCGGAGTTGAAGCGAAGCTCGCCGGCGAGAAGCCTCGGCACAAGAGCAGCGGTAATTTCTCGCTTTTCGCCTTCTCTGACTGGGTAAACGTGATTTACAGAAGACCCGCGCAAATCGACAGGCGGGAAGAAGCGCACCAAGGAGGATCCGAAGAAATCGAAAGAAGCGAAGCAGCTGAGACCGCAGAAAAAGCCGCAGAACGAGGAACGACCGATTGGGGCGATGGAGAAGGAGGCGAAGAAGAGTCCGAAGAGCGAAAAATCGCCGGCGCGGCAGTGTGAGATGATGCAGAATCCGTTCTACCATCCGAAGTCATCACACGCGAAGATGCAATCGGAGAAGGCGAAGAATGGCGCATCGAAGAGCGAACTGGAGAGCAACGCAAAGGAATCGGCGCGTGATTCATCACAGGAGCGCCAGAAGTCGAAGAATCCGAAGCGCGTTGGCTACGATGTGGACGTGTCCGCTTCGAAGAGTGAATGCGCGTCGAAGGAGCAGCTGAAATTGCGTCCGCTGGAGATGGAGAATGCCGACGAATTCGAGTGAGATTCTCGCTGAAATCGGGCGCCTAATTCCGCTTTTCAGGAGAGATTTCGCTAATCAATTCATGAACGAATCGCGCAAAACGGAAACCTCCGCTCGACCGACGTCATTCAAAGTCGAAGTGGCCGGCTACGCGTCGGAAGCCTCACCGATGGCGTCGAAGCCGTCGGTGCGCGAGCGAACCACACAGAACGAGCGAACGGAAGAGCCGGAGGAGCAAGAAGGCGGCTGCAATCTGGAGTTGAACGCGTCGCATCTCGCGCAAGTCGACAAGCGGAGACGTCGTCAGCGTCCGGTGAGTTGTGACCGTCAGCTGATGGATGCAATTACAATATTTGTGCATTGCAGGAGGACGATACGCTCTACGGAATCGATCCGAAGATGCCTGAGAAGGATTTCAGCCCGGTGAACACGATCAGCGACCGGACGGCGTTCGCTATGAATTCGCTGAAGGCGACCGTGTGATTGATTCGATATGGATAAATTTGTGATTTGACTGCACAGCTATGACTAGTACATGACAGACGGCTTCCTGTTCACCGGTCTCGTGGTGTAGTGGTTATCACATCTGTCTAACACACAGAAGGCCGGCGGTTCGAGCCCGCCCGAGATCAGAAACCTTTTGTTTTCTGCACGAGCTGTCAGGAATGGATTCCGCATCTGCATTCCGAAGCTGATCCTCGAGTCGGCATTCAATTCACGCTTGACCGCCTCAAAACATCACAGATCAATTATCATCTTGCAACGACATACAAACAACCCGATAATTGTCTTCCTTGCATCCTTGCTCTGCTGCACGTTCGTTTTCGCACATTTCAACCAAAAAAACGTGTTTCAGATGGAGGTTTCGTCCCTCCGGATCGCGATTCAGTACGTCGACAATGCGCGAATCGTCTTCAATCGCGCGTTTGTTCGCTTGGAGTCATGGCAGGTCGTCTGCTACACGATCGCCGCTGTGCTGATCATCCAGTGGATTCTGAAGCTCCTCAAGTCGGAAAAACCGCTGAACGCGCGTCTTCGCGCTTTTGTAAGTCAGCTTTCCGCCTCTGTGAATCCGTAATGAAAGACGAATTTCAGTTTTCCGCAATTTCCGTCGTCTTCCCTACTACAAACGGAAGATCGAGGCGGAGAAGCAGAAAGCGCAAAAGTTCCTCGAGGAGCGGCTGATGAAATCGGATAAACGACGCGAATTCTACAAATTTCTGCCGGATCACGGCGCTTTCGCCGATGACATCTTCGAGGAAGCGTGCGAGTACGCGGCGATGGGCGATTTCAAGTGAGTCCGCGTCGTTCACAGCGCTCCGATTTCGAATTTTCGCTTTAGATTCTTCGATGGCAAAGTCTCCGGGGCGGTTTATCCCGAAAACGATGAGAATTTCAACGAGTTGATGGCGAAGGTGAGCTTATAATCTCGCTTGCAGAACGCTCTAAAACCCCGGTTCAGGTCTTTTCAAAGTTCTCGCTGGCAAACGCGATCCATCCTGATTTGTTCCCCGGCACGCGGAAGATGGAAGCGGAGGTCGTGCGCATGCTCTGCAGCATGTTCCACGGCGGCTCTTCGTCGTGCGGGACGGTGACAGCCGGAGGCACCGAATCCATCATTCTCGCCTGCCTAGCCTACCGTAATAGAGCGTTCGAGAAGGGTGTCCGCAAGCCGGAGATGATCGTCGCGACCACCGCGCATGCGGCATTCGACAAAGCCGCGCATCTCCTGCAGATTCGCATCATCCACGTTCCCGTTGACCAGAACTATCAGGCGGACGTTGGCGCGATGAAACGAGCGATTGGGAACGATACTTGCATGGTAAAACTCGTCCAAACCCCAAATTCTTGATCAAAAACGTTCAGATTGTCGCCTCAGCTCCGAATTTCATCTGCGGAACGATTGATCCGATCGAGCAAATCGCAAAACTCGGCGAACGCTACGATATTCCGGTGCACGTGGATCTGTGCTTGGGCGGATTCCTGCTTCCCTTCATGGAGCAATGCGACTACACCGTGCAGCCGTTCGATTTTCGCATCTCCGGAGTGACGTCAATCTCGGTCGACACGCACAAATACGGCTACTGTCCCAAGGGCTCCTCCGCTGTGATCTACCGCGACACGGGCTACATGCATCGGCAGTTCTTCTGCAGCGCCGAGTGGATGGGCGGCATCTATGCGACGCCAACGCTCCTCGGGAGTCGATCGGGAAGCGCGATCGCGGTCACCTGGGCCACGCTGCTCTACTACGGGAGACATGGCTATGTGGAACGCACACAGCGAGTGCTCGACGCTGCGAAGGCGATTCGCGAGGGCATCGCGGATATCGCCTCGTTGACGATTCTCGGTGATCCGAGCGTCAGCGTCATCGCTTTCACCGGCAAACCTGGCCTCAATATCCACTCGCTCGCTGATCGAATGCTCGAGAAGGGTTGGAGTTTGACTGCACTGCAGAAACCAGCTGCGTAAGCTTGATAAGCCATTTTTATTCGATTATTCCCTCATTTTCAGGGTGCACATTTGCGTAACACTGAACCACACTCGTCCGCGCGTTGTCGAGCAATTTCTTGAGGATCTGCGCGAGAACTGCAACGATGTATTCTCAGATGCAGATGCTCCCGACTACAGATCACGCACAGCCTCGTTCTATGGCATGGCCTCGTCCATCCCAGACAGCGGCGTTGTCGAGGAAATCGCTTACATGTATCTAGGTTAGCAGATTGTGGGGTTTTTGGGAATTTTTACGATTTTGGCGTTCATACATACGGTTTAGACGGCGATCAGTTTAGGACTCGTTTAGCTCCTGTTTATGGCTGGTGCTAATAGCCCTAACAAGAGAGCTTTTGATCGGCCTAAAGTTACATCCGAGACCTGGCATCCTCGTTTGACAGCCTAAACTGAAAACTTGACACCAAAAACGTAATTTTCAAATTACAAAGTTACAATTGTGGAATTTCAGGGGAGTTTCGGCCTTCTTTAGGATTGTTGGGTTGTTGATAACAGGCCAAAATGAGCGTTTTGCTCCTTAAACAAACGGTTAAAGTTATGCATAAAGCAAAACGTAGTGTTAATGCTTAGCACAGTTTAAAGCTGACCTTAACTAAACTGAGATTTAGGCATTTTACAAGCAATTTCATTTGCCTTAGCGCAGAGGAACGCTTTAAATAGTAATAGAATAGTAATTAGGTCTTAGTTCAAGTGCACTGGGGCGCCTAAAACACAGTTTCAATCAATTTTATTTCTCAATTTCAGACAGTTTCTACGCTACTCCATCAAACACTCGCTCATTGCGCACTTTGAGTATCGACGGCCGAAAAATGAGTCAAATCCAGAACCTCCAACAACAGCAGAACATGCAGCAGTTTCTGGCTTCCGTTCGGAGTCGAAGTGCGGCAGTCGACGAGAGCTCTGAAGTCGTGCATGAGCTTCGACAGCGCAGTGGAACCGTTTTGAATACTGTATCAGATCTGGAATGAGCGAGAGAGAGGGAGGAAGAGTAGTTTTATGCTTTTGAAGTGCCTTGGCTTTCATATCACCCAATATGTTGAGAGTCGAATCCTGCCTATACGATAAATTTTTAGCTTTGCAGTCTTACTACAAGCCTCTGGTTGCGCCACCTCTAAGTACTATCTTATTGTGCAGTTTGAGATGAACGTCTTGACTTTGGATTTTACAGAAGGATGATGTTTAAGAGGAGACGCCATAGCTTGATCCCATTAATGATCCAAGCGGTTGCTTTCTAAACCTAACCTTCCAATCGTCAACCCAGATCCAAAGTTGCGGCAGCGCCTTTGTTGAAATCCATAGAACTAGAATGCGAGCGTATTAAGAAGAGTTTTGGCGGTTTGAATCACTCATTTATATTCCAATAGTTCCTTTGCTTTCAGACAATGCAACGAGAATCATCCCCACTTCTCTCGGCCCAAACGTCGTTTGCATTCAACTTTCTAAAAGAGGTGGTGAAGGCAAAGAATGAAGCTGCATGTTTCCCAACTGCATGCTCTCCATTTTCTGCCTCTGTCAGCCTGGCTATGGTATACGCTGGCGCTAAAGGAGATACGAAAAAAGAAATAAAAAATCTGATTGCCGGCAAATCAGAGATTACGGAGACTCAAGTCCATTCATACTTTGCCGACCTGTTGCGCGGTTTGCTGAACAAATACGACTACGATACTCGGTTTGTGTGGAAGCTGCAAACAAGCTCTTCATCAGAGAGGGATTTGAGCTGAAAGACGCATACGAACAGAAGATAGCTAAATATTACGATGGAATGTTGCAACAATCGGATTTCGAAAACAAAGAGGTTTTCTGTAAGGTAAGGAAATTACAAGAAAGTTCAGACATGAGGCTAATGTGCACGGGCCTATCTCACATTACTCGTCCTTTTCAGGAAGTAAACGACTGGGCCAAGACCGCAACACACGGATTGATCGAGGAAATTCTAAAGAAAGAGGATGTCACAGCTGACACGCCAATGATCATCCTCAACGCGCTCTATTTCAACGCAAAATGGGAGGAAGAGTTTGATGAGAAACTGACGAAAATGGACGAATTCAGACTCGACGGAAGAAGAACAAAGGAGGTAAAGTTTTAAACAAACAAAACGCATTATGTTGTTGTTCAGATTGAATTCATGAACATCAAAAAAGTATTTGGTTATTACGAGAACGACGACGTTCAAGTGCTTTGCATGCGCTACAAAAGAAGCCGATTTGTGAATTACGTATTCCTCCCTAAGCGGCTCAAAGACATCAAATCTCTGCTCGACGGATTCGACGGCAAGACAGTTCAAGCCTTGATTAAACAGATTAAAAATTGGACGATTCTGTTGAAGCCACTGTGACGGTAATGGAGCGGCCTGTCTGACTATGACTAACGCAACGTTTCAGGTCAAAATTCCAAAATTCGAAGTGAACGTAGATATCGACCTCGAGCCTGTGCTAAACGCTCTTGGCATGCAGCGTGCGTTCCAAGCAGCCAACGCTGAGTTTGATGGAATCAGCGACGAAAAACCGTTTTTCATCGACGCGGCAACTCAAAGCATCTGCATCAAAATGAACGAAAAGGGAACGGAAGCGGCGGCTGTCACGCGAACAACTCCGTCGACGGGTGGATTCGTGCGGAAGAGGCGAATAAACGCGGAATTCATCGCCGATCATCCGTTTTTCTACTTTATCATGAACGAATGCTTCAGCACAGCGTTGTTTGCTGGAGTTTATACCTGATTTATGTGAGTAAATTAATGAAGAACTTGCAGACGAGTCTGAGAATGAGAAGCATCGAACACATTGCAACCTAACTCGCGCTATTTTGCTTCAAAGATGCTCTGATTATTCCGTAATTTCAGACAATGAAACAGCCCACCGAGGCTCCGTTACTTCGCGCTCAAACGTCGTTTGCTGTCAACCTCCTCAACGAAGTGATCAAAAACAATCCTGAAGCAACTGCATGCTCTCCATTTTCTGCCTCTGTCAGCCTGGCTATGGTATACGCTGGAGCTAGAGGAGAAACGAAGAAGGAAATCAAAGATCTGATTGTCGGCAAATCAGAGGTCACGGAGACTCAAGTCCATTCATACTTTTCCGAGCTTCTGCGAAGCGTATTTAACAAAACGAATAGCAAAGAGCGCACGTTTTGTCTAGAATCTGCAAACAAGCTCTTCATCAGGGAGGGATTCGAGCTCAAAGAGGCATACGAACAGACGATTGCGGAGTATTACGCTGGAATGCTGGAACAAACGGATTTCAAAAACAAAGCGGCACTCTGTAAGGTAAGTTTTGATGTTCGAATTCGTACAATCTAAACAATGTAGGAAGTGAACGGCTGGGTCAAGGAAACAACGCACGGATTGATCAAGAAAATTCTGAGTAAAGAAGACATCAACAAGGACACCCCGATGATCATCCTCAACGCGCTCTATTTTAAGGCAAAATGGGCGGAAGAGTTTGATAAGAAGCTGACGAAAATGGACGAATTCAGAATGAGCGGAGATGAGACGAGGGAGGTAAAGTCCTAATGCGAGATCTATCCAATTTAGTGAAATTTTCAGATTGAATTAATGAACATCAAGAAAATCTTTGCTTATTACGAGAACGATGACGTTCAAGTGCTTTGTATGCGCTACAAATGCTGCAATTTTTCGAATTTCGTATTCCTCCCGAAGCGGCTCAAAGACATCAAATCTCTGCTCGACGGATTCGATGGCAAGGCTACTCTGGACTTGATTAAAAAGACCGAAAAATCGCAATACTCCGTTGAAGCCACTGTGACGGTAATGGAGCGGCCTGTCTGACTATGACTAACGCAACGTTTCAGGTCAAAATTCCAAAATTCGAAGTGAACGTAGATATCGACCTCGAGCCGGTGCTAAACACTCTTGGCATGCAGCGTGCGTTCCAAGTAGCCAACGCTGAGTTCGAGGGAATCAGCGACCAAAAACCGTTTTTCATTGACAAAGCAACTCAAAGCGTCTGCATCAAAATGAACGAAAAAGGAACGGAAGCGGCGGCTGCTACAAAAGTAGCCCCGATGACCGGCTCAAGTGGCGTTCTGAAGAAGTCGATCGACGTGGAATTCATCGCCGATCATCCATTTTTCTACTTTATCGTTCACAATTTCACGACCTCGATTTTGTTCGCTGGAGCTTATACTTGAAGTGTAACTATTGTACTCTTGTAAACAGTACTGGACAGGTCTTCTATATTCTTTCCTCCATTTTATTTGACTTAAGCTGATTTAGGTCATTGTTTATCCCGCTATCCCACTATCAGTTACCTATAAATTCCGTCTTTTCTTGTTGAGAATTTTTCTCGCTGTTTGTTTACAATCTTTGTTGGAAACATTTTCAAATGGAGCGACTAACGGATGCTCCACTAACCCAAGGCCCAAACGTCGTTCGCCTTTGATTTCCTGAAAGAAGTGACGAATGGAAGACTCAAAGCGGTCTGTTTGCTCGCCGTTCTTCGTCTCCCTGGCGATGCTCTACGCCGGAGCGAGGGGAGAAAACCAGAAAGGAGATCGAGCAGCTGATCGCCGGGTGATAGGGAGGTGTTCACGCTTAATTTGCAAAACTCTTGGCTAAAATGTTGAAAATATGCTCGCGTATACGAGCTTGTACTTGAGGAGTGAGGCGGAGGTTGTAGTTGCAGATCATCTTATCATTTCCTTTTTGGTCTACATATTCATGTGATTCCGACAATTCTCAGCGGATCCGTGCAATAGCCTCGCATCGGGCTGTCTGAGAACCTCGTGGATTCCAATTTGCACATAGGTACTTGGACGACCAGTCATCGGATGTCTGAATCACTACCACTGCGTCATGGCTCCAACATCAACTTCAAAACTGAAAGGACGAGAGCGGATTTTGCAGAATAGCTGACTCGAGGTAATAGACCGACTGGCTAAGTCATATCTCTGATTAATCTCACATTACCTTGAAAAACAAAACAAAAAACCGTTGCTTTCAATTAGGTTTTTGTTATTTGATTCGTGTGAAACAGCACTGCTTGGCTTCATCGCATTTCTTTAGTCACAAAACAGTCTTTTATTAGCGAGCTATGAACAGCTCGGCCTATGGTAGCGCTCTCGCCGGCAGAGGCTATGTTCAGAATCATGATCTATGGGTTGGATGGTCTATTGTGGTGGTGAGTTCTGCAGAATCGCCTTCTGCTACTGAGATGTTCTGTTCAGTTTTGCTATCTTCAAATAATGTTTGGCACTGGGAACCTCTTCATCCTAAAGAAGGTCACCATCTTCCACAACGCGTTTGGTTTCCTCTGCAAAGCGCGGACAATTACCGAAATGATCAGTAGCCTCGTTCATATGAGCTACTCTGGTCCGGTGACGTTGATGTCAGTGTTCAGGACAAAGAACCACAGCGAAACGCAGTGGAAAAGCACCGCGAAAAACTCCAAAAGAGACCGCACAGTTCGCCGCCGCCTAAATAAAAGGATTCGTACCAAGCTGAGCACACCGTAATTGCCTTGGTCTTTTAGCCTAGTTTCGTAACTTACCAGCGTGCCCTCTTCTATATGTCCGCGGCCATTCGGCCCGCAACGAACTGTCCTAGACCGGGTTTTACCATGTGTTTATCAGGGTCCAACCCACATCGTAGCTGCCGTAGTCTTTTAGTCTAGTCACCTGGCTTATCAGCGTGCCCTCTTCTATTAAAGGGCCGCGGCAAAACGGCCCGCGGCGAACTGTTCTACAGGGTGGCGCATAAATACTGTGACGCGTAAAATAATCTATATCTTTTAAGTAAACTAACAAAAACACTCAGGTACTTTCAAAATGGCTTTGTTCGTCGGAGTTTCAGGAGTCCAAACGCTTTTGGACATTTTTAAGGATGACCGCAATCAGATCTGGGATACTTTTGCTCCGTACTGTTTCCAGAGCGCTTTTCAGCGATTCAGCGATTTGTGCCTGATAGCGCAGGTCTTCAGCTCCAAATTCCCCAAATTGCATAGTTGGGAAGTTCAAATCGATCGAGTTTGAGGACAAAATGTCTTAGGTCGTGAAGGACTGACTTGAATTTATGGGGGTCCGCCAACAGGGAGTCAAAAAACCAAAGTCGCTGTAACTTTTTGTCTTTTGATCCGATCTGCCTTCTTCTTTGACGGTCATGCGAGAGCCGCTGAGCCAAGCACAACGAGTTATCACTCGTCCAAAAATTCCCAAAATTTCAAAAATCGATGTGGGTGGTCCGGTCAGCTACGATGGTCGGCCAGCCTCCTCCCGGGAGCTCCACTGTCCAAGAATATTTTTGTGGGGAAAAAAGAGATAGCAGTTTTTGGCCTAAAAGACGCAAGGAACACGACTAAAGCACTTCCCACTCCTTAAAAAATGCACAAAAGCAACAATAAGGTGAATTGTTCGATGCGTCACAGTATTTATGCGCCACCCTGTAGACCGAAAAGACAAGGCTTGAAACCACATAAATTTGGAAAAATCCCGGAATTTTGATCTTGCGCTAATATGTAGCCATGAATCTAGGTTACAGTTTTTGGTTTGAACTTTTTGATTTGGACTATAAAGCGCTTAAAATTCATTTAGGATTCATTCAAGCTAAATCGCATTGTATACTATGGTTTCGGCCTCTTTTTGGTTCTGTTCAGAAAGATCCGTTCCGTGCTTTTACAGACAATCCCCGAACATCCCGCCAATCCTTGGCATGATCACCGGATTTCTGGGCTATTTTCTCGCCGGAATGGCCTGCGCTCTGCACGTCCTCATGTCAATCAATCGCTTTGTGTCGGTGTACGTGCCAGTTCACTACAAAACGATTTTTGCCATCAAGAATTGCAAGTATTTCCTAGTTGTTGAGACGTTTGCGCTCTGCGCTCTCGTCGCTCCATACTACGGTAGGTTGCATAGGCCTTTTGAGCAGTCACACCTTGATGAATAGTGATCCCTTGCAACACAATGGGCTACAGCGCCTCTCTCTATGGCTACGTTGTGCTGGGATGCAAGGATAGTGAGCAGAAGATGCCCATCCATTATGGGAATATTGCGCACTACGTCTGCTGGGCGTCGTTCTGCTTTGGGGCGATTGTAGTGGATGGTCTGACGTTGCTGAAAATCTTAAAATTGAAGGTTTATTTTGAGCTTTTAAGGTTTGTTCAAATTTTGAGCGTTTAGACCGAAAAGGATAGGAACAAGGACCGATTGTTCAAACGGAATGTTCGATTCTTCGCTCAGGTAATTCTATTTTTAGTCTAAATCGAAAACACGCGGTCAAAATGTGTTTTTCAATTAACGCAGCTGCGCTTGAGTGGATTCACAGAGGTCGAGCAACAACAACTACCTGGAATGCAAATAACAAAATCGCTCTTTGATCGCCGCGCAAGCTGAAGCTGCTATGATTGAGCATGCTGCAGAGAACAACAAATGAGATTCTGCGTTTTGTGAGTGCATGCACGCTGGGATGAGTGTTTTGTGGGTTTTTACAGCGCGTAACCTACGCAAACGCAGAAACTTTTCGGTTAACAAATACAAAAAGTTAACAATCACGTGGTAAGCGAGTTAACGTGGTAAGCGAGCCGTTGATGTTCTCCACAACTAGAGCGCACTCCACAACAGTCAGTTCTTCGCCAAACTCACTCTTTGCCGTTGTGCTTTCAACCAGCGCAGCGGAGATTTATCGGGCAAATTCTCAAAGCAACGAAAGTTCTCACCGCAGGCAAATAACACAATAATAGTCAATAATTAAGACAACTTAGATCTCTATCTTATGAGTGCACGTGTAAGTGGTTCTGTACCCAATTGTTTGAAAACGCAGCTTATGGTAGATTGTTGAATGCTGTTCTCTAAAATCTTCACGATTTTTGCAAAAATCAACTTCACCGACTCACAATTGCTCCGCATTTCAATTATCCGCCTAATCTCTTTTGAATGTACCGTATTCTTGTTATCGATGACCAACCACGCTGTTGTTCTCACCAATCATTTAGCGGTCTAATTATGTTTTTCAATTAACTCAGCTGAAACTCAGCTGAAGCACCGAGCAAATTCTCAGAGATTGAGCAACAACAGCGACTTGGAATGAGGCCAAATTCTGAGTGCATAAGGGTGCAAGTTTTCGGATAGCAAATCAACCTATCAGCTTTGGGAACATCATATTCGATATCAGATTTTGTTGGTTTCAATTGTCGTCATCCAAATAGTCACTTTGTTATCATTCAGAGCGCATTTCAAAACATCCCAATGTTCGCCGAAATCGCGTTTCTGTCGTTGGGCGCAAATGACGTCTCCGCCGAGAAGACATTCTACCGAGCGTTCTCCTTCGTGCTGACTCGATTCACCGATTTCATCAACGCGTGAGACCAGAACGTTCTTTTCACCAATATCAATGTGATTAATTTAGAACAACCCTAATTCTCTTCAACCCAGAAGCGCGCAAATACGTCTTCAAGATCATCAAGGAGCAGAAGATCTTTGAGCTTCACGGAAAGCTCGATCGGATTCCATTTGACGACAAATCGCGTCGCGCATATGGATCACATACACGAGCGTTTGTAGATCAGGATTTGAAAGTGCGGATTTTGTGGATGAATGTGAACTCCTGGTGGATAGATGTGCTTGATTGCACACGTTGATGAGATATAATTATAAATTAAAAAAAAATAAATTCAGGCGGTTTTTCAACTTGATTGACTGGGTCTGTAGTCTAGTCTGTAGATGACCTCAAAGTGGATAGTGCGCCAGAGCGTTAGAAACTCTGCTTCATTGTACTCAACACAGAGATTAAGGAAACACCGGGAAGAAAGGACATTTAAAATTGCATTCGATTACGCAAAGCTCGTCTGCTATCAGACGAACAAAGCTCTTCAAGTTACTATTAACTTAACCCATTCGACAATGTAATAAGATAATCAAAATTCATTCAGCACTGGTAGATTGGTAGAACTTTACAAGCTGTTTTGTGACCGTTTTTTTAAACAGTTTTTTTGCGTTTTTTTGTGACCGTTGCGACTGTTTTTTTCACTAAAGGTCTGCAGTGGAACTTTCTGCAGTAGCCTCTGCAAAGATCCAAAGCTAAAGCTACTTTCGGGTGACTCTCTTGCGATACTTTATATCTCCATTTCGGTGATTCCAGACTGCTTTTCCAATGGTGGAAGCTGAATCTGATACTCAATCTTCAACGCTAACTGTTCATGTTCCTAATCGGCTAGAGGAATGCAAAGCTTCGAAGACCTGGAAAATTTCGTGACCGCTTTTCGGAGTCATTTTAACCGCCATTACCGTGGATTTCGAGAACCTCGGCAATCGGGTAAGACAGTTCATTGCCAACCACGTATTCATCGCTGTTTGTAGGTGCAAACGTGAAGATCGTCACTCTTTGTACTACTGTGGACGGACTCGCTGTTTGCTTTAAGTCCCTCTTACGGCGGTGTGTGGCCAAGCAGGGCCTGAATGCTTTTAGTCTGAGGTGAATCAGGTCTTGGATTGCACTCATATTGTTTTCCTTGTTTTAGCACTTTAACGGAAACGTTCCAGCGTGGCACGTGGCTTTCGGTCATATCTTCCCGTCAGTCACCGAAGATGGATATCATACAGTGGTGAATTGGATCATCTGTCCGAAATACAACATTAGCGCGGCTCCTTTCAAGTTGTTTTGCTCAAACCGTGAGGCAGAGGTAACTCGGAATCGCTCATCTCGCTTTACTGAACGCTCGTCTTTAAGCTACTGATCATGGAAGCGTTAGCCTTTAATCATGTCAAGCAGCGTATTGCAAATGGTCCCACACGGTTTATTCTGCTCGACACTCCGATGGATGAAGTGTGGTTGCCCGGCGCTGTTGAGTGCACTCGGGATTCCGAAACGCATGAATCAAGTCCACTGGTGTTGTGTCCGCAGTTTTGTCTCTGTGGAAAACGGTCTTATTGTCAATACAATCACTCGATCAAACGATTGAACCAGGAAGAATTGAACCAAGAAGATGAAAACAAGAAAACAACCGAAAAACTCGACTCGGAAGAGGAAGAAGAAGAGTACTCGGAGCTAGACGTGTCCGATGTCGACTCGGCCTACGAACTATCCAAGCATGATGACGTGAAGAACGAAACTGAACCAGTGAACGAAGAACTATTAAACCAACCTAGCATGTCTACAAACGAAGAGCCCACGGATGATGATGCAAAGAACAGAAGTGAACCGCAATCATCGAACCAAAGTGGCATAAGTGAGATGGAATCATTCGAGGAGTCTGAAAGGGAATGCGAAAAGGCCAACAGCTCCGACGAAGAAATCATGAGCGTTGATGGCCAGATGTTTGGGAATGAACCACCGGATGTGGACTCCTTCCACGGTATTTGATTGGCGCATTTTGATTTCAATTAAAAAGAAGATGAGATGTCAAAGTTTATTTTTGAAAAGCAGCAGAGCGCGTACCTAAGTACCTAAGCC
>MQUG01000090.1:0-13035 GCA_007213375.1 Steinernema feltiae
TAACAACAATGTGTGAATGAGTCTGAGTCAGAAGCCGACAACGAAAACGTCACTCCGGCGATATCCGTGTTAACCGATCTTCGGCCGATTCGAAGCAAACAGCCGCCGCCATCGGAAAACCGTCAAAGCTTTCCACGATTTCGCGGCCGGTGGTGGCGAAGTCAACGTAGTATTAAGGACGTAGTCATCAAAATGTCAGCTGCTGACTTTGCGCGGTGAAATGAAACATTTCGTGGAATTTAAAAATTCGATTTGCGGCAACATGCCGTCTTAACTCAATAAATGCTTAATCGATTCGTTCTTGGTCGTTCAAAAAGTCGTTCAATGAAAGATTCTTGTGATTACAGCGAGGTGGTTAACTCTGTTATGCTTCGCTTTGCATCTCGTTTTTCGTTTGTTGCGTAAAATCAAACATCATTTATTTATTCCGACAACCTTCCACAAACCACAAAAGACCGAAAACCGAAACGTCTCATTTGAAGCGGATGACGACCTCCATGTCGGGGTTTAAATCCGTGGATTCCGCAAACGGCGTCCGGAAGATCTGCGCGTGCTGCCACGAGAGGTCGGGTCCTTGAGAGGGAGGAGCTTCGCCCCGGGAAAGAGGACGCGGATGTCCAGGCGCTCGATGTCTCTGACTTGAGGGGCCGCTGATCACAAGTCGCCCGTCTTTCTTGCCGGAACGCTCGGCGGCGCCGTCCGCCACGCGACGAATCCGATCGTTCAGGTCGAACGACGTTTCGTTGTTCACAATGACGCTCGCGTCGAGTTTGCCGGCCCCGAAGGTCGTCATTCCCTTCAGATTGACCTCAATCTCCTCGATCCGCTCCCCGAGTCCTTGGAGGTTGAATCTCCACTCGATGTGAGCGCTTTTGTAAATTTCCGCGCGCGCCAAATACGCCATTTCCCAGTCGAACTCGCGCTTCAGATGTACTCCAATTCCTGCGTCAAAAGCCACAAGCGCAATTCCTCGTTCGATCTCTCTACCGTTACGGTAGAACATGTCCCGCATGACGCAATAGGTCAGTTTGAACTCCTTGCTGGCGATTTCTTCGTGGGTTGGGCGAATTTCGCCCGGCTTCACCGTAACTGCGTCCAACTCTGCATCTGGAGGGAGAAAAGCTGCACAGGCGACGCCCAAAACGACGAGAAGAAGGACCAGGAGTGTCTTCATGATCGGAGCGGATTGTTTGACGACTTAACTCGGAACTGCGGTGTTTATGAGTTCGAAACTAGTGCATCTGAAACGTAAAAGCGTCAATTAGAGTCTATAAGCAATGCAAGCGAAGCGCAATGCTTTGAAGCATCGCAATTGCGTTCAAAATTGTTTATCAAAACGAAGAACCGGGATAAACTGAATTGGCCTGATGTTGCTGCTACTACTAAAAAGGTGTTCTCGTGCACAAGGGAGCCAGTTGTCCTATTGAGATCCTGGTCACCGTGTCGGAATCTCTTTCATTCAAATTTTGTCTTTTTGGCAAGATAAGAAGGTGTAGGATCAGAAAGTCAGAAAGAGTTATGCTTATAAACTTTATTCAAATGATTAGCGAGACGAGAGGTTGAAAGAGAAGATGCTTTGATCTTACAAGGCAGCTGCGAGAGCGAGGAATCCAAACGAGGGCATTACAATGCCAGGAAGAGTTGCTTCCGCAGCGCTGGCGCTGAATTCGTCTTGGATGGGATTCCTGGTCTCCTCAAGAGCGACTTTGGGCTTTGCATCGCTCCAGTTGTAGATGTCGGTCCAGTACTGCAAACGAACCGCGTCTCCGAAGTATTCGCAGCGCTCTGCCTTATAGAGGTCTGACCAATCCTTCATTTCGTATCCATCCGTGTAGTAGGGAGTAATCTCATACGGGTAGTCCTTCGACAGAGAGTACCAGATGGATCGTTGAGCTTTGTCGCTTATACCGCAGAGGAATCTGGATGTTATTTCGACTGTAATTCCTTGCACTCGTCTCCAGTCCCGCTCCAAGTCTCTCCTGAAGTCTGTGTTGTTGTATTTCCAGTCCTGAAACTCTGTTCTGTCGATTATGAGCCCTTCCTGTACCATGACAAGATCAGCTCCGATCCACTCGGCCTCCGTCGCTTCTGTGCAGCTGTAGTCCTGCAGGAAGATTGCCTTTCTCTTGCGCACATACTGCGCGTACTCGGTTGCGTTGGGGACGAGTTCGCGAGGAACGAGAGGCGGGAAGAAGACGCTGAACGCTCCGCATTGCGAAGTGTCGTCGGTTGCTTCATCGCAAACATATGGATCGTTGGGATAGCAGAGCGCCAGTTGGAGAGTTAGCAGCAGGATGAGGAAGGCATTGTTGCCGAATAAATGGGAATTGCGCTACTTATATGCCTGGAATGCAATGCTTGATGCAATGCAATGCAATGGGAGAAAAGCGACGCTCCTTCTTTTTATTCTTCCTTTTTACTTTTTACGATCGCGACGATTTGTAATGCCACAATTCGTCGCAATCCGCTAGCATCGCTCACTGGCTAGCTTTTAGGTATCATTCGCACTGCTTTTGTGCTCATAAATACCAACGCTTCCAGCTCAGTCGTCACAGAATCCGCTCCGATCATGAAAACGCTCCTCGTCCTTCTTCTCGTCTTCTTGAGCTTCGCCTGTGCGGCTTTTCTCCCTCTAGATGCAGTTAAAGTGAAGAGGGATGAGATCCGCCCAACCGCCGAAGAAATCGCCAGCAAGGAGTTCAAACTGACCTATTGCGCCATGCGGGACATGTACTACCGTAATGGTCAATATTTCAAACGAGATTTCATGTTTATTCTGGCCGATACATCTTATGGAGGCTATCTGAAGCGCGAGTTCGACTGGGAAATGGCGTATTTGGCGCGCGCGGAAATTCACAAAAGCGCTCACATCGAGTGGAGATTCAACCTCCAAGGACTCGGGGAGCGGATCGAGGAGATTGAGGTCAATCTGAAGGGAATGACGACCTTCGGGGCCGGCAAACTCGACGCGAGCGTCATTGTGAACAACAAAACGTCGTTCGACCTGAACGATCGGATTCGTCACGTGGCGGACGGCGACACCGAGCGATCTGGCAAGAACGACGGGAGACTTGTGATCAGCGGCCCTCAAGTCAGAGACATCGAGCGCCTGGACATCCGCGTCCTCTTTCCCGGTGGCGAAGCTCCTTCCTCTCAAGGACCCGACTTCTCGTGGCAGCACGCGCAGATCTTCCGGACGCCGTTTGCGGAATCCGCGGAGTCCAACCCCGACATGGAGGTCGTCATCAGCTTCAACTGAAACGTTTCGGTTTTTACGTCTTTTGCTGTTTCTAGAAAGATTAGGAATAAATAGTGAGCTCTGAATATAAAATCACATAAAATACAGCTTGGTTTACTTGGAACTTGGCCTGCGGCGATCAATTCACACGCGGCATCTTTGGATGCTTGTGCGATTTACTCAGGATTGATAAGAAGTTCTTTATCCATTTAGCAAACAATTACAGATCCGGAGAAAGATCGAATGAGGCAAAAGGACGAGGAATTTTCTCCAGATTGAAGTGCTTCCAGTGATTCAGGTTCCATGTCGACTTGTTTGTAGCGGATAATCAACGACTAAACAATAGCAGATTAATATTAGCTTATTTGTGATAACAACATCGAACCTTTTCAGCATCAACGACAAGCACGGCTGCCATGTTACGGAAGTTGTCCAGATATGAAACAGCCGACCACACCGTCAGCAGCTGAGCGGGAAGATTTAAGACGCCTTCGTTGGCGATCTGCCGACTCCTAATGATCACTTGAAGATTGTTCTCGAGGCAGAATTGCTCGACATCCGCTTCGCTGAAGAGCGGAGACCCGTCGTTGAGCATCTCAGGGATCAGCGCGGACGCCTTTTCCTTTGCCGATTCGGTGCGGAGACAAGCCCACTGACATTCCTAGAACGAACCAAGTGATGATTATTAAGAATTTCCTCACCATAGTCAGCGCCATGTCCAATGGTATCACAGGCGGACGTTCGACTTCTTTCAATCGAGCAAGCCCAACTCGGCGTAACTCCGGCCCGATTCTTCCATGAAGGCAGAGGTACTTGTTGCCTATGACGGCAGCGAGAGGCATCAGCTGGAAGATGCGTTCGAGCCTCATCCACACAAACGCGTTTTCCATTAGATTCCGGCGCGAGAGTCCCCCGATATAGTCGCCTTTACCGTCTCCGCCGCCTCCAGATTTCCCTTCAGCAGGTGAACCTTGTACGGGTACTTTACCTTCAGCGCAAACAGCAGAAAGAGCGTCTCGTGCGGGGCAAAGCCTTGACAGGTGTAGTTGCCGAGGAAGACATAATTCCGTTTTGGAGGAGTGTCGGCAAGGCTGAGAGAGAAAGAAAAGCAATGAAGCTCATGATTCATGCGATTACAGCCAGCAGACTAGACGAGCCATTGCTTTGCATCTCGTGTTTCGTTTGTCAGTTGCGCAAAGTCTAGTCTGAATAACGCTCACTATTTGTTCTTCTAACACCTTTCAACAAACCACAAAACCGAAACGTCTCATTTGAAGCGGATGACGACCTCCATGTCGGGGTTTAAATCCGTGGATTCCGCAAACGGCGTCCGGAATATCTGCGCGTGCTGCCACGAGAGGTCGGGTCCTTGAGAGGGAGGAGCTTCGCCTCCGGGAAAGACGACGCGGATGTCCAGGCGCTCGATGTCTCTGACTTGAGGGCCGCTGATCACAAGTCGCCCGTCGTTCTTGCCAGATCGCTCAGTGGCGCCGTCCGCGACGTGACGAATCCGATCGTTCAGGTCGAACGACGTTTCGTTGTTCACAATGACGCTCGCGTCGAGTTTGCCGGCCCCAAAGGTCGTCAGTCCCTTCAGATTGACTTCGATTTCCTCGATCCGCTCTCCGAGTCCTTGCAGGCTGAATCTCCACTTGACTTGCCCGCTTTTGTGACCTTCCTGGCGCGCCAAATACGCCATTTCCCAGTCGTACTCGCGTTCCACTTTCACTCCATTGAATGAATAGGCTGCAAGAAAGAATCCTCGGTAGTAATCTCGACCGTTACGGTAGTACAAGTCCCGCATGACGCTGTAGGTCAGTTTGAACTCTTTGCTGGCGATCTCTTCGGCGGTTGGGCGGATCACACCCGGCTTCACTTCAACTGCCCCAAAACCAAAGAAGACAAGAAGGACGAGGAGCGTTTTCATGATCGCACCGAAGTGTTTAAAGATTGCGCTCACAGCGTCAGCGTATATGTGTTCGAAAGCAGTGCCACTAAACTCAAAAGCCGTGCTGTTGGATTCAACAAGCTAAGCTAGCGCGATTTATTAAGCATTGATTTTGAAACAACGTGATGATTCCACTGCGGAAACCAGCGAAGCAGTTGGCACAGTTTGTCACGTCCCAGAGAGATCGTTCTGGTTCGAATCACCGTAGAAGAACATGCGGTCTTGCATGCGCCAAGTATGAGAACGTTGAAGCTCTTCCGAGAACAAGGGAACGGGTACGACTTTCTGCTGTTCCAAAGCCAAAGCGTCGCTTTTATCCCGAATCAAGCATTGCATTCCAGGCATATAAGAAGCGCAATTCCCATTTATTCGGCAACAATGAAGTCTTTCCTCATCCTGCTGCTAACTCTCCAACTGGCGCTCTGCTACCCTGATGAGCCACGGAACTGCGTCGAACCCGACGACCTTGTGCAATGCGGAGCGTTCAGCGTCTTCTTCCCGCCTCTCGTTCCAAGCGAACTCGTCCCAACGCAACCGAGTACGCGCAGTATGTGCGCAAGAGAAAAGCGGTCTTCCTGCAGGATTACAGCTGCACAGAAGCGACGGAGGCCGAGTGGATCGGAGCTGATCTCGTCATGGTACAGGAGGGCCTCATAATCGACAGAACGGAGTTTCAGGATTGGAATACAACAACACTGACTTCAGGAGAGATATAAAGGAGGACTGGAAACAAGTGGAAGACATTGCAATCGATGTTACAGCTAATTTTCTCAGCAGTATAAGCGACAAAGCTCAAAGATCCATCTGGTATTCGCTATCGAAGGACTACCCGTACGAAATTACTCCCTACTACACGGATGGATACGAAATGAAGGATTGGTCAGACCTCTATAAGGCAGAGCGCTGCGAATACTTCGGAGACGCGGTTCGTTTGCAGTACTGGACCGACATCTACAACTGGAGCGATGCAAAGCCCAAAGTCGCTCTTGAGGAGACCAGGAATCCCATCCGAGACGAATTCAGCTCCAGCGCTACGGAAGCAACTCTTCCTGGCATTGTAATGCCCTTGTTTGGATTCGTCGCTCTCGCAGCTGCCTTGTAAGATCAAAGCATCTTCTCTTTCAATCTTTTTTTTTGTTTTTGTCTCGCTAATCAGTTGAATACAATTTGAACGATCACAACCACATACGTGTCTATTCAGCGATTTCGCTTTCACGTAAGATTTAGCTCCGTTATCGTTGACACGAAACGGCTGCTGTGTTTTGCAGCGCGTGCTGCCACGAGAGGTCGGGTGCTTGAGAGGGAGGAACTTCGCCTCCTGAAAAGACGACGCGGATGCCCAGGCTCTCGGTATTTCTGAGATGTCCCTTGATTGGCACCTTCGAGGAGAGGCGATTTCACAGAGCCTCTTGTCATTCAATTCAGTAAAATAGTTGTCGCGATCTCATGTGCACAATGAGGATATTGACCGTTTGTTGCGGAAACTGGCTATTTCCTGCCGTTTTTCGTGATTTTAATCGCATTCGTTATCTCAAGACTGAGTTGTCCTGCAAAATTCTGATTTCACCACCGAGGTCGCAAGGGCCGAATTAGTGGGGGTAGACGAAATTTTGGAAAAATTTGAGACTTTTTTGGATCGATGTCTGTCTCCTTTCAAACTTTATTCAATTGATTAACTAAACAGAAGCAACGATTGGTTCAATAATTTGAGTATCTGTCGCTTTACAAGGCGAGAGCGAGGAATCCAAACAAAGGAAGCACAACGCCAGGAAGAGTTGCTTTCGCAGCGCTGGCGTTCAATTCGTCTTGGATGGCATTCCTGATCTGCTTCTTGGTCTCCCCAAGAGCGACTTTCCGCTTTGCGTCGCTCCAGTTGTAGATGTCGGTCCAGTACTGCAAACGAACCGCGTCTCCAAAGTATTCGCAGCGCTCTGCCTTATAGAGACCTAACCAATTCTTCATTTCGTATCCATCCGTGTAGTAGGGAGTAATCTCGTACGGGTAGTCCTTCGATAGCGAATACCAGATGGATCTTTGAGCTTTGTCGCTTATACCGCAAAGGAATCTGGATGTTATTTCGATTGTAATTCCTTGCACTCGTCTCCAGTCCCGCTCCAAGTCTCTCCTGAAGTCTGTGTTGTTGTATTTCCAGTCCCGAAACTCTGTTCTGTCGATTATCAGGCCCTCCTGTACCATGACGAGATCAGCTCCGATCCACTCGGCCTCCGTCGCTTCTGTGCAACTGTAATCCTCCAGGAAGATCGCTTTTCTCCTGCGCACATACTGCGCGTACTGGGTTGCGTTGGGGACGAGTTCGCGAGGAACGAGAGGCGGGAAGAAGACGCTGAACGCTCCGCATTGCACAAGGTCGTCGGGTTCGACGCAGTTCCGTGGCTCATCAGGGTAGCAGAGCACCAGTTGGAGAGTTAGCAGCAGGATGAGGAAAGACTTCATTGTTGCCGAATAAATGGGAATTGCGCTTCTTATATGCCTGGAATGCAATGCTTGATTCGGGAGAAAAGCGACGCTTTGGCTTTGGCACAGCAGAAAGTCGCACAGGCTCTCTTGTTCTCGGAAAGAGCTTCAACACTCTCAAACTTGGCGCATGGAAAAGCGCTTTAGAAATGAACAGCTTTCCTTTACCGAATCCAAGAGATCGACGAGGGTTTCCGCAAGAGATCTGGGTTGTCAATCGGAAGAATGAATCTCCATTCTCTCCCGATTCGGCAACGAAGAGATCTCTCTGGGACTGACGAACTGTGTCAACTGGTTTCTGCAGTGCAACGATCACTTCGTTTCACAAAATCAATGCCGAATCGCAACATTGCACGGCAACGGTACAGCATCATCAGCTGATCAGCTCAAACCAAAAGAGAGAGCTAATTGGAAAACTAGCCGCCTTCGTGAGTCCTAGCGATGTTCTCTGTAGTGCAGAGATCCGCTGAACGCACATGCAGTGCTACAAAACCTTCGCATCGCTTATCGACTCCAAAACATTGCTTTTGAGTCACAGTCGCACTGCTTTGGTGCTCATAAACACCGCCGCTTCCAGCTCAGTCGTCACGCAATCACTCCGATCATGAAAACGCTCCTGGTCCTTCTTCTCGTCTTCGTGAACATCGCTTGTGCCGCTTTCATCCCTCTAGACGCAAGGTTGGACGCAATAAAGGTGAAGAGGGATGAGATCCGCCCAACCGCCGAAGAGATCGCCAGCAAGGAGTTCAAACTGACCTACAGCGTCATGCGGGACATGTACTATCGTAACGATAGAGATTTCAAACGAGATTTCATGTTTATTCTGGCCGATACATCAAATGGAGGCTATCTGAAGCGCGAGTTCGACTGGGAAATGGCGTATTTGGCGCGCGCGGAAATTCACAAAAGCGCTCACATCGAGTGGAGATTCAACCTCCAAGGACTCGGAGACCGGATCGAGGAAATCGAAGTCAATCTGAAGGGAATGACGACCTTCGGGGCCGGCAAACTCGACGCGAGCGTCATTCTGAACAACGAAACGTCGTTCGACCTGAACGATCGGATTCGTCGCGTGGCGGACGGCGCCGCCGAGCGTTCCGGCAAGAACGACGGGCGACTTGTGATCAGCGGCCCTCAAGTCAGCGACATCGAGCGCCTGGACATCCGTGTCCTCTTTCCCGGTGGCGAAGCTCCTTCCTCTCAAGGACCCGACCTCTCGTGGCAGCACGCGCAGATCTTCCGGACGCCGTTTGCGGAATCCGCGGAGTCCAACCCCGACATGGAGGTCGTCATCCGCTTCAAATGAGACGTTTCGGTTTTTATCTTTTGCTGTTTGTGAAAAGGATTTGAATAAATAGTGAGCTCTGAATATAAAATCACAAATTAAGCGTTTCTGTTGCTGATCGTTTACAAGTGATCTTTGGATGCTTGTGCGCTTTACTCAGGATTGATAAGAATTTCTTTATCCATTTAGCAAACAATTACATTGCGAGGAGTCGACATCTGCCGCCACTGCAGATGCCCTGGAAGCACACGTCCGGTGCACGGGAGAACCGCGTGCAGTCGCCGTTTAAAACGACTTTTGCCACGCATCGTGGCTCTCCGTGCGTCCTGTCGCAGAAGAGGTGCCTGAAAGGAGATTTAGAAGGAGAAGGAAGCAAGCGACTCACCTGCTTCCGCAGTCTGTCGTCCCGGTGCACGATGGACGCGGCGCGTACGAGTACATCTCGGCCAGGTACGCGGGGGACAAGGCGGCCACGTTGGTCAACTGCCAGTAGGATGGCTCCATCGCGCTGCGGGCGGAATGCGCCGGATTGGCGCATTTAGCGCCGCCGATGATGTCCATCATCGGGTATGCGGTCTCCCGCTTGCCCGGGTCCTGCCGCGCGCGGTTCAGCTCCCACGTGAGGTCCACCATGGCGTGGTGCATGTAGAAGACGGGGTCGTTGGCCGCCGTCGCCACGACCCCCATGATGCCGCCGATCCAGTCGTGCACTTCGTCGTGGATCCTTTCCAGACAGAAGGTGACGGGGTGGTAGGGACAGCCCTTAAATGCTCAATTACTGTCTGAAAGTGAGCTCTGGTTGACTTACTGCTCCAGCCTGGCTGAACGCCAGGATGTCTTCGATCCTGGTCAGGTTGGCGACCGTCTGGATCCTCTCCTCCGTGAAGAGGCTGCCTTGCGTTCCGGTAGAGCGGTCCAGGTGTCTTCCTACGACGGTGGTCATCCAGCCCGCGAAGGGACCACTGGTGACGTTGCCGAACCCGTTTCCGAGAAGTTCGGCGGTCCAGAGCGTCGAGTTCGCGGACGAGTCGAGGAGCTCGTCCATGGAGCTGTCCCAGTAGGGGATGCCGGGGATCTCTGGGTCGGCCATCCTCACAGCAATCTCAAATCTTAAAAAGACTCATTTTACTCTATATACACATACCCAAATACTTACTGCTTGAGGAATTCCCTGTGCCACCCGGCGAAGGCAGGTCCCTTGTGCACGCCGCGGAATCTGGTGGCGGCAGCTCCATGGAGTCTGGCGAAGTAGTCGAAGAGGCCGGAATCCTTCATGCGTTGGATGGCGCGGAAGTACTGCCTCCTCTGGTAGATGGAAAGCGAGCGGATTTCCATCCTGACCGCTTTGCCAATCATGCGGCCGTCGCTGAGGGCGCACTTTCCAGCCACGATGGTGCCGCTGATGTGCTCACAGAAGCACTTGAACGTCATGCATCTGTAGATGTCGGAGTGCTCTGGCTCTTCATCATCTTCGGACGCGCCAAGAAGAGGCTAAAGGAGACTCTGAATAGATGGAAAATCCGAAATGTCACTTACGGTCGCATCCTCTTGCGCTGTGGTGATCCTCTGCTTCAGGCAGACGCGGAGTCCTGGGAGCTCTTGCTCATACCAGCAGGCGGCCATGGCGTTTGCCAATTGCTGTTCGTTGGCGTTGAGGATTGCGGCTACAACAGTAAACGTTGATCAGGGGCACTTTCTCGGATGATCTTACCGATTCCGTCGGAGCTTTCGACCTCTTTCCGGGTCCATTCGATGGAGGTGTTGACCCGGTAGGAGAGGCGGTCCATCTTCTCCATGTCGACGTGGCATCGGGCGGTTTCCACGATGGATTTGCGCTGGAACGCGCGGAGGTCGGTCGTCTCGCCAATAGCGCATAGGCCGCGAACGCCGTGGAGCGCGCCTTCAACGACGAGGTCGCGACCGTCAAACCTGACGGTCACTCCATCCTTCTCGAAACGGAGGGTTTTCCCGTCGACGACGAGCCTAAACAAAGAAATGAAGCCATAACAAGCATGTTGAAGTCAAATCCTACAGGTTGTACCGCGTGAGAACGTGGGTGATGTCGGAGTTGTCGCGCTCGACTTCAAAGAAGTTCTCGCGAGGGAAGCGGACTTCCAGAACCTGACCATCCGAGTGGATGGTCAGGTTCTTGTCCGGAGTCGTTCTCTCTTGGCGGAGGAAGACCTTCAAGTCTTCTCCCTCGGCGATCAGCATGTCGCAGTCGGTGACGGTGAAGGGAACGGTGAACCCGGTTTCGCCGATGACGACCAATCCGCCTTTGACTCGGCAGAGTTGACGACTGTCTTCGTGCGAATGCGAGTGGCCATGGCGATGTCGGTGCTCGGTCCCGACGAAGGCGACGACGGCGACGAGAAGCGCGAGAGCGATGGTGGTGGCGTTCATTTTGAAACTGAAAATCATCAATTTCATTCCAGAAACGTAGTTTTCTAAACGCGACGGAAATTGACGCGGCAGAAACAACCTCTTTAGGCTACAATAACGGAATTACCAGTGAACTACCGTAGCCTAGAGTAGCTAGAGGTGTTATCGTAACGAAAAACTGGGATTTGCATCGCGCAAGCGGACACGGGATTACAAACGAGCTTTCAAATCAATAAGGTACGGTATTTAACCATAATCTCCGATTTTCAGACGGTTTTGTCTTAAAATTTGCCTTAAAACCGTTTTAAAACTCTGTATTGAGAAACCTTATACTGTTTACCCGTACATTTGCCGAAATCAGCGGTTTTTGGTATTTATGAATGGTTCAGACCTTGATTTACTTCGAAATGAGCCCGAAAACAGACAGAAAAACAACATTTCTGTCCAGATGCAGCGATAAACGCGAAATACAGTAGAAAATTGAGAACTTTCCTCACTTAAACTCTCACCTACTGACTCCGCACACCGCTAATCACTGTGATTACTTATATTCATCAATTATCAGCTTCCTATAATGCTTAAAACGAGCAAAACGTAGTCTCCAAGAGGATCACATCCGCCAAAACGAGTAACTCGGCCGAAAAATGGACTTTGCTGCTCGTTCCAAGCCGATTGAACCGAACGCAAACTCAAAATAGAAGCGGTCGACGGTTTATCAACTCTCCGCTCTCGCTTATCAAAGGATTTCGAATCAAATCAACTCTCAAGTGTTTGAAGCTGTTTCATCGGAAAACAAGCAAATACCGTAGTTCTATAGCAGCACCACTCACGAATTTGACCTTTTAAGCCAACCTGGCACTCCCTGAGATCAAATAACAGATTCGAGCGCAAAGACTAGAGGAGGAGAACGCGCTATCTCGTGTCTACTTTGCTCCGTTCTCGCTTTCCGTTCAATTATCGACCGATTTTTTACAAATGAAATGTTGCGTTTTCTGTTGCGTTCGCCTCTCCCGCTATTCAAGATGAATCAGCCGCACGCGAACGGCCGCTGTCGCCTGGCCGACGGTGGAGAAGCGCTCGAGGTGTTGCAAACGGAGAAGCGATGGAGTTCGATAGCGTTCGCCCCTCACAAAAAGCTCCAAAAGAGTCTCCTTCAAGTTGGCACACATCCGCTGATTGTGAGACCGTCTCCTCGCATCCCTGAACATTAATAGCCGTCATACGGTAGGTGCCCATTGCGCACGCACACAGTAATCAGCGCTCGTTCGTTTGTGACTGACTCATCAGCTGTTTGACTCTCAATTACGCCTCGTTTCAGGCCCCCGATGTCACGATGATGGTCGTGGCAGTCGTTACCTGCGCCATCGGCTTTCTGATCGCCTATTTGATATTCAGAAAGTTTGTTTTCCGCACGGGAATCGATGATAATTGCTTTCTTTTCGTTTAGATTCACAGAACATCTCCTCTCATGGCTTCTCTCGTCGTATTCGGGTTCCGACATTGTCGTGGAAGTCGGCGGCGTTTGGATTCCCGTACCTCTCGAACGTGAAGATCAGAATCACCGACAAGCTGAGCGTGGAAATTCGGGGAAATACGCCTCACGAGTCGAATCCTCGATCTCCCGCAGGTCTGCGTCGATATCAACGGATTCCACTGGCCGTCTGGAGGATTCCGGCTGCGATTTGGACTTTGGAATCGAGCTGATCA
>MQUG01000091.1:0-16640 GCA_007213375.1 Steinernema feltiae
AGATGTGGAACGACAAATTCGTCCAGTACGCCTACCAGCGCCGCGACGAGTTCTATCTTCCCGACTCCACAAAATAGTAAAGTTCGCACGTTGTACTCTGCGTTCTACTCGCGTCGTTCAGCTTCATGGACTCGCTGGAGCGGATCAATACGAAGGACTTCACTCCCACGGAGCAGGACATTCTCCACACGCGGGTCTCCACGATGGGAGTCATCGAGGTGAACTTTCAGATCAAGAACAAGTTGTGGAGGTGAGTCTGTAGCGGGATACGGTAGGCGTAAAAACGGCTCGGCTCCTTCCAGAGTGTTCGACGTGGGCGGACAGCGCTCGCAGCGGAAAAAGTGGATTCATTGTTTCGATGACGCAAAGGCGATTATTTACGTCGTCGCGTTGAGCGAGTACGACCAAGTGCTCATGGAGGACGGGGCTACGGTAGGTTTTCGCATAAAACACGCAAACGAGAAAACAGCATTAGTTGGACCGAACATGCGAACTTTACTGAAATTGCAGAACCGAATGCAAGAGTCGCTGCAGCTCTTCAGTCAAGTCGTCAACAACAAATACTTCACCGACACGAACGTCATCCTCTTCCTCAACAAAAAGGATCTTTTCGAGGAGAAAATCATGAAGGAACGATCTCTGCGCATCGCATTCAAGAGCTACTCAGGTAGGTGCAGCTGATTCGACCGAAATTATCAATTTCCCTTCAGGACCCGACCACAACTACAAAGGAGCGGTCGAGTACATTCAGAATCGCTTCTTCCTCGCCAATCACGTCCCAAACAAGCAAATCTACTGTCACCACACGTGCGCCACCGACACGACACAAGTCCGCTTCATCCTGGACAGCGTTCTCGACACGATTCTGAGCAGCAAGTTGAAAGGATGCGGATTGTACTGACAGCGATGAGAGGAGCGCGTTTCACGAGAGTTTTCAGCGTTTGTATTTAATCAATGTGAAGCAGTTTAAATGGTCCAAAATCTATGAAATGAGGTTATGTTTTCGTTCGACAGGTATGAATAAAGAAGTTTGGTCAGACGACGATCACATGAGCTCTTCTGAGGGAACAATCTGACTCATTCGTTCCTGTTTTCAATCGAAATGATTCAATTCGCTACTTACTCACTGCACTTCGCCTTTCTTATCTCTTAATTGGGTGCTTGTTATGACTGCACAGTTGCACAAACAGCCATATTTACGTCTACCGCATCGGAGACCTCGACAGTGCGCTGCGAGCACCGACTGTCCGCAGCCAATCCCACCAAAATGCCAAAATCAACGATCAAACACCGTGCCGGCTCCTCACAATCGCCTCTCGATGTCAATTAATCCAAACAAAAAGCGCCAATCACGCGATACTTTGGTCAGAGCGAGATTGCGCACTGTTTTTTGTTTACACGTTCGCGCTATCGGCCGGTCGCCGGGCGGCCCGAGCGGCGCTGTTGATCGTCGCTTCGGTCGGCTGATAAGAAGACGCGCGCGAACCGTTCGCTCCATTCGCTCCTTTCCACACGACAGGAATGAAGACGCTCGTTCTGCTGATGGCCCTCGTGGGTCTGAGTCTCGCGATGAGACAACAAGCGGTCGCCTGCAAGGGCAAACTGATGTGCGGCGCGAAGCCCGCGGCTGGAGTGAAGGTGAAGCTCTGGGATGAGGACGACGGTAAGCTGGTGGAGACGTTGGAGAGGTTAGAATTGAATTTAGGACCCGATCCGGACGATGTGCTCGACGAGGCGTTCACCGACACGCAGGGAAACTTTGATTTGAAGGGATCGACCCGCGAACTGACCTCCATCGACCCCGTCTTCAAGATCTACCACGACTGCGATGACGGAATCATGGTAGGGCGCTTGTTGATTGGGCGCGCAGAGTAATCAGGTCGTTTAGCCCGGTCAACGCAAAATCAAGCTGCGCATCCCCAGTCAGTACATCGCATCCGGCGGAATCGCGAAACGCGTGATGGATTTCGGAATTTTGAACCTGGAAACGATCTTCCCTGGAGAGGAACGCGACCTTCTTTGAGTCGATTTCTGTGCAAATGTGAACTGTAACAATAAATCAACGTGTGTGTCCGCAGACAGCAGGCGTGTGATCACCCTCATTATCCAGAAGAAACGCCTGTTTTCGATCTGATTTGAATCATTTGAGTGCATCCTTCAAAACCGCTTCTGTTTGTGTTTGCAATAGCGCGTGTGCAACCATTTCCTCAGAGACCACGTTGCTGGCAGGAAGAAGACAAATACGCGCATTCAATGCGCGTGAATTTTTAATCTCGCGCCGAGCACAATGGACCCAAGTTTGCCGCCGAAAATCGATGAAAACAAAGTTTCGTGTGGCCCTGCGGGTCTCTGTTGTTGCGCGATTTCGGCGCTTTTGTTGACTTTACGTGAGGAAATCGCTGGCGCAATTTTGATGGAAAACGCTCAAAAAATCGCGAGTTGGGCGCTGCGTGGACCCAGCTGGCTGCGCCAAAGCCAAATTTGTTCTTATGAACGGAGATCCGTGTGCGTTCTATAATTTACGGTTATTCGCTTCCCTAAAACGAGCTTCAAAAACCCTCATTTTTTGGTTTTATGGGCCTTGCGGGAATTTTATATTAGAGTTTGTAAGAACGGGTTTTTGCAGGAGGACGAACTTTGCCTCATAGGAATATTGCATTGTTGTGGCTGGCAGGGTAGTGAAATTGCGATTTGTGGCTTCTGCGCGACCTCGATTTGCTCCGGAATACGCTGAAATACAACGATTTACTGCGAAAGCCAGCGCAAAAACGATTTTGCTGCTTATCGTGGCTAAAACCGCTCGGAAAGCTTAGAAAATTCTGGAAATTCTCCTAATTTCGAGATTAGAACGCTTCTTGTAGCTTCCGCGAGCGTCTCGGCCAAATTCTACGACTTCCTAACCCCATAATACCGCTAACGCGCGGAGCGGCAATTTGCCCGAAACCTCTGCGGCACCGCGCAAGAGCCGGTGGTCCTCTAACCGCTTTCCTCTTCTTCCAAATCGATTGTCTTAGTTTCTGGCAATTTCGCGCACCCTGTGGGCGAGTAAATCTCCCTAATGCGTCACATTTTGCTGCGAGTAACTTCGTTTCGTTCACCAAATTTTCCTCTCGCTCCACAGAATCGTCGTCTTCCTCGCTTCCAAGACGACCGCGCGCCGCGTTTTCCGTCATATCGGCGATGTGAAGATGCGATCTGCGCGATCTCTTGGCCCTCCAATTCGTCTTTATTCTTCGCTTTCTTCCTCCAGCTTCTCCACCCGCGCTATCCGGAATCAATAACGCAGTTAGTGGAGCGTGCTTGCGCGCGCGTGAGGGCAAGTGGAACTAGAGGTCTCCCCGGGATCTGGAGGAGCTTACGCGAGCGCTGATGCCGACGGGAAAGGCGCGTTTATCGACGAGTCGAGTGCGCGCGCGCGCGAGAGAGATCTGCGCGAATTAAAACGGTGGGTGCGATTAGTGCGCGTCTTATGTCCTCTCGCCGCCATCCGCCCTCACAGGCGCCTGCGGCGTCGTTAAGTGCGCCGCCGCCGTTGTCTGCTGCGCGCTAATTGCAGCGGGACGATTCGCTTTGCGTCTAATTAGGAGTGATGCTAATGCTGTTTGTTTGTTTCGGAATTGAGTGTCTTTTGGTTATTGTCGTTCGCGTGATGAGTTGACGAGTGCGAGTCAATCAAACATTCACGAACGTTTTCTGTTTTTGCCGCAAATCGATTGCGTCGAGTCTGTTTTTAGGGTTTCCGTAAAGGGTTTCTTTGTTCGGTACAGCTGGATATTCCAGCGAGCCAATTAAGACGCCCCTTGTTTGCTTCTGGAGCTGAAATTCGATATTGAGGAGCTGCAAGAACATAACTTGATTCCGTTTTGTTTTCCGCACGGAATACGGTACTGCAGTTTTGGAGTTTAAAGGCTAGAATGCGCATTTCTGATTGAAATTTAGGAATCACTTGTTTACCAGAATGTCAATTTTCCACGTGAATGCTTTTGTGATCCCGAAATATTCGTTTTTCTTTTGAAATGGAGCCTCTGACGAAAACACGATTTCTGATTCTCGAATTCTGTGTTCGCGTTTCCAGGTGACGCGTTGTGCGCAAGAAATTCGTTGTTCCGCACGCACATATTCGTTTCCTCTCGATCGAAACGTTGCTGCTTCGCTCTCGGCTCTAAATTCCGCGATTTTCGTGCTGAATCGTTTTATTATTCGAGTTATGCGTTCCAGATTCTCATGTTATGATCCGCTGAATGCAACGGTGATGTCGACAGGCGGAGGAAATCGTCGACCGTCGGAGGACTACGAGCTCCAGGGCGGCAGAAACGCGTTCAAAATGAGTTCCGACGCGTGGTGCGATGCCGGTAATGAATAATTGATGAAGTTTTGCACCCGAAAACGCTCGTTTGCGCCGTTTAGATGAAGCAACGCAGGCCTCCGAGCTCCTGAGGCAACAACACGCGATGCGATCGTTCACCGACTCCATCGACGAGATGGACCTTCCGCCCGCACCCGAATTGCCGCCTTCGTTGGACATCGACCGCTACCCGTGCTCGATAAGGGAAAGTAGCACCAACGACACGATTGTCGAAGTGGTTCGCTGACAGCGCAGTCAGCACGCACGTCATCCGAGTCTTTCAGATCAGACCCAAAAAGTCCGACTACGATAAGACCCTGGGCGAGACACAAAAGTACCCGTTGACCGTACCCGGTCCGGGGCATGCGGACCAGGAGCAAGAGCTGCACCAGTCGCTGCTCAAGCTGAGCGACAGCATTGACAGTGAATTGGAGTTGATCGCCGCTAATCAAGCTGCGGCTGCTTCAGGGGCGGAGAGAAGTCGCCACGAGATGGACGCCGATCACGCGGCGTTGAGGAGGGAGTACAGTAACACGATAAAGCAGAGGCCGCGGCCGACGACGCCGACGTCGGGGTGCGCGTTGGAGAGTTACGTGGAACACACACACAGCAGCAACAAACTTCCGCCGGATTCCGGCGCCAAAATGCGGGTCACTTTGCCGGGTCAAGGCAGTCACGGTTCGCTTCGCCGGAAGTCCTCCATGTCCTGGAACGATTTTCACGATTCCATGTCGAGGGTGAGTTGGAAGGACCGATGCATGTGACTGTTCGTGGCTTAATTTGCTTTTGTAGCCTCGTTCAAGTTCGGTCGTGTCGGGTAGATCGACTCCGCTCAACGACTACGACGGCGACATTCTGGACGAAGATCCCGCGCTGTCGAAAATAGCTCCCAGGCATCCTGTCGTCCACCGGAGGACTTCCGTCGATTGGGAGAATTTTGAGGACGAGAAGGAGCGGCAAGGTCAGTTGGTCATATGCATTTATGGCTGCAAAACCGGCAAAAAGCGAAATTCCAAATTCTCATTTTCACGTACAACCGAATCCTTTGATGTCTCATCGTTTCCATTATCTCTTGTATCCTCTTCCGTTCTCTTCCGTCCACACTCCGCAATCCACTTAGATTCTCTGCGAAAACAGCACCAAAAGTCTCCTTCCTTCCCGCGTCCACTCAATTTCACTCTTCGCGCATTGATATTCAGCCGCTCATTCTCCCGCGATTCTCACGATCGCCAGAGTCTAAGTGAGTCGCTCGCTCCCCTCCACATTTAATTATTTGCCACCGAAGACGAAAGCGCGCGCACTCTTCTCCGCTGCCGTTTGCGGTTTTCGCCTAAAACAGGGACATAATTTATTATTTCCCGGCTTTCCGTCTGCCGCCGAAAAGAGCCGAAAATTGCCGTCTCTAATCGGCCACAATCCGCCGTTGTCCCCCGCAGCATAACTCCTTAACGTATTTCCCTCCCCGAAGCGGGGGGACCGGCCGACGAGCGGTGCGCATTGATTTTCACGTTGCTATATGCATGTTGTGGACTTGCTTTTGCGCGCGCGCGGTCCGAACGCCGAGTAGCCGGCCACTCATCATGAGGAAGCGAAGGGCTTAGTGCTCGGCGGTTGCACTTTGCGGATTCCCAAGCGGCATGACTGCGGAGGGAAGTTGCGAAATTGTGGCAAACTTCGAGTGAATTTTGATGTTGTTTCCGCGCGTGCGTGAGTGAGAGGCGAGGAGAGATATTGTCCATGTTTGCGCGCTGGGAAAAGTGAATTGGACCTTGTAGTACCGTATCTTTGGGTTTTTGATGATCTTTTGCCCTTGAAACTCTGGAAATTCTTCTATTCAACGCGATTTTGCTCGGTCTTTCAATGATGGGAGGCTATATCTGTTCACCGTTCATCTTCAACCTCAAGTTCGCCGTTTTCAGAAGCACCGGCGACCAATCACTTCTTTTGTTCTATTTTTGGCTGCATTGCGTAAACAAGGCGCTCCTATAAGACCCTGACTTTTGCATTGAAATGACACTTGACTAGAAAGCAAACATCAATGAACTGAAATCTTGAAATGTCGGTTTCTGTTGGCAAATTCGGTTGATTTATTGCTCGATTCGCTGTCTTCTTGATCTAATCGGCCCTGATCTCCACAGCCGGGTTAATTCCAACTCTGCGAAGCGTGAAATCGCCGAAACAGAACTAATAATCGGGAAAATCCCTCGTTTAATTTCGCCCTCTGGCGGCCAGACACACGTGTCGAATTCCCTCCCATCGATCTTCACCCAGACGATTGCACGTCGGCGAACCTCAATTTCCGAAAATCTCAAATCGGACCTTCATTTCAGCGATGGAAACGACGTCTTCGCCCGCGGTGCCAACGACCTCCGAAGAAGCGGCGGATCCGGCGGCGTCTAACGTGAGTTTTTGCTTCTTATTTCGCGCCTAAAGTGGGAAAGTGACGTTTGAAACGGAATATTCTTGTTTGCTCTCAGGGGCGTCTACAACCCAATCTCCCACTTGTCCGCTCACATCAATCGCGCCGTTTTAGACCGCGAAACGCGCCAGTATCCCCTCTAGTACACCGCCGCCATCGCCGTCGACGGACGGTCAGCAGCAGTTGGAGACCGAGATGGACATCGGCCAGGCGGTGCGCAAAGCTTCTCAGCAGCTCAGTGAGAAGGTTCGTCTCCGTGAGCTCATTGCGTAATAGTGAAAGTGTCATTTGCAGGCAGCGGAGGACCGGAGCAACGAACAACAAGAAGTAGAGCCGTCACAGGACCCCCACACGACGGAAGTGCAGCCGCAGGAAGAACCTCATCAGGTCGAAGTCCCCCAACACGAGGAGAATCAGATGGATTACAGTCACCTCAGCGGGTACGACAGCAGCCAGTATTACGGTGGAAACGCCGATTACTCCACCTACGGTCAGCAAGCAGCCGAAGGCGATCAATCGACCGCGTATTACGGTCAATATGGGTACGGTACTGACCAGAATCAGGCCTACGGTTATGGCTACGATGCGTCCACCGGTTACGGATACGATCAGAACTATCAACAACAACAACAACCACAACAGTATGACGGTGCTGGTTATGGGGGTTACGGTACCTACGACTACAACTACCCGCAACAGCAAGCCGGTGCAGAATACGCCGGCTACGCGCAGACTACGGTAGAAGGCGGCGATCAGGCAGCAGCGTACTACGGGCAGCAATACGCAGGATACGATCAGCAGCAGCCAGCAGAAGGCACCGACTACTCTGGCTACGCACAGCAGCCGGAAGCCGCGGAATACGCCGGCTACAGTCAGCAACCCGCGGAAAGCAATGGTCAAACCGCCGCCGCCGAGTACGGTAGCGCCGATTACTCGGATACGATCAACAGGCGGAAGGAGCAGATTACTCCGCCTACGCAGAGCACCCGGCTGCCGCGCAATCTGAAGCGACGGAGGGAGGAAGCGCGGGTTACGGTGCGCAAACGACCGAAGAAGGCGGCCAAAACGCCGACTATTCCGCCTACGCGCTCCCTGCGTCAGGCGAACAAAGCACCGAGTACGCCGGCTATGATCAGACGCACGCGGCTGACGTCCCCGGAGACTATTCGGCTTATGCCTCCAACTACGGAGGCCAAGAAGCGACATCGGATTACTCCAATTACGGCGAACAACCGCAAGAAACGAATTATTCGTCCTACGCGGCTAATCAACAAACAAACAACTTTGCCTACTCGCCGTACGGCCAACCGGCGACCATGGAGCCGCTCTTCAAGCCGCCACCCAAGTGAGCGCTAATCCCCCGCTGCGTCCATCGGCTTTGTTCGTTTCAGAGAGCACGATCCGTACGCCTGGGAAGCGCAGGACGTCCATCCAGGCGAGCAGCAGCCTTCCGAAGAAGCGCAGGAGGAGTTGCCAGCCGCGGAACATCCACATCGACGTGAGTTTCGCTCGTTTCACTCACAATTTGAATTTTCTCGTTCAGCACCACCGCCACGACCAGCGCCTCCGCCTGCGAAGGCGCCTGAACGACCGCCAGCTCCTACTGTATCCCACCAACCTCCACCGCGACCTCCTCCCGCTCACCTTCCGCCCCCCAAGCAGCAGGAGAAGAAGAAATTGCCTGAACCTGAGCCTGAAGAGGAAGACGCGTGGACGAAATTCAAGAAGATGACCGAGAACGTCTCTTCCGTGGTCAGATCGTCTGAAGAGACTCTGAAAACGATGGAGGAGACTACGGTAGCCAAGGACATCAAGGACGAGAGCTACATCGCGCAGATAGGCGGTCATCAAGCATACGATCCAGTGAGGGCGAAGCTGATCAAGGAGAGTCAGGAGAAGGAGAAGAGAGCGAAAAAAGAACGAAAAGACGCGAAAAAGGGAAGAAAGCGAAATCTCCGGACTTTGACCCCTCGAAAGAGGAGAGTTTGGACAAACAGGCGGCCGAATTGGCGAAGAAGATGGCCGCGATGCATTCGGATCTGGCTGTGAGTCAAATCGTGCGATTGGCAATGAATCAATGTGTTCTAGGACTGGAAACCTCCTTCCGAACGCCAGGCGGAAGCTGCGGCGATCAAGGAATCGTCGCCGGAGACGGAGGAGACGCCTATGACGCGGCAAGAAGTGCTGCGGAAGGAGAGCCGAATCGAGAATCAGCAGTCGACTTCTCTCGACATTCCGATGTCCAAGGAGGAAAAGACGGAAGACGCCTATCAGCCGATCGGCGACGTCGCGTACGTTCATCTTGCGCGTTATTCTTTCATTTTCGCCATTTCAGAGACGAAAACATCACTCCGTCGAACTGGGCCGGCTTCGACGACCGCGCTGCACCTGAACTGCCTCCTTCTGAGTCCGGATTCTTCTCGCGGATGATCGAAACGGCGAAGGAAGACGTAGCTGACGCGTTCGGGGGCGTTCCGCCTTCAGCGGATCCCTTTCGCTCCCGCTGCCGACACTTTCCTTCTCGATCAGGTAGGTTCTCCCGCTCAGATCGCGACTACTTCATCGCGTTCCAGGCGTACGATCCCTTCGAAGTGCGGCCAGTCGACGACATCGTCGCTGAAGTGAAGGCGCGAGCGGCCGCGGAAGCCGCTGCGATGGAGGCGCAGGAAGATCTTGAATTCTTCGGCGCTCCAACGCACAGCCACAACGGTCACTCGAATCTCTCGACGCCGACGCCCGAAGGCGGCAGTCCGGTAAGCGCGCGACCAACCGGTTTCGACGACGACTTCAAAGAGGACGCCGAGGACCTCCACACACCGACTCCGCTCTTCGACGAGGACGACAAGGAGCCACTGGAAGAGTTCCCGCAGAAATTCAGCGGCGATGGTTGGGAGCTGATGATCAGGCACCCCGTGAAGAAGAAGATTATGTCCGACAGGTTCTGGAAGCCCTGCTACGCCCGCATCCAGGGAACGTCGCTGCTTCTGTTCAATTCAAAGACCGAACCGAAGCCTTTCCACGAGCTGATGCTCCAGGCGTGCTATTCGCTTAGCGACATCAGTCTGCAGGCCTATGACGTCTACGGGAAGATCCACACAGTGAAGCTGCAGCACGTGCTCTACAAGGAACGCGTGGGGATCCGGCCGGGCAGATTTCTCGTCTCATGGAAGGCCACGTGACCAAGTACGGCATGCCGCTGGAGCATTCGGCGCAGTGCACGGTGCTCCTCAAGTTCGGGTGTCTCAACGCCGCCGAATTGGCGTCATTTGTAGCCACAGCCGAGGACGTTCTGTTTCGATGTCCCGCGCGGAGGGAAACGACGCCGACTTACAAGCAGGACGAGATCCAAGTGCACTGCTACGACGAGTACAGCGGCTACGTGGACAAGAACAACGTCATCACGGACCAGAAGGCGCGTGTCCGACTCTTCTGCCTCGCCTTCGTCACCGGAAGTCCCTACTTGGAGATCGGACTGAACGATCTGCGGCGCCAAGGAAAGGAGATTGTGCGGAGGAAAGACATCCTTCCGATGTACACAGAGCGCTGGATCCGGTTCGAGAACCTCGAGTTCCACAACACCGTCGAGACGCCATACTTTGACAAGGAGCACGTGGTTAGGCTCCAACCGCCCGACGGCTGCTTTTTCGAGGTGATGCGCTTCCGCGTGCGACCGCCGAAGAACCGCGAGAAGCCGCTGAACGTCAAGTGCCTCATGAAGATCGCTGGGTCGAAGATCGAGATCCGCTTGGAGGCGATGGCCGCCGCGCAGACCGAACGACGGAAGGGAGCGAGCGAGTCGATCAGGCAGATTCCTTGCGAAGACATCCAGATTCGCTTCCCGATTCCCGAGGCGTGGATCTATCTGTTCCGGGAGGAGCGCCATTGGGGCGTCGGATCGGTGCACGCAAAAGTGCGGAGACCTGGGAAGGTTAAGGTGAGTTGTGCCACTCTACGACGGGGGATTGAGGTGGAATTTCCAGAATTTGAAAGATCGCCTGATGGGAGCGATGCAGACGACCGAGAGTTCGCTGATCGAAGTCGCGATCGGCGAAGCGAAGTACGAGCACGTGTACAGGGCGCTCGTTTGGAGGATTCCGCGGTTGCCGGAGAAGCATCACGCCGCCTACAAGCGACATCTCTTACTGTAGGCGCCTCAATGAACCGCCTGCCTCTACAAGATTCCCTTTTAGATGCCGATTTGAGCTTTCTTCCTTTGATCTTATGCCCGAAACATTCCTGCCAACGTGTGACGTGGAGTTTACGATGCCTTTAGCCACAATTAGCAACACTGTAGTGCGGTCTGTAGGCGTGGAACAGCATGAAGACAGTGATAGAGTAGAGAAATTCGTTAGATACGTCGCCAAATGTCAATACAAGGTAATCTCCATTCAATTCCATCCGCTGAAGGTGATCTGCAGTTCGAAATCGACTATGTCCAATGCGCTGAGCTGGACGCCGACCCGATTTCCGAGATGTCCGTCACGAATCCGGGCGATGCGACGATGGGCGACTCGACAATGTCCGTCACACATCAGCCGGCGTTCCAGCCCGAGCAAGTGAACGAGAATCACGAAGGGTAAGCGTGGAATGCGCTGTTTGTTGGCTCTAAACTGGCGGATTTCAGCTACCGGATCGACTTCTCGAAAGAGGAGGTCGGCGGTGCGCGTCAGGCGGATTCAAGCAGCGACGACGAGGAGGACACGAAGCACAAGATGCCGATCATCCAGATTGACATGAAGGGCTATGGATACTAGTCGACTATTGCTCAGAATCGTGTCGTCTTAGACCTTTCACCAGTTATTTATTTAGCTTCTCTCTGTGTAGCAATAACTCGATTGACTTATTTTGTTGTAGCAATAAATGTATTTCACCGTGAGAGCTTCGTTCTTGGGCAGGGAGGATACGGTATTGGTCCTGGCTGTCACAGTAGCGAATTCGCCAAGAAACGATGTGTGTGGTCGGCAGCTGATTCTTCTTTCGTTTTTGCTCGTTTTTTTCTCGGATTTCGGCTCATTTCACGCTTCAGATCATGACGAATCCGTCATCGTCAGCTGGAGATATCAACGGACTCGTCTACAACTTTGTGAAGCGGCGAAATCCGCGGATTTTGGCGGAAATGTTCCCCAAAGAAGAATGCAAGCAGTTGGAGAGTCAAGATGTGCGATTCTTTTGTCCACACGCTTATGAAATGCTGGATTTTAGCATTTATACGATGGAAACAGCGTCGTTCGATTGCTGAGGGAATATCGCGCGATGAGAAAACCGATCCGCGTCAATCTGAGAAGCCAAGAGGTCCGTTGTCAGCGCTTCATCTGAGCCGTAATTGTGCAATTTAGAAAAGCCGAGCAAGACCGACCTTGTTCTCTACAAATACCTGATTGATCGTGGACAAACTGCAGCGTTGGCGGCTCTATTCGACGAGCAGCGAAGAAACGAACTCCGGCGCCGACTGAATGAATCCAACTTGGTTCCTTTTGAAGTGATGGTCAATTTCTACAAGAAGAGGGTGTTGCTGGTGGACAAGATCGGTCGACACATGCAGCTATGGAAGGTATCCAGCAAAATACGTCTTCATTAGTGCTATAGGAGTGGTGTTCAGTGTCAAATGTGCAAAAAGACGTTCAAAGGCAATGCGGATAAGCTACGAATTCACATAGGAAGGCACATCGGCTGCTCGTGCCCTTGTGTCATCGATGGATGTGATTTCATCGCAAATCAACCGCGCACACTTGGTGTACACTTACTCGTAAGTTGTGAACAACAAAAGTAATTTAAAAGAACAGTTTTCAGAAAACACACGTGCGTCCAGTTGATTACCTGGATCGGGATGAGTACTACAGATTCAAACAGGTCAGCAAGAATTACTTGCTTGTCGCCAGTAAGGAACTGGAAAAGTATTTCCCGCCGCAGTCGTTCGTTGGTTTTTCCGATCGAAAGGTTTTGGACAGATCGGAGATGGAAAGCTCCATCTGCAGGGAGTGCGGAGTAGAAATCAAATCAGCGAACGGCCGAAGAGCCCATGTTGCAGTGCATCTCAGCTTGACGTATCCGTGTGTCATCAAGGAGTGCAAGTACAAAGGAACAGTTTACCAGATGAAGGTCCACATTCTGGTAAGTTGATCGATCTCATTTTATTCAAAATTTCGGTTTTTAGCAAAAACATTTGACGACGATCGGCAAATTAGACGTCGAAGAAACTCAGAAGTACCGCAAGTACAGACAGAGCTCTATGAAGGCAATTAAGTCAAAATTGACCCAGTTTTTCGATTCTAAAACCGAGGAGAACAACGAAGAAGGTGACTTATAATAAAGGAGGTACGACGCTTACAGTTGGAAATGCATAAAAAGTTCCTGTTGGTCGACTGTTATTGGATTTGTTGTATCAAATTCCTTTTCTAATCTTTTCTTGGAATCACACATTTAAATTGATGCTTTTAAGATGATGGAGATTGGTATCAGCTGCGGTGTTCCTCAACAGCTACGTAAAATGCTTGAATCCATGGAAATACCATACACAAAGGTTGACGAGTGGACGTGAATCTTGTCTTTCAGAAAGTAACTTCAACGAAACGGAAACGCCACATTTCTAATCAGCTGTCAGATTTCTATTCGATCTGGATTGTAGAGCATCTGCATACAAGTTCGCAAGCAACCGACAGTAACGGTTTGACTGAGATTGGTCCCGACGCGATTGACGCTTGCAGTTCGAGTTGTCGGAGAGCCCGAGCGGGACGGCGTTGTTGCTTGCCAACGACACGACGACGACGGGACGTGCGAGAGCCGACGAGGTCGCCGCGTTGATCGTCCGACGCGCACTGTGAATGATCGGAGTGGACGGACGGTGCGCAACTGTTTTGCTGAATATCGCGTGGTGATTATTAGTTCATTTGTCGTATTTCATTTGCATATCGATGCTCGGCGCGTTCTGAAATGATGTTTCGCTCTAAATCTCATTCTGTAATATCCCACGATTTCAGTAGTTCAAAATGGTCAAGGCAACCAAGATCACCAAGGAAGATGAAATTCTTCTTCAGGTAAATTGAAATTGCGTTCTGGTCGGATCTTAAACGCGAGCTTTCAGACTTTCTCGGCAAATGCCGCCATCAACTCCACCTCCACTACTGCCATGTTCTTCATCATGTCCGTTGCAGCTGTGCTCCCTCCCCTTTACTTGTTCTACGGAGTGAACCAGATGGAACTTTATGAATCCGGAATTTTCCTCGGCGTATCCGCCATTGTGGGAATCTACGCCCTCATCTTTGCCTACAAGAACACCACCCAAACCTACAAGCCAAAGTAATATCAGCGTTCTGGTCACTTTGAGGCTAATCTCTTTGTGTTCTAGGGTTGAACGTCTGCGTGAGGACGCTATTGCCAGAGAAGTCAACCGCGAGTTCGCCGATGACAAGAAGGTCTCGAAGAGCGAGAAGGAAGAGCGTATTCTGTTCAAGAAGAACGAGCACGCTGCCAAGGAGGCTGCCGCCTTCGCCATCCTTTTCAACAACGTCCTATTCACCGTCATCACCCTTGTATTCTCGTTCTTCATCTTCGCGAGTTTCTCCGCTAACATCAACTGCGTTCTTTCCGTCCTTGGAGCTGGAGGACTTGTCGCTCTTTTCTCCACTTCAAAGTAATTGTTTGTTTTTGAATTGTTTGTTGTATGGATATAATTTATTGTGAAGTAATGTATGATACAGAGCTGATTTGTTAATTATGTGGATTGAGTCTTAAAGACGGCGAATGGCTTTCCGGATTTATTCATTTTCAGCTAATAGTGAATTGGTTAATTACAAGTTGTGGGTTAAGTCATGAAGTGAAGGGATGACAATGTTAGTATCAGAAGGTCGTCGTCCTCGATGAGGTCGAAATCGTCGTGGTGGCGGACGTAGGGCTCGTGGGCCGCGCGTCGCTTCTTGCTGACGATCAGCTCGCGCTCCTCCTTCTTGAAGATCGTCTCCAGGTTGAGCACTCCGATGTCGAACACCTTCTTGGGATCCTTTCCGGAGGAAACGTACAAATAGGGAATTCCGAACTTGATCTTCCTCTTGCCGGGCTGAAACAATCCGTCGACTACCGTAATTCATGCTCTGGGTACCTTGATTCCGTCGTCGCAGTCGTGGTAGGCCTTGAAGAAGGGGTCGATGTTCGTGAGTTCGCGGGTGTCTCCCTTCAGGAAGAATTCGCCGTTTTCGTCGGTGTATCCGGAGTCGAGGAGGTCGTCCGGGTCGGGGCCGGAGTCCTCTTCCCAGAGCTTGATGCGGACTTGGCTGGCGGGTTTCGATCCGCAGACGAGTTTTCCCTTGACGGCCACCGACTGCTGCCGCATGGCCATCGCGCTGACGAGAAAGGCGAGGAGGAGGAGAAGAACGGTCGACTGCATCCTTGCTTGCTTGGAGGGTCGAGTGGCGTAGCGGCGCTTACGATGGCCCCAAGTCGCGGTCGTCTGCTCGAAGATAAGAAACATTTTTTGGTCAACATATTGACATCGCGACCGTCTTGTTTGGTTCGAGACGCCGCGTACTTTGACTGATCTGTTATGGCGGCACTCGTTTACGGCTGGGCTGTGGGCCGCGTTGTTATGACTGCGATCGGGGACTGTTTTTGGGCTAGCGGAAGGGAGAGGACGATCGACGGGACACTCAAAGAGCGCGGCGGTGAGTCAGGAAAACTCCAGAAAGCGGAAGCGAGAAGCATCAGTGATCAAACGACGTGCGACCAGAATGATCAGAGCGCGTTCAGCTCTGCGATCGCTGCTGAGAGCACTGAAAGGTCCCTTTGACCGGGAGAGGGCAATGCAATGATGCAAACTCGAAAGTCACGGAAATGAGAAACAGAAAGTGATTTTACAGAAAACGAAATCTCAAATTCGACGCAATTCGAATGCCGGCGAGGTGCTCCGCAGGAACTCAAACTGACATTTCAAGCTCTTCGCTCGCCTCTTCACCTCGTCGATTTGCAGCGAACGGCCGCTGAAAGTGAACGTCCCCTCAGTTCCGCTTCTCTCCATGCAATCGAGGATTCCGGCCAAGCACGAGTCCTCGTCAACAGGACTCTTCTCGGCGACGTTCAAGATCAAAGTGCAAAATCCTTTCGAGGAGACAAGCGTGCGCAGCAGCTCCATGACTTCTTCGGTAATCGCGATTTCGGTGAATTTGTTGAAATTGAGCTGACTTCCGAGTTGGTCAGCGTGCTTGAGGACAGCGTGGCTCGGTTGCGTTATGCAGGAGAGGCTGCTGATCCTGTTCAGGGACAGAATCATTCTGTCGATGAGAGTTTCGTTGAAGTCGAAACGCGGATCGACGTGCACGTCCACACTGCAGACGTTCTTCGCCAACAGACCGCAGAGGCTTCTGTGGTTGCTCGGAGTCAACTCTTCGAATGTTCGATAATTCAAATTTCCGAAACGGGCGAAACTCACCCGAGCGACGCGCTGCGCCTCGATGTCTTTCAAGCTGACGTGTTGAGTGTTCTGGTCGATGCAGAATCGCGTTGTTTGCGTTTCCTGATCGTTCCAGACGTACAGAACTAGAAGTTGATTTTCGAGACGTTTCTCGCGCGCTGCAGTCGTCCTCCACGTGGAACTCAGACACGTCAGCGCATCATACAACGCCTTCTTCGATTGACCGCCGTTCAGAAGCCAAATCGTCTCTTCGACGAAGCACACCGGAACGCAATCCATCGTTTTCGAGTTTGAATTGACCGAATGGAGCGGAATCGCACCATTTAATGCGTTTGGAATCCGATGCTACACTTCGCACCTGGATGCTCGATTGCGCTGCGAGTTTGTGGCCGGCGGAAATCCCGAGAGGGGTGCGGTAGCAGCAGAACTGCTCAACAGGTAAATGAGGAGTTGGAAGCCGATTTGTGCCAGAAGTA
>MQUG01000092.1:0-33347 GCA_007213375.1 Steinernema feltiae
AGGTAAAAACTCCCGAACAGACTACCGTAACCCGAAAGTTCCATTCCAGGGCACAGCGCTCTCTGTATGCCTCAACGTCATCGGCTACGTCACCGCGCATTGGTCGATGCTCAAAACAAACGCCTTCTTCATCGCCCTCCTCACTTGCTTCTTTCAGGTGGGTTACTGTAGCCTGTAGCTGTAGGCCTTACAACGCGCTTTCAGTTCGGTCCCATTTTCACAATGCCAATCTCTGGGATGCTCTGCGAGTCGTCGCTCGGCTGGCCATCGGTCTACTACCTCCACGCGGTGATTACCGTAATCCTCTTCATTCTGTTCGCCTATTTCTATCGGTGTGTGTGGTCTATGTTGTCTAAAACTCAACAAATCGTTTCAGTGACGCTCCCCACCAGCACCGCAACGTGAGCACTCGCGAATTGGGCAAAATCCAGCGCGGGCAAGGAGGATATGCCCGAGAAGGAGCCGGTACCGTACCGCGCGATCCTCTCCTCCAACGCGATCTGGGCGGTGTGGATCTCCGCGCTCGCGAATTTCATGGGAATCCAGATCACGATGCAATACTCGCCCACCTACCTCAACAAGGTATCCGCAGCGGCGAATCGCCCCTACAGTACCCCTCTCTCTCTGTCTTGCAGGTGATGGGCTTCCCTGTCGAGATGACCGGATTATTCTCCGCCATCCCGCAAATCTTCACTTTTCTCGTCAAAATCATGGCCGGCATTCTCAGCGACAAACTCACCTGCATCCGGCCGGTCGTCTCCGTGAAGCTCTTCAACACGATCGCCCTAGCCGGCATGGGGACGTTCATGTTCGCCATGGCCTATACGCCTTCGTAAGTCGTCGGCGCGCTACCGTACACCCATCTAAGCCATATCTCTTCAGAACGGAGCCAATGCTCGGCCTCGTACTCCTGAGCTTCTGCTGCACGATTCTCGGCTTCAACTGCGGTGCGTTCTTCAAGAGCTCGCAGCTCGTCGCTCGTCACCACAATCACTTTATCATGGGCAACAATCATCACTTACTTTGTCGTATGCTCCTGCTTCTTCTTCACGTTTTCTCGTCTTTTCATTCTCGATTTCAATTCACTTGCCTCGCACTTTCAGAAGAGCATAATGGCCCCTCCTAGCTACGCTGATATTGGAAAATCTTGCAAGGATCTCTTCAGCAAGGGATATAGTAAGTGCAATCTAGGGGTACGTGCAATCTTATGCCTTTTTTAGACTTTGGATTCGTCAAGGTCGCGACTACGTCGAAAGCCGGAAATAACAACGAAATCGAGATCAAGACCGGCGCCTCGCACAATATTTTGAGCCAGAAGTTGGCCGGAAACTTGGATTTGAAATACAAGCTCCCCGCTTACGGAGTCGTTGTCACAGAGAAGTGGAACACCGACAACGTCCTCGGAACCACCGTCGACATTCAGGATCAGCTCGCTCGTGGAACCAAGATCACCTTCGACTCGATCTACGCTCCTCACACCGGCAAACGCAGCGCCAAGGTTAAGGCCGAATGGGTCAACCCCAACGCAAAGGTGAGATATTTTTTTGATGTTACGAAACAATCAGGATAGTTACAGAAGTCTTATCTTCGCAAGATAAGCCTTAACAGTAGTTTTAATGGTACAACAAGTAGACGTTGTAAAACGGCTCTTACGTTCGCAACAGAGCACCTAAAAGTAATTAGAATTTAAGTGCGGCTGAATAGCTTTAATTTGTTGTGCTGGTACCATCTATAAATATAATTTTAGATCAATGCTGATGTCAGCCTCGATGGTGGTCCAGTCGTAAATCTTGCTGCCGTCTTCGGACACGGTCAGTGGCTCATTGGAGTCCAGAGCGGACTCGATATCTCTTCCAACAAGCTGAAGGCTACCAATCTTGCATTGGGTCACCAGGGAGTCGACTACACCCTCCACACTTACATGAACAACGTCAACGAGATCGGATGTACTATGTTCCACCGCCCGGCCAAAAACGTCGAGATTGGAGCGCAGCTCGGCTGGAGCTTGGGAGACAAGACGCAAAACTTTGCAGTCGCAGCCAAGTACGCTCCTACTTCCGACTTGGTTGTTCGCGGCAAAGTTGACGACAGGACCAACATCGCTCTGGCTGCCACCCACTCACTCAACAAGGACGTCAAGCTTACCGTTTCGACTCAATTCGCTTTGTCTGGAAAGGAGGGAAGTCACAAGATTGGCCTTGGACTTGAGTACACTCCTTAAATCTGGCACTGTATTATCTAATTGAAATAATTTTGCTGAATTTTGTATTGGTTCTTCTGTTATGTGTTGTGTTCAATAAATGCTCCTCGTTTCAACGTTGAAGGTAGCTTTCTTTGACGAGAAGACGGATTAAGCGATCCAGGAGTGGGAGCCGTCATTTCCACTGATAAATCGTCGAAAGGTCAATCGTACACTCTGCAGGTCGACTTCCGTTTGCAACAGTGCTGACCACCAAGCGTTGTGTTACTCGAAACTCCGGGCATGATGACAATAATAAGAATGATGCGAGTCAGAACTGTGTTGACGGAATTGATTTTGCAATTTTATAGCGACGCTGTCAATTGCAAGGTGCACTTTGGAGTCACAGGGTCAGTCGGCGAGGGTAATTCGATTTTAGCGCGATGTTTGCACGATTGACACAAGAGTTCGATCAAGTGCGTTTCGCTCAAAATCAAATCGAACACAAATTAATAATTTCGTCGAACCGAACTGTAGAGGTTTTAATTTAAACGAGAGTTTCGAAAAGATTATAACCGTAACGCCGCAAACGACGTCAGTGTTCGATGGGTCGATCCGAATTCAGTCAATGCGACGCTCTGCTGCTCTCGTTAATTTGATTTGTGAATTTCAATATTTCTGTTATTTCGATTGTTGAAATTTCGATTTTCTGAATCACCATTGCTCGTTTTTTCAGGTAAATATTGTACTATGACTCTGCAGTTGACTTTGGAAGCCAGTCTCGTCGGCCACACCGATTGGGTCACCTCTATCGCGCCTTCACCAACCAAGAACAACCAATTCCTCACTGGTTCTCGCGACAAGACCCTTATTTATTGGGAGCTCGATGACGTCGACCACACCGGAAGTCCTGGCTTGTCCCAGGTGAACTACACTGTCAAGCGGCGTCTATATGGCCATTCCCACTTCGTCTCTGAAGTCGTTCTATCGATTGATGGAAACTACGCTCTCAGCTCTTCCTGGGACAAGGGTCTCCGTTTCTGGGACATCCAGAACAACGAGTGCCTTCAAACCTTCAATGGACACACGAAGGACGTCTTGACCATGGCTATATCCCATGACAACCGTCAAATTATCTCATCTGGACGTGAACCAACCATCAAGCTGTGGAACGTTCTGGGAGAATGCAAGCAGGTCTATGGAGACGTAAGTTGACTATGTTAAACTAGTTTTTGATCTATTGTTTTAAGCGCAAGAAGACGGGTAAGTCTCTCCGTCACACCGACTGGATCTCCTGCGTTCGTTTCATTCCTGATCCTGCTAACGCCGATAAGGGAGATGATCAAAAGATGATCAGAGCTATCTCTGCCAGCTGGGATAAAACCGTGAAAATTTGGAATTTTCACACCGGTGAGGTTGAGTGCACCTTCCGCGGTCACCATGGCAATATTAACTCTCTGTGTTGCTCTCCTGATGGATCTCTGTGCGCTTCAGGCGGAAAGGTACTAAAATGCTAAGAATCAGTCGTGCAATATTTAGTCTTTAGGACGGAAAGGCTATGCTCTGGGATTTGAATGACAACAAACATCTGTACACCCTTGAAGCAAATGACAACATCAACCAGCTCACTTTCTCTCCCAACAGATACTGGCTCTGTGGAGCTGTCGGCAACACCATCAAGGTCTGGGATCTCGAAAACAAGCAAATCGTCGATGAGGCCAAGGTCACCGCTTGTGATGGCACCAAAGGAACCAAGGATCCCCAAGTTATGTGCTTGGCCTGGTTGTCCGATGGACAACGTCTTGTAGCTGGATACACAGATAACGTCGTTCGCATTTTCCGTGTTACGACGATGGCCGGCGTGGCCGAGTAATGTTTATTGTTATTCCCTGTTGCGTTATAAATTGTTGCACTGGCATTTCATCGTTGCATCTTTCCACAATTATCACAATAATCGTTTACAAAATGTTTGGGATGAGGAGTTACTGATGAGCTCGGGAAGGTTGTGTATGAATTCGTTGACGGTCGGATTGTGACCTAGGTTGGTTGAATGAAACGCTGAACTTCGAGGTCTTTTTGCGGTTTTTCAGCGATTCGAAGAGATAATTATGTGCACTTTCACATTTAAAAGTAAATCAGATCAACAAAAGGAAGTGGTCGTGTGTTTCGTTTGAACACTTGTTAGGTTCAATTTGAGGGGTCCTGCAACGATAGTTTGATTTTAGGCCGTTGAACATCAAAGCTGGTTGCTTCCACACTGACTCGCGTGTGTTAAAAATTTCAGATTGCGTTTTGGTGTGCACTTGTGATGTATTCGCTTGTTTCGTGTCGTATATTATTGATAGCTGATGATTAATTGATCTGATTCATGGTATTCTTCCTTTTCCAGAATGGCTGGTAAGCAAAAGCAGGAGAAGAAGTCGCGCACTTCGCGTGCCGGGCTCCAGTTTCCCGTCGGACGTATCCAACGTCAACTCAAGAAGGGACGCTACGCTGAACGAATTGGCAGCGGGGGACCTATCTACTTGGCCGCAGTTATGGAGTACATCCTGGCTGAAGTAAGTCAACTACTTGCGTGAACTGGTGAATTGGAAGCATTGGATTTAGATCCTCGAACTTGCCGGTAACGCAGCTGGTGACAACAAGAAAAATCGCATTACGCCTCGTCACGTTATGTTGGCTGTGCGAAACGACGAAGAACTCAGCAAGGTTTTCCAAGATGCCACTTTCGCTAATGGTGGAGTTGTGCCCCATATCGCTTCGAGTCTTCTGCCACCCAAAGAAACCTAAGATAGGTTCATTAATATGTGTGGTTGTTACAGTATAAGTCTCATTATAAATCTCCGTTGATGTAAATATGATTGTTTGTCACTTTGTGGAGAGGTATTGAAACCATTGCTATATTACTTTGCTTGATTTTCGCTCTGTTGGTTGACTTGATGGGTAGGAAGTTATCGTTGCGTTGCCTGTCTGTGGAATGTTTCACCTCGATTCATATAATTGAAATGTTGCTGTCGGCAGTGCTTTTCGGTGCAGTTTGGAACAACGCAACTTTCCAGTGGTCTTTTCTAGCGTCATTTGATACATAGTTCGAGTAATTGTTTGCTATGAGTGTCGTCTTGTCAGTTTTGCTATGCAACTTTGCAAAGACTCCTTTTTTAAATGGTCTCCACACGACAACGAAGATAATTGAAATCGTCGGCCACTCGCTCTCTTTCTCCGGTGTACGATCGTTTCGCACATGCAACGTCGTTTTTAAATTGTCACCACGTGGAATCTGTCGGCAGCTCGCTCGCTCGCCCGCCTTTCTTTCGTTGGTGTACGATTCGTTTTGTAAATGCAATGGAGCTGCAGCTCTCGCGCGCTTGTCTCCATTTCTTAAATCGTTGTCTATATATATGCACGTGTCACTTTGCTGTTGATGTCGCTCTTACTCATCGCGTTTCTCTTTGTCTGATTTCATAGCGCTGCGTGGTCGGTGTGCGGGTCTCACTCGAAGCGCAGTGTTCGTCACAACAAGTCGCTTTCAGAAAACTCCAATCTGACAAGATGGTTGAGTGCTGTGGTGAAGTTCCCGCTCGTTACTACGAACAATGCTACACCACTGTGGAGACGATGCGTCGTCGATGCCTCGACGTGTACGACATTGGCATGGCGGTTGCACAGAAGGCGCAGCGGTCGGTGGAGAAGTTCCGCGAATGGGCGGAGCCTGCCGCATTGGATTACAAGGATTACGTAAGTTTTCACGTTTTGTTGTTGAGCTTATTTGCAGTGCTATTCCAATGTATAATTTTGATGTGTTGTTCTGGGATAGTGCCTCATTGGAGAATCATTTCTCTACTGATTTTCAGTTTTAAAATTTATGACAATATCCCGTATGTTCGACATTATTTCTCTATAGGTCACCGGTGCGCTGAATGAAAGAGGAAACCTGAGCAGTGAATCCAAGGATACTCGCAATGATTTGGTTGAACTATATCTCGGAATCGGCGTCATTACGCTGGCCATGTCATCGGGATTCATTGGCGGAAGTTTCTTCTTTGGTGGGCTGCTCGATTACGTCTTTGACCCCATGCTTCTGTGTGCGTTGCTCGTTCTGATTCCCGCTTACACTTATTATTTCATGAATAAGGGTGCTGGTAAGCTATCCCATTATTTTCAGAGTGTATAATTCATTAATTGTTTAGTGCTGGATGATGTCGAGACCAGATTTATTCTGTACATCATGGTGTTGGTGGAAAGTTTCCTTGCTGGTCACCTTGTTGGCTACCGCATGGCTGCTTTAATTCCAGCTGCTTCTTTCGCTTTGCCTGTTGTAACCGGGTTACTGGTGAGTAAGGTGGATAAGTTGGCTTTTAAAGGTGGGATTTTAGATCGACAGAGAGATCTCTCCCGAAAATCTCTTTGGTGAGCGCGACAAGTTTATTCTTTACTGTGGACTCGGTGGCGCTGTCATCTCCATTGGATTGGCTCTTCCGTTCGGCGCTGCATCTTTCGGGGCACTTATCAGTGTCATTCTCCAAGTTGGCTTGCTTGGAATTCACTTCCAGGTATTACAAACGCCTAGAACGTTCATAGATTTGTGCTTTTCAGCTGACGATGGCCGAGAAAAAAGCGAACGCCTTCTCGTCAGGACAGTCGCAGTTCGTGTACATGCTTTCTTTAATCGCTATTCACGTCCTGTGTGCGTTTATGTTCGGATCGTCGGTCCGTCCTGAGAATTGATTGTAATAATAGATGTGCTCTGATAATGTGAATGACCGTATAAATAATTGATAATGAATGGTTGGGGTATTCTCTTAAGTCACGAATTTTCACCGCTTCAGTCATTCTTCGAGTCCCCAACTACCGTCGTCTTCGTCTGGTTGCTCGTTGTTGACTCGCCGGTGGCTTTGGATTTTAAAAGTTTCGTTTCCTTCCTTCGCTTGAAGTCGACAATGAGGCATAGAGAGGTCATCGACATGAAGTGAAGGATGACGCTGGCGCCGTAGATGATCGTCGCTGCGAGGAAGATGTTCGAAACTGAAGATACCCTTTTGCGAACGCGCGATTGATCAAAACTCACATTGATACGGAGAATACTTCATTTTGTAGAGAATCGTCCCGATGAGGAACATCATCATGCGAATCACCGTGCTCAGCGTCTGCAGAAGCGAGAATTGAGCTGGACGCGTGATTACAGTACTTACGAGGTACATGACGACCACCGCAATGAGCGGAACAATCTCGAAAGCCGCCCCGACGCCCGCGAGGATCTCGACAGCGAGGCAGACGGAGCTCTCGATCAGGGGAATGTAGTTGAGGTCCATCGCGGAGAGGACGATGACGGCGATGCATGTGAGCGAGGTGAGGATGATTAGGGAGATCGTGAAGAACTGAAACGCCACAGATCTTCAATTAAAGCGCTTTTGGCGACCGACCTTTAGACAGAACGCAGCCATCGGGTAATTGAATTGGAAAAGGAGAGCAAAACGGGAGGGAGGTGCTATGGCAACCGACTGCGAAAGACGAAAACAAGCGTGAATTGTATTGTTCGCGAGGTGAGAAAACGAGGAAAGCAGCTGTTTTTTCACGCAGATCTGATGTTTAGGCGTCCAAGCGCAACTGACTGGGCGATCGAGTAAGCCCGAGGGTACTTCTTCAGTTCGAATAGAACGCTTCGCCGCGCCACTCTGTTGATCTACAGAGAAGCCGGTCCATCTTTCTTACAGCGTCAGCAAAATCTGTGAACTGCAAAGATCTACAACGCGCTCTGACGTACGCGTGCCTAAACAGCTCTTCCCAAAAACACCGACAAATCTGTAAACACAATATTAAGCCTTTAATTACAGTAATATAAATAAATTTGCAACGTGAAACAAAGAAGATTTAAAATCGCACATCGCATTCCCCTGCGGTGCAGTGGTACCGCACCCACTTCACCAACTTGTCACTCGGAATCTGAGAATTCGGTTCTCGCACGGTCACATACCGAACCCTCAGACCGGAGGGTGCGTATGGCAGTTCGAAGTTCATGGAAATGGGAGGCCGATTCCAGGATTCGACAGCGAATGCGTCGATTTCCGCGACAATCTTCGCTTTCTTCCCACCGGTCATCCGCTCGATCCTCAAAACGCTCGGTTAACCGACAAAATAAGGAGTCAACTCACTTCCAAACTACCGCATTCTTCTCCAACTTGTACTTAGCTCTTCCCTTCTCGCACGTCAGCTTCACTGCGTTCGTCCGCGGAGGCATCGGGACGACAACTCGAACGGACTTTGCCGAGTGCCCAGCAGGAAAGGTCGCTTCCAGTGTTGCACTGATTTCAAGTTTACGATCCTCCCTCTCACACACCGACGGTGTCAGCCGGAACGGCAGCTTTACGTCACTGACGGCATGGTGTATCAGTTGGAATTCGCCATCTGGCGGGCTGAACATAATCTTGCTATCCGATTGGTACTTTGAGAGATTCACGCATTGGTGGAACTGACAATCCCAATTTTTGGCAGTTGTGACGCCGCTGCTCTGCATGTTGATTCCCAGGACGCACTCGGGCATTCCGCTCAGCTTGCAGTTGACCATCACCCGTCCACAGACCTGAGATGACAGGACTTCTCCTAGAATGGACTTAGATTTGAAGAGCTTTAAACGCGAGCTTTCCAACCTTCTTTGGAGATTGTTATATCGATGCGTTCGTTCACGTCGACAAACAATTCGTTCCTCGTGTGCTTGAGACCTGGTATCCGCGAGCTGACCTGTCCGATGAACTGAGAAGCGGTCTTGCCCGGTGACTAAATTGAAATTTACCCAAAATTCGCTGACATCACACCATACGTCTGAAACGGCGCCTTTCTTGCTAATGAGGTTCATAAGCGCGTTCGGATCCGTGAGCTGTGGGTAGCCATTGTCAATCACTTCTGAACATTCCATAAATTGATGTAACGAAAAGGATTTCTCACCATCGAGAAGTTCCTCCACGACAATGCAATTTTTCTTCAGCTTTTCGACGTCAAATCTGCCGAAATACGCGTCCATCGCTTTGCAGAATCGAGAGAGAAACTCGAAAATCATCGCAACATTTGCGTTCTGCCTGCCGACGACACAGATCGCGAGATCTTCGTTTTCGATGTGGAAGAAGGTCGAGCGTCCGAACTTGGAAATCGGCGAGCGGATTTCATGTACCTGCGGGGGCTGAATAACGTTGAGACGGAAGGCCTGCAGGTCCGCGAAACTGAAACGAGCATTGTGGAAATGTGAGAAAAGGGACGACTTACTCGACATCTTTGGCGCGGTACACTCGCGAAGCCAGCGGATTACCGTCGCCCTTCTGACGGTAGATGAACAATCCGGCGATCATTCTGAAAGCGTGAAATCGAGAAGAGCGTCACAAACTGCCAAACACGCTGCAGGAATCAAATAACGCTGCGCGCGCTTGACATGCTGAGAAGCGACGCACAAGCAGAGGGCGCCGGGCGACGGGCGAGCGAGAGGCGCAGTCAATTCGGAATCATTCCGCGCGGGTCCTATAGACGAATTCCGAATCGCCGAAAATGTCGGCAGTTCGGCTCCGTGTTTTTACAAGGCGCTAAAATCGCGAACAAGTGTGCCAACAAAGCTCAAGCCAGGATGTTGCTCTGTTGCGGGCCGGAACGGATGTGAAGCTTTGTGAAGCGGATTGCGATGGAGTTGAAAACTAATTTAAGTATTGTGATTGTGAGAAATAAAATGGTGGTGATTTGATTCTTATGTTTTTCTTGTTTGACGTTTGTAGTGAGGGCAAGCTCATAATAGAAGCGGTTATGCCATGATCACCAGCTCTGAAGTCACGAATGTGATGTGTCAATCGAGATGGTAGCGATGAACTGTTACAAGAGCATCATAAACATCAATGAGCGCTCCACAATAACCGAGAATGTCTTTGGACATTTCAGGGTGATTCAGTGACCTGTCGTGGCCGTGAAGCGAATCGTGTGTGTGTTGGCATGTGTAGTGTACCGCGTGTCTGTGTCTAAAGATGCCGGCGCTTCCAACCCTCATTCGACCAATTGCACCATCATGAGAAGCGCGTTTTGTTTCGCGGTAACCGTTTGTCTTCTTTTCGCGCAGTTTTCTGCCGCGTTGCAGCCGTCAGAAGACAAATGCTTGACGACCCTCGGCGCTGTCGAGCACAATCACTCGTCGTCTGAATGGCCACTCGGAGGGAGAGAAGTCGTTTGCAGATTCCATGCGGTATTTTCTCGATTTTCGCTGCAAATTAGAACGGTTTTCGTCCAGGATGAAGTGTGCTATGCGTTTGCTCGACGGAAGCGCCCGCAATTTGTGGAATACGGCTGTGCACGGCGATCGTTTTGCGGCGGAAACAGCGAATGCGTCGAGAAAGCGACGGGAAAGTTGTGCTGCTGCGCAACGTCGATGTGTAACGTTCCCGTGAATGTCGAACAGGTCAGTCAGAAATCGTTGGCGATGATGAAATTTGATGCGAATTTTCAGATTCTCCCCACAACAACGCCGCCAACGACTACAACTACTCTGCCGCCTCTCGGAGCTCCAATCGATGGCTGGCCGCTGGAGGCATTTCCAGAAGACGGCGTCTGGCTGGACACTCCGTTCACCTTCTTCGCACTCTTCACCTTTACGATGTTGATTGTCCTGTGCCTTTTCCTCTGGTACATCCACACCGAGGTAATTTAGTTTCGTTTATATACACGTTTAATGAGCTACATTTCAGCTCAAACTATTCCACGAGGAGAACTTGGACATTGACAAACACGTAAACTCCCGACTGCAGCGATGTCATGATGAAATCATCGATTGGACCACTGATCGAATGTCACGCGCGACAAGGATTGTCATGGTAAGTATGCCCTAACAAGCGTTGTTTGGAGTTTTATGATTTTAGGGCGAAAAGGTGCCTCCACTCGAGAAAGTGATGAATTCGTCGCAAGCCAGCGGTTCAACGAAGGACACAACGACTAGTCGGAAGAAATGATTGTTTGATTTATCGATTTGAGATGTGCTAAGCAGTATCTAACACCTATCTATGCCTCCTCATATTCTCAATTGCTATAGCTCAGTCATCGCCGTTGTGATGAACAATGTCCCCGCTGAGTTCTGCGATCGTGTTTATGCTTTCCTCGCCGATGTGACTCCATTTATTCGGCTGAATTCAAACGTATGGTCCCAGTCAGCGTCTGCCTTCATAGAAAATCTGGATTTCTACGAAATTTTCTTTCGAGAAGCAAACGAAGAAGGCTATTGTGAATTCTCATTCTGGCGCTCCAACGAAGTAACAAAAGAATATTCTCTGTTGCCTTGTCAAGAGGTCATCGATAAGCCCTACCGACAGTGGACAGCTCTGAACGTTAATTCTGCGGCTTCAGTTGATTCAAGTAAGCAGTGGAAAACAAATAAACTGACAGATTTTCTTCGCGATGTTCTCCCGAAGCTGAATCCTTCGTTTTCGAAGCGCATTCTGAGATGTCCAGACACACGAACACGTGAGGACCGCTGCTTGAACGTCATGCTTGACTTCTTTGCGTCCTACAAAGTGAGCTTCACCACCGTCAGCTTCCTCGCATTCAACGCTTCTGCCATGAGCTTTCTACGGTCAGTCGCCGATTCCCCGCTCATTAATAATGTAAACTTGGTTGGCGGGTGGCCTGGCGAAACGAAAGAAATCGCTGAGAAGCTGCTCAGCAACGGGAACTCCGTGCGAATCGGACGTCAGTGCGATTTCACCTTCGACCTCGAAGAGGTCAAAGCGATCGTCAGTGTTCGCCTGTTCGGTGAGAAGATTCGATGTGGAAGTAGCTTGGAAATCCGGTTTGATATGAAACATGCGAGGGCGCTGGGCGATTTCCTGGAGTCACGCGGCTGTAAAAGTTTGAAAGGAGAGCGAGGAGCGTGGCACGTCGATTTGGGGCATCTAGTGTATATTTCCGTCGATCGCGGTATGCTGCGAATAATTCAGTTTAGAGCGGATTGATGTTTTGTATTTCCCGTTCGATAAATTCATTCTTTGCACGTGTGCAACTGGTAACCAATGAGCACAGGTTCAATGTCGAATTGAAAGCCGCCTAGCGTCCAGATATTCGATCATGTTAATTGGAATTTTACAGATTCATGAATGCACTTGGCGAATCTAGAATCGACATCTTTTCGGGATGGGCCGCGACGCTCGCAGGCTGACAGTGCCGTCCATGGAAGAAGCCGCGGTAGGTGGCGATCGGAAGAGGCTTCGGAGGACTTGTGATGACGACAGTCGGAGCGTCGGTGCTGCTGGTGCTGACCGAATCGTTCGTTTCGCTTCCCGGCACGACCATCAGATGCTCGAGCTTCTTGAAGTTGGTAACAGTCGTGGTCGTACATCTTCCCATCGCAGAGAATGTACTCGTTGTATTCGGAAAATCGGACGAGATCGCATGTCAAGGTGGCATTTGGTCTGCAGAGGTCCATTGATGCTCCAGATTATTCCGGCGACGTTATTTAAGCAAGCCTTAGGCGAAAACGTAGCTTTTCTGACTCTCCGAGCCTCACGTCCATACCTACAACGCCGCCGTTCCAGTCGAGAGTGCATCTTTAATCCAAATTGCAATTAGTTCTTTATCCGCACCACAAATTAGGGTCTCTGTGATTAACGTGGAGAGATTGCGCGCGCGTAGTTAATCGTCCAGTCGGACGCAAAAACAAAGACGGCAAAGTGGCGAGTGAAAGTGTCGCGCTCGCGGAAATGGGTCATCCGCGGACGCGACGCAACAATCCCAAAACGTCCTATATCACCTCTCTGTCTCTGTTGTCTTAATTAGTCTCATTTGACACGCGGCGTTCAAACAATGACTTCACCGCCGCCGCCACTCACAATCAGAGCAATTCTCCTCGTCGCGACCATCTTCTCGACGTCCACTTTCGCTTCATACTGCGGCCAAGCAGCTATTCCGTTCAGTTTTCAGGTTTGCGAGCGCATTCTAAGGCATTTAAGATGATAAAGCGATAGTAGTCAGGTAGTTTTGGAGTCGGAGGTTCTATTTCGCCCTCTAAACTGTATTTTTTTTTCATTTTAGCGGTAAAATAGGGCTCATTTGATTGAATTATGAAGAGAGTCGGAAATTTCACTTTTAGACAATTCGCAGGTTCGGTATGTGAGCGAGAAATTGGAAAAATAGGTGCAATAAAATGAAATTTCGGATTTTTAGCTTCAAGGATACGGTAGAATTGGAAATCACGAGTCACATCGCACCAAATTTTGCATCTTATAAAAGAAAAATGTCAGTTTTTAAAATTCGCACGTTCGTCCAAACGAAAAAGCGTTGTTAAAATCCTCCGTTCGTGAACATCACATGTTCAGCTTCGCTGTTTCAGGCCCTAACCAACGGCCAACCAGTGCTCGGATGCGCGAGGCCCAGCTGCTTCGGCTGGCGATCAGACGGCACGCGCGCTGCCGACTCTGCGCAATTCTTCAAAATCTTCAAACGACCTGACGGTTTCCTCAGGAAGACGGACATTAAGAATCGCGCCGCCGTGCTCGAAGACTCCAGCGCGTTCGTTGCGCAGCACGCCAAGTGCGAGCAGGCCTACAACAGCACCGAGTGCGATCTGACGAACCAATGGGTCGGCGGCATCGGTCCTTCGACGAATGTCTCCGATGAACAGTGAGTGCATTACCGTAACCTTGCTACAGTATGCAACCTCGCGTTTTCTTCTTCAGAATCAAGCTGCAATGTTGCACGTACACAAAGCTGCAGGAATTCTCAACCGAGCGAGGCGAAGCTGAAGTGCGACCAGGGCAGATCGTCATCGGCGGCGAGGTGACGCACGAGGGACGACAGTTTGGCTTCGACTACATTGCGAACATCCGCCGAGAGATCGACGAGAGCGGAAAGTCGGGAGATTTCACCGTCAAACAGGGTTTTCAAGCGTGCAATTTAGGATTGTGTATACGGTAGCGATGAAACGATTCCCGTGTCTGCCGGAACCAACAAAGAACATGAAAATGGAATCTGGTAAGGCGTAGAATTCGTATGTTTGGCACCTTTTGACAGCAAAATGAAAATCTGAATCAAAAATAGTGTTTTCAAAGCTTAAATTTCACGATTTCCTATAATTCGCAAGTTCGGTTTTCTTCTACAATTACGGTAGACCGGAACGCAACTTATGAAAACAAAAATTGCTTTTGAAAATACGAATTTTAAAATTCAAAGGTTCGGTCAGCCGCAATACGAAGCAGCGATGGAAGCGGCATTCATTTCAATTCTTTGATTTTCAGTCGACAATCAGGTCCGCGACTATCTTCTCGACAACATTGGCGGGAAACCGAAGAAACCATTCGATCAGCAGAAGTTTGACCTCCCCGACCAGATGACCAGCGAGCGAGTGCGGAAACTGGGCGATCTCGCGCTCCCCACCAACGTCGCGCCCAAAGACGTCGATCCTGAGCAGGTGCACGTTGGTCAAGGCGTTGTGAGACAACAGGGAATTACGCAGATCAGGGTGGAGCCCGGTAAGCTGTCTCCTCCCTGCAGGCTACAGTACCCCGAAACCTCCAAATTTCAGCTCAAATGCCGCTCATCTCGGATTCAGCCGTGCTCAGTAACGTGAATTCCCGGGTTCCCACCGCGAGAGTCTACGACAACGACGCCGCCAACTTGAACGTTCAAAAGATTGAAACAAAGGTGAGCGTGACTAGGTTACGGTAGTTGTTGAAGAAGTTGTCTCAGGACCCAAATGAGCACCGCGATTGTTTGAAGGTACTCGGTGTGCCGTGCATTTTAAAGGTCTTGACACGAGCACTTTTCTGTTTTTCACAAGCGGGTTTCACACAGGCTTGTAAAATTCTTACGTTCGGTCTCGTATCACATTAGCGTTGCTAGGATCAATGCTGATCGTTGTAGGACATCTCAGTCCTGAGATATAGAAGGTTTTTACAAAAGGATCTGATTTTTACTAGAAAATCAGTGGTCCCGCAGCGATTGAATTTTCGGGGACTTTTTTGGCTATTTTCCGGCCGTTTCGGCTGTTTCTGACGACATGAGCGTTCTCGCGAAATTGGTCTGGAATGGCCATGGAATTTTCACAAAGCTGTGGTTTCACACGGGTTTCTAAAATTCCTACGTTCGTTCTCGTATCACACATTAGCGTAGGCGTCAATTTAAAATTAATATTAATTTTGTTATAGTAGGAATGTTTGCAGGCTTCAGACTTTCAAAAATTCTTAACTTTCATTAAAATCGCACGTTCGTTGCGATTAAAGGACACGGTAATGAACAACTCAAAACGCTTAAAATTTAGTCAACTAGCAATTTCGATCATTTTTCGCTGTTTCACTCAACCGCTGCTTGTTGTATGTATACAGCAATTAAGGCTCGAAAGCATGACGTGTTTTAAGCCTTTTAAAGCGGTGACTTCCAAACTCTACGAATTGTGATACATTGTGATACGTTTAGGATACGTAAATCCAGCTCATTTAATCAAAAATTGTGGGTAAAATCAATAGCTTTCCAATCCCACTGAATTTAGCTCGATTTGACTGTATTTAGCTCGACCCTAAAACGCACTTTTAGAACGTTAACGAAGAGAACAACTTCAACAACAGATTCAACAACAACGGCTTTAATAATGGCTACAATGGCTTCAACAACGGCCAGAATTCGCAGGGATTCAACAATCAAAACTACAACAACGGATTCAACTCCAACTTTAACAACCAGAATCAAGGCTTCCAGAACAACAACAATAATAATAATAACAATGGCGGTTACGGTGGATACGGTAACAACAATCAGAACAACAACGGATTCAACATGTTCACCTCGATGCCAATGTTCCCCGTCCACCAGCAAATGTTCCCCACGCTGCCGCCGGCGACTTTCAACTCTAACGTCAACAACGGAGGAGGGTTCAGTCCGTTACCTCAAATTCGAATTCCGAGTCCCGAAGACGTGGTACGGTTACTGTAGCATATTTCACGGGTTTAATGCCTGATTTTAGCTCCCACCGGCCGGCCGAAGTCTAATCAACAACATGGCGCGCACATTCCTTGGTCTTAAAGCATTCCAGAAGTGATAAATAATAAAATTTTACATTTTTACCGATTTTTAAGTTTAATAACGATAAATCAGAGTTTGAGGTTACAGTATACCCGCCTGACGATGTCGTGAACGGATCGAATCTTCGTATGTCACTGGGACCCAGGAGAGTCCCAGTGAAATTGGGTCCTGAAGCGACATTTTGAACAGCAACCGTAGCCTCGCGGAATTCAGGTCGCTTAGCATTTCAGCTGACTCGGGGTACTGTAGGCTGAAAACCGAGATATTTCAGGGTTTTAGTGAACCTGTAAGGAAACGCTGACTTAGCGCAGCGCTTTAGAGTTACTGTAGTTCAGAGTTGATTTTTTTCAGCTCAATCTTTGCTTAATAGCACTAATTTCTGCTAGATTGTGGCCCACAGATACGGTAGTCAATCCCTAATCCCCCAATACGACTTCCTAACCTCTACCTCCACCTGTTTGCGCTTCATTTGCGTCATCATCCACCAAAACAAGATTAACATGTGTCGTCGGCGACGTCGCGCGCTCGGATCAAAGCGGCGGCGCGGCCAACTCACGCAACCGCTGTCCTCAAGTAGCCGCCGTAGTCGCAATTACCATGCGGCCAACATGGCCAAATACGGTGGCGCGTCTCTAATCGTCGCAGAGGAGGCAAACTGCCGCTCCCTTGTCTTTCAAAAACCAAAATTCCAGAATTTCTGCACAAATCAAGCGACGCAATGACCTTTGAGATTGATTTCCACGCGATCGCGCGACTCGATTGTTGCGGTTTGACGGTCGCGCGCCTTTGAAGTGCGGCGGCGGAGGGTCGCGCGAGTCGCCGAGATTGATGCGCGTGTGAAACGGCGGAGCTGTCGGAGGCGCGCGAAGATCGATTTGGGTGGCGGCAATCAGTGGTGACGGACGACACTGGATCGCGCCTGAAATGGCGAAAATTTTGGAGCAAAGCGTGTCACGCAAGTGTCAAAGCGTGGGAATTGCATCGAATCACAATCACAAAGAGATTGAATTTTGCAATTTTAGACGAAATACTCGTGGTTTGAGCGTATCGGATGTATCAGATTGCGGCAATTTTGGTCAAAAAACAGCGAGAAACGACCGAAATAGGCGCCGCCACAGGTCACAACGTTTACGTTCCAATACGCTCATTATGTTCTATTATTGTCGTTCCGCATACGAAAACACAAGGCGCCGAAATGTCATACGTTCTTTTTCAACGGGGAATTCCACACTTTGCCCATTTCTCTTTTCACGAGGAACAGTTTGGAAATCTACGTTGTTCAGCATGTCATTTCACCCCTTCTTGCCAAGTTTGACATGAATTGGATGCTTCCTGGTCGAGAAAGTTGAAAAACCAAGTTTTCTGACTGTTTTCACGCTCGCATGGCTCGATCCAAGCATTAAAATTGCATATTCCGAGGCTCTGCGGGTACATTGTGCGAAAGCAGCACAGAATTCGGTGTATTTCCGCCAAATACCGAAAGGCCCTCGTGAAAACAGTCAGAAAACTTGGTTTTTGAACGTTCTCGACCAGGAAACATCCAATTCATGTCAAACTTGGCAAGAAGGGGTGAAATGACATGCTGAACAACGTGACGCCGTAGATTTCCAAACTGCTTCTCGTGAAAAGAGAAATCGGCAAAGTGTGGAATTCCCCGTTGAAAAAGACAGAAAGAAAGACAGACAAAACGACGTCAAATTCGGAAAGACGGTCAAAAAGAAATCACATTTTTATTGAATTTACGTATGACTAAATAGCAAAATTACATAGCAAAATGGATTAGTTCATCAAAATTTAATAAGGAATCTCTCTAAGACTCCACAAATCACCACCACTTCTCTTGACTCTAATGATAGGCGTCTGTTTATGGAATGTATACGTCAATGTACCGTATTCGTCTTTCACGCTACAGAGCTCATTTCGCACCATTTCGTCCATCATGGATTTTGCAGAGTCATCAAAACGAGCTTGAATGGAGAACTGTTTCTCAACATACTCTTGCGGGTCCTCGAGAATGTTCCGAATGAGACGATCGAGTACGGTGGATGGAAACCTGATGGGGGCTAATATTTCGATCCATCTCAAATCTCCTGAGGTCAATTGATTCTCTAGAAACTCGGCGCTTTCCTCTTCGATCGCATTCACGGAAATCCTGGTCGGCGTCCTTGAACTTTCCGTAATCGTATTTTCCAAGATTCTGTGATAAACGGGTGTTAACTTCATCATAGTGACGCCTGAAAAGCGGCTCTCTTCAAGCCATTTCAACACTGCGCCCCCCGCGCTGTCTTCGGGCTGTGCGAGGTGCAGAGCGGGTTCATTGGAGAGGAAAGAGACGAAATTGAGCAGCTTTTCGAGGTCAACAACAGCGTGTTTCAACATAAAATTGCGGTCTTCAAGCGCGATAAAGACTACACGTGCGTTTTTCAAATTGGGAAACGCCAGCAGTTCGTCCAGTGAAGGAGCAAACTCTGTTTCAGAGTTGAGAAGAAATCCGTACTTCCATTCTCCTTCCACAGCGCCAATGTAGAAATTAAAGCTGAACTGACTCGATTCCTCTGTTTGATTCCAGTTGGGAGCGAGGAAAAGAGGTTTGGCGTAACATTTGCACCTCGCCCAGACGCGTTCGATGAAGTCAAGGGGCACGGAGTCCATCTTCGGATCGATTGAAGTGATTTTTGAGGTTTAAGCGGGACAAAATGTGGGAAACGTGAAGTTGGGCGCGACAAATGTGTGAAGGATGAAGCGATCCAACGACGAATAAGATGGATATCGTTGCAAGACACATGAATTTGAAATGGCGAAAATTGAATGAATCTCTCCTTGAATTTGAGTGCATAGAGTACTAAATATCACTTCTTTAAAGCAAGCTAAATTGAGCCTTTCCGATTGAACGAAAAACACAGCAGCGGTCGAACACAGCAGCGGTCGCAACCTTCCCAGCAAATCCCTCCTTCATCTTGGCCTGAGGCTCGCCAGCCATTGTCAGTATGTTAGTTAAGCTGAAAGAACAAACAGTGTAAGGTTAAGTTACAGAGCGCGAAGTAGACCAACCGACCTGAGTGAGGACTTCACACGACTGAAGCCTTCTCAGACAACTGCCGGCTTTTATTCCGTTTCTCAAGACACGCACCGGCCTCCGCCAAAAGAAAACGAGAACAAAACCGAAAAAAAACGTGCAAACGGCAGCGCAATTTACTGTTAAAAAGCAACCTTAAAGGACCTAAACAGAATACGCATTTATTCCCTCCAATCAACACAACTATAACAGCACAAAAATTCAGCACAAAACAGCAACAGCCTACTCAACAGCAGACCCCTCGCACGCCTCGCAAACCCACACAAAATAATTGGTTTCCACCGTTGTCACACCTTGGCAAACAACAAAAGTTATACCCCCCAACAGCAAGTTGAGCAAATCTCCATTTCGAGTGGCGGCATATAGAATTCAGAATCGTCTCGAGTGGGAGATGACGGCGGAGGAGACGACGACTCAGGCGGTGACGACGGCAATGGCAGCGACGATACCGAAGCAGCGCGAAGCGGAGAAAGGGGGAATGGTGATCGATCTGTCCGGCGCTCGGCGACGGTAGACATTCTGCGCTTCCTGCATGCTTCCGGCCCCCTACACAAACAGAAATTAGAAATAGAAACGCATCACTTACTGGCCAATCAGTTCACCCACCATTTGCTTCACGCGAACTAACCCATGCGGAGAAACATCCTTTAATAAGAATTCTATTGCCTCGACTGGCGAATATGTCCTCCGGAATTTGGCTGGAGGCGACCGCAGGAAATTTGCGATTCCCTTGAGCTTCTCTTCCAGGTCTGAGAGCCATTCAATCATTTGCGCTTCAGAGAAATCTGTGGCAAACCACGGCACCGCACAGAAAAACGCGCTGATCTTGAAAACGTCCGCCGATCGTCGAAACGCCTGGTGCTGCAGGTGGCGGACTGTGCGCATCGATTTAGCCATCGCCAAACCTTCTTCGAAAGCTGCCTTCACATCAGCCATCGGAACAACTAGTAGAATTCCGCGCAGATCGACGCTAATATCACTGTCACAGAGAGAGCTGAAGAAGTGCTTGTAAGGTCGATGCAAGTAAAAAAACAAATTACCATTCGATGCCGTCGAGAAGCTTGCGATCGCCGAATAATGCGGATACCTGACGATTTTTTTCCGAAACGAAGATACCGCGGATTGTGCTAGCTGCCGCCCTACTCCTTGTGCGAATACATATCTGATTGTCAATCTCCGCCATCTCCGCGTACGTGTCAGGAAGCGAAACCTTCATGCGGTGACACAGGAAGATGGTTGCCGTCGCAGAACGGAAGGGCCAGCCATCTGTCGACATGATCTGAAACGAGAAAAGAGATCTGAGTGCCTGGGGACAGTCGAATTGCGAACAGAACAACAAGATTAGGAAAGGTAGCGATAACAAAAGCGAAATTTGTGAAGAACGAAAACTGAACGAGCAGTAAAAGAATCACTGCGGCACTAATCGTTGTGGGACCAGATGGAAACGAACATCCATTATCTACACAACTACACAGCATTACACAGCAGCCGAACGAAAAAACAATTATTTTTAATTAAACAATTTAAAAAACAATTAAAAGAGATTATTTTTGGCGAAAATCAGACGTTGACAGCCGCGATCGCATCTTTGCTGCAAGTTATTCGCTTTACAATGGAGATGGCGTAATTGACTGCTGAATCAATCCATTGACCGGTGGCGTCCATATGAGCGATGCGTTCATCTTGTTTAACATAATTGTTTGGCTCTTCGGGGAACAACCTCCAGTTCGTATAATTGGAGATGAGTCCGTCGACCCAGCGAAATCCATCTTTGGTCCAGACCTCTCCTTCAGGTATCTGCAAACCAATAATGGTCGCTCCGTGTTTGACGAATCTGGCTGAAAATCCACCGTTTTGAACACGAATGGTTGGTTGGTCTCTTACTTCTGATCTCTTCGTTCTGCTCGGCATTCGCGATTGAAATCGTTTTCCCTCCGCTGTATGCGCACTCAGCGTTCATCTCGCTCTGACTCGCAATTCCAGCTTTCAACTCTAGCATGGCGAGGCACTTCTGGTAGACGCCGGAGAACTCGTAGGTATAAGGGCAACACTGCGTGCCTCTGCCTCAAGATGCCAACCCCCAGGACAACACTTCTTGCTGTCTGCCACGAGTTGCGAATTCTCAGGACAAGCCCTCTTTGGTTCAGGCTTGCTTGAGGAGCTTTCTGCTGCTGTCGTGGTTTTCTCTGTTGAGGTTGACCATTCGTTGACGATTGGCTCGGGGTCTCTTTCGCAGTCCTCGTTGCCCAGGGTCTCGCACTCATCTCTCTGCAAGCAACTGAACGCATTTCAATCGAGTAAACCCACTCACCAGCCGCCGGAGACCCTCGCAGAGCTTCTCGCCGTAATTGCATTTGTGGAATCTAAGGATCTGCTTCACTAAAACATGACCTTGAAGCTCTGCTCGCTCTAATAGTGGGGAATCCAACCTGGGGGACTCTTGGACGGACACCAAGGCGCGTAGCCTTCAGGGTCGGCGAGGAAATGCTGCTTCTTCGCGCTCTCGTCCAGCTTTTCTCGGCACGAAGGCGTGAACTTCTTGGAACAGCGAACACTCAAATTCCTTTCCATCCAAAGTGGGTTCAAGTTGGAAGCCGATGGCGCCCTGCGCGTCGGCCAAATCGCTGCAGTCGAGCCCGGTCTCGACACGAACCGGCTCCTTGAGATTCCCAGAGATGAGATTCGTCAGCAGCACGTAGCGGTACGCGGAAACCTAAAGATCGGCGCCGCCATTGAGAGGATTACACGACTAACTTACAGCGCTGACGAGAAACGTTGCAGTCGCGAGAAGCACGATTTTTGGCGTCATCTCCGCTCGTTGTCTTCTCGTCGAATGACGCGTCTCAAATGGAGCATCTCTGTCTTTGCCCCCATTAAGTCCTTGGAAACAAGGATCTGGAAGATGGTCATAAGCATAGCGTGCGTTTTTATGCGTGCGCCAAGTTGCGCCGATCGCAGCCGCTCATAGCAACCGCCTTAGTGGCAGACATCACTTTATTTTGACGAGGATGACATATTGCGGTGTCTCCACGTTGCTATGTTGCTGTTGTCACAATCCGGGAAGAGCTCAGCGATGAGAAATCCTTTCTGGCACCAAGATTGAAAGTGAACCAAAAATGAACAATTCGAAGCGTGAAAGAAGATCCAGTAGCTCAGAAACAACAATTCACTTTTGCTTCCCGTTGCCGGAAACCCACATGATTCACAAACTTGTGGCCGTATTGGTTTTTGGTATCGTATTACCTTACATCCATTGCTGATCGATGACAGCGGATGCGGCTCCGTTCGACTACGGTACCCGGACGGTACAAACGTGTCTCGGTCAGAATAGGGAACCCTTCTCGATGATTCAATTTGTCGCTAGACGGTCAATTAGGAACCAATTTTAATCGTTTTTTTGCAGATCTCAGATGGTGGTGCTCAAACAGAGGCGTCCAACGGCTAATCTGCAAACATTCGCACTTTGTGCCCTGCGCATTAAAATGTTTTTCGCACGTTTAAGCTCCGGTTTCGCACCTCGGAATATGTACGTAGGTCGTCAGGAGGCTCTAATTAAACTCTACATGGCAGCGGTTAAAAAGAAAAGAATTTACAACTATCGCGGGGAGACCGGAAGCCGGTAATTCTGGTCAATTAATTAAAAAAATTATTATCTGAATTACGGAAGACAAAAACTCAATTATGGCCGATGTTATGGCCCTTGGCGCGACGCGAAGCTTCCTCCAGAATTCAGATTGTAACGCTGCTAGTGGATCGATTGCCGGTTATTCTTAGATTTTGGCTTGCCAAGCTTTGTGCGGCGTTCAGGCTTCGCTGCCAAGCTCAACTTAGCCCCATTTATGTGTGCTATTTGTAACTTTTAGCCTCAGATTTATACCTTGAATGGTGAGCTTGAATGTTTTGATTTCTGCACAAAACCCACAAAATTCTTTATTTGTCAGCGCTTCAGCGGAGACCAACAATTTTGTTGGTAGTTTTGGCATATTTTCTGATCAATTTTTGGAGAACTCGCGTAGCTTCATAATTTATTGTGTGAAGCTTGTAAAACTGTAAATCGATCACTTATTAACTAAATTTATTAAAACGAATTTTGTAACAAATGTAACGGTTTATTGATGGATTTCTTTTTCGGTTTCGTCGGTTTTTTGCGACAGAAAAATGCAAGAATCAGGCAACTTGCATGTCACTGTTGATCGAGAGTCACAGCACACCGTTTTATTATTGCAACACAGAGATTATCAAAAATTCAGAGATCACTTTTCGCCAGAATGAGACTTTGGGAGAATCGCTTCTTGGCTGCAAGTGATTTGCTTTGTGAGATTGATGGCGTGGTCGAGAGTTACGTCGAATCAAAGACCATGTTCCTTCATGAAAGCGATGCGTTCGTCTCTGTTGCTCTTGTTGTTTGGCTCGCCGATTTTCCAGTTGGTGTAGCCGAGGGCAAGTCCGTCGACCCAGCGAAATCCCTCTTTGGTCCAGACCTCTCCTTCAGGTATCTGGAAGCCAATAATGGAAGTTCCATTTTCGACGACGAATCTGGCTGAAAATCCACCGTTTTCAACACGAATGGTTGGTTGGTCTCTTACTTCTGATCTCTTCGTTCTGCTCGGCATTCGCGATTGAAATCGTCTTCCCTCCGCTGTACGCGCACTCAGCGTTCATCTCGCTCTGACTCGCAATTCCAGCTTTCAACTCTAGCATGGCGAGGCACTTCTGGTAGACGCCGGAGAACTCGTAGGTATAAGGGCAACACTGCGTGCCCTCTGCCTCCAGGTGCCAACCCTCAGGACAGGGCTTCTTCGGCTCTGTCGTGGTCGTCTTATCTGTTGAGGTTGACCATTCGTTGACGATCGGCTCGGGGTCTCTTTCGCAGTCCTCGTTGCTCAGGGTCTCGCACTCATCTCTCTGGAAGCAGTTGAACGCATCACAATCGAGTCAACCCACTCACCAGCCGCCGGAGACCCTCGCAGAGCTTCTCGCCGTAATTGCATTTGTGGAATCTAAGGATCTGCTTCACTAAAACATGACCTTGAAGCTCTGCTCGCTCTAATAGTGGGGAATCCAACCTGGGGGGCTCTTGGACGGACACCAAGGCGCGTAGCCTTCAGGGTCGGCGAGGAAATGCTGCTTCTTCGCGCTCTCTCCAGCTCCTCTCGGCACGAAGGCGTGAGCTTCTTGGAAGAGCGAACACTCAAATTCCTTTCCATCCAAAGTGGGTTCAAGTTGGAAGCCGATGGCGCCCTGCGCGTCGGCCAAATCGCTACAATCGAGCCCGGTCTCGACGCGAACCGGCTTAGTGCAAACTCCGTCGATGAGATTCGTCAGCAGCACGTAGCGGTACGCGGAAACCTAAAGATCGGCGCCGCCATTGAGAGGATTACACGACTAACTTACAGCGCTGACGAGAAACGTTGCAGACGCGAGAAGAACGATTTTTGGCGTCATCTCCGTTCGTTGTCTTCTCGTCGAATGACGCGGCGAATCTCAAATAGAAAATTTCTATCTTTGCTCCCATTAAGTGCTTGGATTTGGAGATTTATACGATGGCCGAGAGTAAAGTGCACGTTTTTATGCGTGCGCTAGGTTTCGCCGGTCGCAAACGCTAATAGCAACGACCTTTATGGCTGAAATTGTTTTCATTTGACGGCGATGACAGGACGTGGCGTCTCCGCGTTGCCGGTTTGCCGACCTGTGAAGGCTCTAGCGTAACCTTAAGGATACATTTAGGATTAAAATGCTTCAGTTTCAGTTTAATCTTCGAAAAATTAAAATTTTCATTTGCATCAGATTTCATTTCAGCTGTTTTCGGACTATATCGACTATAGTGCCCCTCAAAAGTGACCTCAATACTGATTCCGCCTCTCTCTGCTTCCTGCTAAGCTGTGAACATCTCACGTTGTGCGCCCGCTCGTCTTTTCTACACCTCTGATCCACTCAACTCAATTCGCACTTTTTAGTTCGTTTCTGACGGACCCAGAATGTCCAAAATGCTCTTATCATTGAGCATCTGAATGTTTGACCTCGTTTTTCAATGTTTTTAGACTTTTTGCAGACGTGCACTCAAGTTATCAGGCACGTTTGTTGAATCGGTATGGTCTGGATGGGCCAAATAGCCCTTCAAAAGTGACCTCAGTGCCTGATTCTGCCTCGCTCTGCTCTCTGCTAATCTGTGAACATCGCACGTTGTTCCTCCATTCAGCTCGGTCGCACGTTCGTCCATCCGCTCCTCAAGTCACTTCGCACCTTTCAGTTCGCCTCGTGACGTCGCCACGTCCCTCGAAATCCTCTTCTAATCTCCCAAAAGCGCACTCTACATCTACCGTAACCTTTGAAAAACAAAGAAATCAAAGTTGCCCTTCTGTTGCGCAACGTTTCCGCTCGATTTGTCGCGGACAGACCGCTAGCTCGTTTGTCCGTCCATCCGTCGATGAGCGGCCACTTAACGAGCAATAATCCTCGTGTTCGACCCTTCGCTAATCCAATAAATCTCGATGGCGCAAGCGCGACACGCTCATTGACTCCAACTGTCAGGGTCATTAATCGAGTCACAAAAATAGACTTATAACGGTAATACGGGTTACTGTGTAAGCTCGTTTTGTGGTGACACGCTCATGGGCTAACCGATTTTGACCTTGACATTTGATTGCGGTCACTGTCTTGTGCTTTGTTTCGCCGTCGGGGATCGCGATTGGAACTGACTTGCTGAACAACCAACTCAAAAGAAAAATTGCAGCCAAAAAAATTGATTTTGGATATGAAAATTAGCTCAGAATGCAATGTTTCTGCAGAGATCCTTTGAAGAAAGTTGATAGTCATGATTCACCGCTTCCTTGACCTTCTCTTTGAGATAACAGCCGCAGCAGAGTGACCACCGCTGAGTCAATTAGCACGAGGAGCGGCCGAGTTTAGAGATTTGAATGTGTGAACATGACACGTCGCTTGCTGAATCATTTAAAGAGCCGTTCAGCTAGGGTGCCATGCGGCTACTACCGTAATGACAAGATTCGTCGATTTCTTAAAGCAACCCCAAAGTTTACTGAAGCAATTCAACGATGCCACTAGGTCTGTCGACCTTAAAAATTGATTAAGATTCCGGAAAACGTCGAAATACTTGTTCCACGATGAGTAAAATCCAAAATCTTCTGATATTTACTGTAGATCAGGCTCTTTTGCACCCATTTCCGCACTAATCTGTGCAATTTGAACACAGTAGTAGTGATTTGTTTGCTCACTACAAGAAATTCGCATAACTTTGTTGCATTCTCACGGATTGTCGTGGAAATGGGTGAAAAAGATGCAGAAGAGCACAATCAACAATTGGAGTTCTCGATTCGATTTTGATTTTGATATTACTCACCGGGGAACAAGTATTTCAGCGTAATCCTCGATCGCCGATAAAAAAAAACAGACACATCGCATGCAGACGAATAACCGAAGGCGTCATTCGAATTTCATCCGAAATGAATTTATGAATTTATCGACTGCGATGCGGGACATTTAGCTACAGGATCGTGCTGAAAAATCGCCTCTTTTGCTCTACGAAATTACTTCACAACTACAGTACTTTTTTAGCCAAAAAATAATTAACTTCCTAACTTTAAACTTAGCTGTTGTGTACAAAGAACGCACTAACGCAATCAAAACAACCCATTCATTCTGGTCCAATCCTTATAGCATATTCAAAAAAGCCAAATTTTAACCCTCCGCAAAGTGCGAGGAAGTGCCTAAAATAAAATTGTGTCTCGTTCGCACTTTTCGCGCCAAGAAGCACTTGTCGCCGGTCCCCGTCAATCAATCTAACGAGCACACGAAGCTAATTGCTCTTGTTCGTCGCCGAGTCGCAGAGGCAGAATTGGAAGTGCCAAAGCGAAGGTCACCGACGCGCGACACCTCGGCCCAAGAAGACAAGTTCGTCGTAGTCTTCGTTAGTGGTAGTGACTTTGATTGGTTTGAAATCCGATCCACGCGCGCGCGCGCAAAGCAACACTTTCCAAACAAGCGCAATCTTGTGGGCAAAGCGTCAAAACAAACGGAAACGAACTTTCGAGTTGATTGCTCGTTGCGTAACACTTAACTACCGTGTGCGCATGCGAAAGGCAAAAGTTGGGAGAAAATGAGTGGAGGTAAACTGAGAAGCCAATTCAAACACAACTTTTCCGTATTCTCTTAATTAGTAGAGGACAATTGAATGGAATGGCTATATGACAAGTCGAAATTTGCAGTAAATAACTGTTCTAAAAATTGCCGTGGGTGATCCGAAAGGCTAAGGTGACCTACTGGTCATCTTCCGAGACTCCCAAAATGCCCAAAAAATTTATATTAAATTAAATACCAAAAAAATTAAATAACTGTTTTAGCAATTACCCTGACCAAAATAATGAAAGTACTTTGTTGATGTTGAAAATTAGTGTTAAATCATTTCTTTCTCATTTCTGAAAAGCAAAAAGCACATGAAATTCATGAAATTGGTTTTCGTCCAAAAATTCCGAAAATTCTAAAAGAAAAATTCCGACATTTCTAAAAATTGATGTAATACCAAAAACGGCAGTACTGATTCTTTAAAAATGCAAAAATTCCGAATAGCTACGAGTTTTGGTTTAATAAAATTATTTACGATTTTAAAATAGCTTTTAATAAACAGGGAAAAATAGAAAATTGAGCAACGAATTTGTTTACAGTTCAGAAATAAATAATCTGATTTTCCTTCGATCAGTGATCAACTGAGCAGAGGCTTCAACTGAACTTTATCGCATTTTTAAATACGAAAAATGATTTTCTAGTGTCCGTCTTGAAGACAAAAAAATTGATCTTTTAATTGACTCTTTTGAGGTAAGCTCACAAGATAGCTCTGCCTCTGGCGAAGAACGCCAATGGGGCAGCACATTTTTGACTTTCGATTCAAAAAAATGCATGATCAAAGGAAGCAGCAACTCACGCATCCTAGTGCAAATACAGTGTTCGATCAGGCGAGATTTACCGTCGCCCGCGACGAAAATTTTGAAGTTTTTGGAGTGACAGACGGGAATTGACAATATTTCAGAATTTCGGAGGATCGAGGACAAAAAATCGATAAACTTTTAGCAACAAATTTGCTTACAGCTCAGAAATAGCAAATCTGATTTCCCTTTACCAACCACACCGATAGTAAAATTGCTTTTTATTTCCTCATTATCGTTACAGTATCACATTCATCATATTTACCGTATATACAAATATTTCTCCACAATTCATCGGCAAACAACGCGTCTCAACAATCAAATAAATTCAGAATTTCAAACCCGTCAGCTAAAGCTCTCCCTGTTCCTTCAAATCTCGAACCTCGTCTGCAACGTTTCATCGAATATTGTGCGCGTAGTGCGCGTATTCGAGATGATCGGGCTTCAGATAGTTGAACGCGGGCTGGAAGTGCGCGAAGGGCATCTGCGGCGGCGAGTTGAAGCTCTGCTCCATCGAGGGCGTCGACGCGTTACCCGAATCGCTGCTTTCGTCGTGGAGGTCGGGACTCGCGGAGATTGAAGACGCGCCGCCGTTTTGGTGCACCTGAAAGAGGGGCAGAAAAAGTCATTAATTTCGTTGAATTGATGCGGTCGTTAGGGCGCACGCGACCCACGTCACAAAGAAAGGAATCCTGTTATGGCGCGCGCCACCGCTCAAAAAACGACCGCAAAAAGAGGGGTACTGTAGGTGTCAGAGTCGGAAAAAGTGGTTAAAAAAAGCGATATTGCAATTAATTAAATTTGAAGGCAACAAAGTCGGAAAATTGAGTTATTTGGGTTTTAGAAAGCACTCATCAAAAACCAAAAAAATGTTGAAAAATTAATAAAAATAAAAATAAATTTCAAATTATTTTTGATTGCGATTTCCGCAAGAATATTGACAAAAAATGGCGAAAAAAATTATTCTAAAAAATCAGCTAATAATATCAAGAACCAAGCCCTTTTGATTTAATTTCTGAAGACTAGAAAAATTTCAAAAAATTGCTAAATTAATTTAATTTAATTCGATTCGATTTCTTTTAGTAATTTCAGTAATTTTTTTTTTTAAATTTTTTTTTAAAATTTTAAAAATTGTTACCAAGGATCCTATCATATTAAATTGCAAATTTCCAGAATTTTCCATGGAAAATGCAGAAACATCTAAAAATAGCCTTAAATTTCGTTTTTGATAGCAATAAAATTTGGGTTAATCCATAAATTATATAAAAAATGCACCTTACAAATAAGTCATCGATTTGATTAAATAAAATTAAAATTAATTTAACAAGTTTTTGTAATTGTGAGCGCGGCCGCTGATAAGACGCTGCTGTAAGCGGCCAAACAGCGATGATAACCACAGTACGAGTATCATTAAACGATGAGAATTACGATAACCACGGTTTCTTTAAGATTGCAGTTAATTGAAAAAATCCTTTTTTAAACGATTTTTGTAGCTTTTGGCTCTCAATTTTCATGAAAAATAAAAATAGCCTTAATCCCCGATTTTGGCATTAAAAATTGTTTATTCCTAAACTAACTGAAAACAAAAATGGCAGGTAATGAATCATACCAATTCCTTTCAAAATTCCCAAATTTAACCCCAATTTAACACCATCTGCTCCCAAAAAATTCCACTCGTTCCCAGCGCGCCTCTTAAGCCTCAAATTCGCGCATCGCAAACGGTCACTCAAGCATCACTATCAATGACCTCGATCGCAATCTCTGCTATCCGCATGCTTCCGGATTATCCGCTGCGCTAATCTCCAAAGTCATTTCTGGAGATCAAGATCCCCAAAACTCCCCAAAATTCAACTCACCTTGAGGTGTTTTCGCAACGACGACGGATGCGTGTAGGACTTGTCGCAGCCTTTGTGCTTGCAGATGTACGGCTTCGCGTTGGTGTGCACGTGCATGTGCTTCTTCCGGTCGGAGGAGTTTGCGAATCGTCGATCGCATCCCTTTTCCGTGCACACGAACGGCTTATCACCTGAAAACAGAACATTCATTCTCCTTCAAGCTCCTTCAATTGTATCAGGTATAGCGGCGGCGGCGGTGGCGCAGCGAGTGCGTTGGGGTAATTAGGCCCGGGCGAACACAATGGCGAAACGATTTGTCCACGAATTGCAATTATCGCGTCGTATAATTATAGATCGACTTGAACGCAGCAGCGTTTTAGAGAACGGACGGCGGCGATCGATTCGAGATTAGTCTTTGCCACTGTCTTCACTAGTTTGGGATTAAGTGAAGTGTGAGAGTGAGATGTCAGAGCGGATTACGGTAATGCGGGTTGAAAAGTAGTCAAAAAATTGATTCCTCAAGACGTCCGTGTCACAGATTCAAATCAACTCAGAGAAAATCAATTTTAAAACGGCTTTAAAACTGCGATTTTGGACCAAAAATGCTGCACAGTGTGCTACAGCTCCATTGGTAGCTAAGCCAAAAATGCGATAAATTCAATTTTTCACAGCAAAACTCAAATTTACCCAATTTCATCTGCACTTTCCATCCAGTGCTACCGTACCCCCGCGTCGCTGAGATTCGAAATCAAAATTAATAAATCATCCAATTATTGTCGCCGTTATGCAAATTTCGAATTTTCCCACCGCCGCCTCATTTCAATCTTCATCGCCATCTGCATCAGCTGACGACCGCAAAGACGAGCGATGGTGACGACAGCGCGCGTCATCGCCAGATTGGATTACGGTAGCGAGCGCGACGGGCGAAGACAGATGGCGCGGCCAGCGCGCAGAGGCAGGTGTTGCAATTGGGGTGTGAAACGGTGTTATAATAATGTTACAAGAGGATTAGGATTATGTAAGTGACATTTAACACCTTGCGTTTTGAGTTTGAGTTGCTCCACAACTCGAGGAGGAGTCGTTTCTGAACAGGCGCACTTTTCCTAGCCTTACGCAACACTTCAAAGCGCTAATTAGCGTTGTTAGCGGCGCGGAGAGGCAAAAGCGAGCGGAGTGTTTGTGGAGGAGTGAAGTGTTAAACGGCAAACATGCAAGCGGACGTGTCACTCGCTCGCACGTCGTTCGTGTGTGCGTGTGGCTTACCGCCGCCTAATAAACAGCAAACAAGGTCATCCACACTTTTTGTCCTACTGTGTGGTGCTCGTTGGCGCAGTTTGCAGCGGCGCGAAAAAGAGAGCAAAGCTTTTTTGAAACTTTGACTTTGAAAATTGAAAAATAAGGCTTTGAACTGATCCGGGAATAAAGAATGAAAAGAGAGCTATATAAGCATGAGTCAAGACTTTAGCCTTAAATGGAAATATTGATTTAGGAGCCAAATTCAAATTTATTGAAAGGAATGCAGTTTCAGGGCTTCATTTGCCTCAACTGAGCTTTTTAAAAAATCTTACTAAAATTATGCTGAAAATCATGATTGGAAGCTTCCGTCGAAGTAAAATTCAGAAAAAAATTTGATCTTTTTAGTGTTTTATTGGTTAGATGTCAAGATACATTAGTAACGGAGGTTTTGCGTCAAAAATTCAATAAAAATGCTTTAAAATTGATCTTCAACCGATGGCGACACTTCCAAAAATTATAAAAATTCTTTAAATGATAAAATCTCAATTTGCAGTCCCAGACTCTAATCTGCTCCGCTCCGCTCCAATCCCGTACTCGTCTTTCAAACGTCTTCTTCACTCCTCCACAAACAACGCCATTAACCGCAAAGTTACGGTCACCTCTGTATTATTATGCAAATTCGCGCCGATTAAGGTCACATTGGCCGCGCGTGCGCGCGCGTTGTCGCAAATCAAATCGAGAAGAAGAAGGCAAAGAACTTGTTTTGTCAACTCCTTATAGAATATGCAAATGAGGTGCACGCGCGCGCCAGAACGAGCGAGCGAGAGGATTAGGAGTGATGATCGTCAATGCGATTAAGCGACAACTTACCAGAATGCGTTCTTTGGTGGATTTTGAGATTTTCGCTGCGGGCGAAACTCTTTTTGCACTGCTCGCAGTGGAACGGCTTCTCGGTGGTGTGGACGCGGATGTGGTTGATGAGCTTGTAGCGCGCCTTGAACGCACGGTGCTCCCGCTTGCATTCCTTCCATTGACAGACGTGCAGGGCGAGCTCCTGGCCGCCGACGTGGTCGTTGGTCACGTGGTCTGCGAGGTCTTTGACCGAGTAGAAGCTGCGGCCGCACATCATGCCGTGGGGCGTCTGAAATGAAGATGAAAATGCATCAAAAATAGAGGCGGCGAAGGACGTGTAAGGCCTGATTGTGGTTTGAAAAGCTTTGAATCACTGAATCGCGATAAAACGACCAAAAATTTGGCAACTTAGAACGCAAGTTAAAACAGAACTAGTCAAAGCGAGTGACCTGCAAAAATTCGCTATAAAACGCCTAAATTAGTCAAAAATCTTCCAAAATTAGGATTCTCAAAGTGCTAAACTAAAATTCGTTTTTCAAGTCCAAAACAAAGAGCTTCAGATTCCATTTTTGCCTATTTTTGACCTATTTAACATGAAAAACTGTAATTTCAGAATTTGTTTCAAAAATCAATGAATTTTTGGGAAAAAACGTTTCATTTACTCGTCTCACCTGTACAGTACCTCGCTATAACTCAAAAATTTAGTCTTAATGAAGAGCTCGCCATCAGATCATCACACTTACCACAATCCAACTGCAAAGAGGCACTTCAGAATCCTTAAATCCACTCGGCGCGACGGCGCACTGCGCGGCCTGTGCATGAGGGAAGCCGTACGGCAGATACGGTCGCATGCCGTAGCCAAAGTGATGCGCATTCTGCTGATGCGCCTTCAGGACGTCATCGGACGACGGCGTCGCTCCAAAGTACAAATCGGCGCCCGGAGCGCTCGTTGAGTAGGCGCCTAAAAATCTCGTCATCACCGCCGCTTAACAAAGCCAATTGAACGGACCTCCGGCGCCCGCAACTGCATCTGCGCAGCTGCAGCGGGATTCGCAGCGGCAGCGGCCGCATGATGCCCGTAGTAGTTCTCGAGCTGGGTACTGTAGTCGGACAGGAGCGGCGGCGGCGGTGACAGGAGCGCCGGGCACCACCGGACAGAGCTCCTGGTGGTGCGGAACATGGGTACGGGTGCCCCGGAGGCATGTAGCCGG
>MQUG01000093.1:0-35573 GCA_007213375.1 Steinernema feltiae
TGGGTTTCTTTTCTCGCGACGAGCGTTCCAAGGGCTTCGCCTGCGTCATCCCGTCCACCTACCCCGATACCCGTGTCCACATCTTTCCACTGCCAGGACGCCACGCCACGCTGGTGGGCAATGCCTCGGCCGATGGCGCCAGTGCCGGCAACGAGCTACCCGACCCGGGCCTGATCGTGCGCCATTTTGCCGAAACCTGCCTGACCCGCTGGGGCGTGACGCTGCAAAAACGCCTTGAGCTGAGCGAAGGGCAGGTGGCCGACTACCTGGATGCCATGGACCGCGACGATGCCCGCTACAGGGCCATGCGCAAGCACTCCTACACGCTGCTGAGCGAGTCCGAAGGAGAGCATCGGCTGGTCCACCAGGGCGATATGCGCAAGGCTTTCAGCTTCGTGCGCGGGGCTCACATGGCGCCGGAGGAGGGCCTGGATGTGGGGAGCTGGCGCTCGCTGTCGTTCGAGCGTCTGTGCTGACACCCCGGCATCGGTCGCGGCCGCGCTGCGCGGCCCGCGATCGAATCCACTTTACAGGCATTGCCTGCAGGCACTATCTTCTGCCTCGGCCACCGCAGTGGCCAACGTCGCTCGGACGGTTCCGGGCGCTTACGTCCTCGAGGTAACCATGGCTGACCAAGGTTCGCCGCGCCGCTTTGCGCGCATAGATCGTCTCCCCCCCTACGTATTCAACATCACCGCCGAACTCAAGATGGCCGCGCGCCGTCGTGGCGAAGACATCATCGACCTGAGCATGGGCAACCCCGACGGGGCCACGCCGCCGCACATCGTCGAGAAGCTGGTACAGGTCGCCCAGCGCGAAGACACCCACGGTTACTCCACCTCGCGCGGTATCCCGCGCCTGCGCCGGGCCATCTCGCACTGGTACAAGGACCGCTACGACGTCGAGATCGACCCCGAGTCCGAAGCCATTGTCACCATCGGCTCCAAGGAGGGCCTGGCCCACCTGATGCTGGCCACCCTGGACCACGGCGATACCGTGCTGGTGCCCAACCCCAGCTACCCGATCCACATCTACGGCGCGGTGATCGCCGGGGCCCAGGTGCGTTCGGTGCCGCTGGTGCCCGGCGTGGACTTCTTCAACGAGCTGGAGCGGGCGATCCGCGAGTCGATCCCCAAGCCCAAGATGATGATCCTGGGGTTCCCCTCCAACCCCACCGCGCAGTGCGTGGAGCTGGACTTCTTCGAGCGTGTGGTGGCACTGGCCAAGCAGTACGACGTGCTGGTGATCCACGACCTGGCCTATGCCGACATCGTCTACGACGGCTGGAAGGCCCCGTCGATCATGCAGGTGCCGGGTGCCAAGGACATCGCCGTGGAGTTCTTCACGCTGTCCAAGAGCTACAACATGGCCGGCTGGCGGATCGGCTTCATGGTCGGCAACCCGGAGCTGGTCAACGCCCTGGCGCGAATCAAGAGCTACCACGACTACGGCACCTTCACGCCGTTGCAGGTGGCGGCGATCGCGGCGCTCGAAGGCGACCAGCAGTGCGTGCGCGACATCGCCGAGCAGTACCGCCAGCGGCGCAACGTGCTGGTCAAGGGGCTGCACGAGACCGGCTGGATGGTCGAGAACCCCAAGGCCTCGATGTACGTGTGGGCCAAGATCCCCGAGCAGTACGCGCACCTGGGTTCGCTGGAGTTCGCCAAGAAGCTGCTGGCCGAAGCCAAGGTATGCGTGTCGCCGGGCATCGGCTTTGGCGACTATGGCGATGACCATGTGCGCTTTGCCCTGATCGAGAACCAGGACCGCATTCGCCAGGCGGTGCGCGGCATCCGCCAGATGTTCCGTGCCGATGGCATCGAGGCGCCGAAGGCGGCCAGGGCTTCACGCACGTCGTGATGCACCTCGCCGGCAAGGCCTGCTCCCGTAGGAGCCGGCCTTGCCGGCGAAGGGCGCGACACCGCCTTCCGTCGGCCGCCCATATTTCTTTCACTGCCCCCCTTTTCAACGCCACGCCGAAGCATAGAATGATCGTCGGGTTTCTCCCTCCAACGATACTTCTCCCCCCCCCTCCCAAATCATGTCCGAAAACAATCCTTGTTTGACTTGCGGTGCCTGCTGCGCGTATTTCCGTGTGTCCTTTTTCTGGGGTGAATGCACCTCGGCCGGGGGTGTCGTGCCTGATGAACTGGTGGTGCAGATCAACCCGACCCGGGTGGCGATGATCGGCACCGACGCCAAGCCGTGTCGCTGCATAGGACTTGAAGGCGAGATCGGCAAGAGCGTCAGCTGTTCGCTCTATGCCCAGCGCTCCAGCCCCTGCCGCGAGTTCGATGCCGCCTGGGTCAATGGCCAGCCCAACGACGACTGCAACGCGGCGCGGGCCGCCCACGGCCTGCCCCCTCTGGAAGCCAACGAGCCGTTCTGGCCCGCCGAAGACCCGGAGGTGGCCTGACCGTTCGTCGGTTGGCTGACGCTGTAAGTTTGACGAGGCCCTGTATTCACGGGGCCCATTGCCAAAGTATTAACACCATTTGACGTAACGCCTTTGCGCAAGGGCTCCGGGAAAGCGGCTACATATTCCAGCACTGGAATCGTAGTCGCCAAGGTCAGGCATTTCGACGTTAGTGTGTGTAGTTTCCACGGCTTACCCGTCGCACGCATTCAAGGAACGAACTGCCTGATCCACGAAGGAGTCGCCCGTGGACAGACGTGCCGTCAAGCTTGCCCCCACCCGTGTTCGCCCCTTGTCGCTGGCCGTGAGCCTGGCCACCGCGGGAATCGCTTTCGGCCTGTTCAGTGCAACGGCCAGCGCCGCCTGTACCCCACTGGTCCCCGGTGCGGGCGCGACGGTCACCTGCACCCCGGGGTTGAACGGCAACGTCAGTTCCTCCGCCAACAACCTGACCCTTAACCTGAGCAATGGCTCGCAGATCAACGCGCCGTTGCTCGGCACGGCAGTCAACCTGAGCGGCAACAACGTCACCCTGAACAACTCGGGCACCATCGACCCCGCATTCCTCGGGATCCTGAGCGGGCTCAGCTCCGGGATCAAGGTCGGCAACGCGGCGGCCAGCACGGTCAGCATCACCAACTTCAGCGGTGGCGTGATCAAGGGCACCACCGGTGTGCTCAGTGCCAGCCTGCTCAACCTCAACGGCCTGGCCCTGAGCGTGCAGAACGGCAACGGTGGCGTTACCACGCTGGTCAACGACGGCACCATCGGTTCATCGAACATTGTCGGCGTCAGCGTGCTGGCCCCAGACGCCCCGGTGGTGGCGGTGTATGGCGGCGGCAGCGTGAACATGACCAACACCGGCACCATCATCGGTCGCGTGGCGTTCCAGGCATCGGGCACTGCCACCGGCAATACCTTCATCAACAGTGGCGCGATCAGTGGCGGCGTGTCGATGGGGGCGAACTCCACCAACCGCTTCAACGCAATCACAGGTTCCAGTGTCAGTAGCGGGGGAGGTGTAGGCGTCGACCTGGGCATCGCCGGCATCAACCTGCTGTATGCGCCTAGCGGCAAGGTCGACGGCGGTGCCGGCGGCAGCAACACCCTTGCCCTGCAGAACGCCATCGGCGGGGCACCGGTACCGGCGGCACGGGCACGCTTTCGGCCAGCAACTACATCAACTTCAACAACCTGCTCGTGCAGAGCGGCACCTGGACACTCTCCGGCGCGTTGCTCGGGGTCACCAGCACCAGCCTCAACGGCGGCTCGCTGGTGTTCGACGACGCCTCGACCTTCGGCACCGGCACCATCGCGGCCAACGGTGGCGCGCTGGTGCGGGCGCGGCCAACCTGTCGCTGGCCAACGCCGTCACCCTCGGTGCCGGCGGGCTCGGCATCATCGGCGACAACAACCTGACCCTCACCGGCATCGTCAGCGGTAGCGGCCCCTTGACCAAGACAGGCGCCGGCACCCTGGGCCTGAGCGGGGCCAATACCTATACCGGCGGCACCTTCCTCAATGCTGGCGTACTGTCGCTCGCCAACGCCGCGGCCCTGGGCACCGGCAGCCTGAGCGTTACCGGGGCCGGCAGCCTGCAGGGCTCGGTACCGCTGGTGCTGAGCAACGCTGTGCAGCTGTCGGCAGCGCTGAGCCTGCCCGGCAGCAATGCGCTGACCCTGGGCGGTGTGGTCAGCGGCACCGGTTCGCTGAACAAGACCGGCAGCGGCGACCTGACCCTGGCCGCCAGCAACACCTACAGCGGCGGTACCACGCTGGGCGCCGGCAAGCTGATTCTCGGCAATGCCGCCGCGCTGGGGGGCGGTACATTGACTGCGGCCGCCGGCACCAGCCTGGACACCAGCAGTGCGCTGACCCTGGCCAACGCCATCAGCCTGGGCGGTGCGCTGACCCTCACCGGCAGCAACAACCTGACCCTCGGCGGCGTCATCGGCGGCAACGGCAGCCTGGTCAAGAACGGCACCACCAACCTCAACCTCACGGGCATCAACACCTTCACCGGCGGCCTGCTGCTCAACGGCGGCAGCCTGACCGTAGGCAACGGTGCGGCGCTGGGTACCGGCGCGCTTACCCTGGGCGCCAATGCCAGCCTGGACGCCAGCAGCGCAGTCAACCTCAACAACGCCGTGGTGCTCGGCGCCAACACGCTCAGCCTGCTGGGCACCAGCGCGACCACCCTGGGGGGCGTGGTCAGCGGTACGGGCGGGCTGATCAAGAGCGGTGCGGCCGACCTCACCCTGGGCGCGGCCAATACCTTCGGCGGCGGCGTGCAGTTGCAGGCCGGCAAGCTGATCGTCGGCAACAATGCGGCGCTGGGTACCGGCACGCTGGCCGTGGCCGATGGCACCACGCTGGACAGCACCAGCTCGGTTGCACTGGCCAATGCCATCAGCCTGGGCGGCAACCTGACCCTGGCCGGCAGCAATGCCCTGACGCTCGGCGGCGTGGTGTCGGGCAGCGGCGGGCTGGTCAAGAACGGCGCCGCGTTGCTCACGCTCAACGGCAACAACAGCTTCCAGGGCGGTGTGACGCTCAATGCCGGCGGCCTGATGGTGGGCGCGGCCAACGCCCTGGGCAGCGGCGCCCTGAACACCACGGGCACCGCCAGCCTGGATGCGAGCGTGGCAGTCAGCCTGGCCAACGCGGTCAACCTTGGCGCCGACCTGACCGTCGGCGGCACGGCCAATCTTGGCCTGGGCGGCCCGATCAGTGGCGCGGGCGGCGTGATCAAGAACGGCGCGGCCGACCTGACCCTTTCCGGCAACAACACCTACGTGGGCAACACCCGGCTCAACGCCGGCAAGCTGGTGCTCGGCAGCAGCACGGCGCTGGGCAGGGCGCACTGATCGCGGCGGACGGTACCCGCCTTGACGCCGCCCCGGGCGTGACCCTGGGCAACGCCCTCACGCTCAACGGCGCGCTGACCCTCGACGGCAGCAACGACCTGGCCTTGCAAGGCCTGATCAGCGGCAATGGCAGCCTGATCAAGAACGGCACCACCAACCTGACCCTCAGCGGCAACAACACCTTCCTCGGCGGTACCACCCTGAACGCCGGTACCCTGACCCTGGCCAGTGCCGCAGCGCTGGGCACCGGCGCCCTGACTGTCGGCGGCGCGGCGAGCCTTGCCAACAGTTCACCGCTGGTACTGGCCAATGCCGTGGTTCTCAATGGCGTGCTGACCCTGCCGGGCACCAGCAACCTGACCCTGAACGGCGTCATCAGCGGCGCCTCGGGCCTGAGCAAGAACGGCGCGGCCAACCTGACGCTGGGCGCTGCCAATACCTTCGGTGGCGGCGTGGCGCTCAATGCCGGCACGCTGATCCTGGGCAACAACACCGCACTGGGTACCGGCGCGCTGGCTGCTGCCGGCAACACCTCGCTGGACGCCACCAACGCCCTGACGGTGGGCAATGCCGTGACCCTGGCCGGCAACCTCAACCTGCTGGGCAGCAACACCCTCAACCTCGGCGGCGTGATCAGCGGCGCAGGCGGCCTGACCAAGGCCGGCGGTGCCGACCTGACCCTGAGCGGTGCCAACACCTTCAGCGGCGCCACCAACCTGAACGCCGGCAAATTGATCGTCGGCAGCAACACCGCGCTGGGCACCGGCGTGCTGAACGCAGCCGGCAACACCCAACTGGAGGCCAGCACGGCGGTCAGCCTGGCCAACCTGGTCAACCTGGCCGGCAACCTGGGCATCGGCGGGGCCGCGAACCTGACGCTCAACGGCGTGGTGGGCGGCACCGGCAGCCTGACCAAGACGGGCACGGCCACCCTCGGCCTGAACGCGGCCAATACCTATCAAGGCGGTACCAACCTCAATGGCGGCGGCCTCAGCCTGGGCAACAACCAGGCACTGGGCAGCGGCGCACTGAACGTGGGCGGCGCTGCCACGCTCGACAACAGCGTGGCGCTCAACCTGGCCAACCAGGTGAACCTGAACGCCAACCTGAGCGTTGTCGGCAGCAATGACCTGACCCTGGGCGGTGTGATCGCCGGGGCCGGTCAATTGATCAAGAATGGTGCCGCCACCCTGACCCTCAATGGCCTCAACACCTTCACCGGCGGGACCTTGCTCAATGCCGGCGCGCTGGTGCTGGGCAATGCCTCGGCGCTGGGCAATGGCGCACTGAACGTGACCGGTGCGGCCAGCCTCGACAACAGCGCCAGCTTCGCCTTGGCCAACGCGATCAACCTGGGTGCCAACCTGACCCTGGCCGGCAGCAACGACCTGACCCTGGGCGGCGTGATCAGCGGCGCCGCCGGGCTGGTCAAGAACGGGGCGAGCAACCTGACCCTCAATGGCGTCAACACCTTCCAGGGCGGCACCGTGCTCAATGCCGGCGGCCTGACCCTGGGCAATGCCAATGCCCTGGGCACCGGCGCGTTGACCGTGGCCGGCAACGCCAGCCTGGACAACAGCGCCAGCTTCGCACTGGGCAACAACCTGATACTCAATGCCGACCTGAGCCTGGCGGGCAACAACGACCTGAGCCTGGGCGGGGTGATCAGCGGCACCGGTGGCCTGATCAAGAATGGCCTGGCCGACCTGACCCTGAGTGGCAACAACACTTTCAGCGGCGCGGTCAACGTGCTCAATGGCAGCCTGACCACGGTCGGTGCCGGCGCACTGGGCAATGCCTCGGCGGTGAACGTGGGGCTGGGCGCCAGCCTCAACCTGGGTAACAGCAGCAGCCTTGCCAGCCTCACCGGCAGCGGCAGCGTGAACCTGGGGGCCGGTACCAACCTGAGCGTGGGCGCGGGGGATGCCAGCAGCGTATTCACCGGCGGCCTGGCCGGGGCCGGTGGCCTGATCAAGGTCGGCGGCGGCAGCCTGGAACTGGCCGGCAACAACGGCCTGCTGAGCGGTACCACCCAGGTCAATGGCGGCACCCTGAACGTCACCGGTTCGCTGGGCAGCAACCTGGTGCAGGTCAATACCGGCGCCACCCTCACCAGTACCGGCACGGCAGCGTGCTGGGCGCGGTGACCATCGCCGATGGAGGCCACCTGGCGGCCAACAGCGGCAGCAGCCTGACCCTGGGCTCGCTGGTGCTCAACGCCAACTCCATCTGGACGTGGGCCTTGGTTCGCCGGCTACCGGCGGCAATGCGCTGATCAAGGTCAACGGCAACCTGACCCTGGACGGCACCCTCAATGTCAGCGACATCGGCGGCTTTGGCACCGGTATCTACAGCCTGATCAACTACACCGGCCAGCTCACCGACAACGGCCTGGTGATCGGCAGCATTCCCGGCAGCGTGCAGTTGGGCGACCTGCAGGTACAGACCTCGATCGGCAGCCAGGTCAACCTGCTGGTCGGTGGCGCCAATGGCAGTGTGTTGTTCTGGGACGGCACCGGCCTGGTCGGCAACGGCGTGATCCAGGGCGGCAACGGCACCTGGGATGCCCTGAGTACCAACTGGACCACGGTCAACGGCACCGGCAACCGTGACTGGAGCAGCAACTTCGCGGTATTCCAGGGCGCCGCAGGCGACGTGCTGGTCAATGGCGCGCAGTCGATCACCGGCCTGCAGTTCGTCACCGATGGCTACCGCCTGCTCAATGGCGTGACCGGCCAGCTGAACCTGGTCAATGGCAGCAATGGCGCCACCACGGTGCGTGTCGATCCGGGTGTGACCGCCACGGTTGGTGTCGCCCTGGGCGGCAGCGGCCTGCTGAGCAAGGTCGACAGCGGCACGCTGGTGCTAAACGCCAGCAACAGCTACAGCGGCGGCACCGCCCTCAATGGCGGCACCCTGGTGGTAGGCAACAACCTGGCGCTGGGCAGCGGTGCGCTGACTGCTGCCAACGGCACCACGCTGGACAGCAACGCCAGCATCGCCCTGGGCAACAGCGTCAACCTGCTCGGCGGCCTGACGGTGGCCGGCAGCAACGATCTGGCCCTGAACGGCAGCATCAACGGCGCCGGCAACCTGACCAAGAACGGCGCTGCCACGCTCACCCTGGGCGGCGCCAACAGCTACACCGGCGGCACCACCCTGGCCGCTGGCCGGCTGCTGCTGGGCAATGACCTGGCCCTGGGCACAGGCGCGCTGCACGTGACCGCTGCCAGCAGCCTGGCAGGCACTACCACGACCAACCTGGCCAACGCCATCGACCTGGGCGCCAACCTGACCCTCGACGGCCTCAACGCCATGACCCTCAACGGCATCGTCAGCGGCAGCGGTGCCCTGAACAAGACCGGCACGGGCAACCTGACCCTCAATGGTGCCAACACCTACCAGGGCGGCACCAGCGTCGGCGGCGGCACCCTCACCCTGGGCAATGGTGCGGCACTGGGCAGTGGTGCGCTGAACGTCACCGGCGCGTCCAGCCTGGCGACCAGCACCCCGCTGAGCCTGGCCAACGCGATCAACCTGGGCGCCGACCTGACCCTGCCGGGCACCAGCAACCTGGTGCTCAATGGCGTGATCGGCGGCAGCAGCGGGCTGGTCAAGAACGGTTCGGCCAGCCTGACCCTCAATGGCAACAACACCTATCAGGGCAGCACCAGCCTCGCCGGCGGCACCCTGATCGTCGGCAGCAACACCGCACTGGGCACCAGCACGCTCACTGCACAGGCCGGCACGTCACTGGACGCCAGCAGCGCCGTGACCCTGGGCAATGCCATCGGCCTGCTCGGCGGCCTGACGGTGGTCGGCAGCAACGACCTGACCCTTGCCGGCAACCTCACCGGCAGCGGCGGGCTGAGCAAGAATGGTGGCGCGACGCTTACCCTGTCGGGCAGCAACACCCACCTGGGAAACACCTTGCTCAATGGCGGCCGCCTGGTCCTGGGCAGTGACCAGGCGCTGGGCCTGGGTAACCTGGTGGCAGCAGGCGGCACCACGCTGGACAACAGCCTGGATGTCACCGTGCTCAACGCCGTATCGCTGGCCGGCAACCTGACCGTTGGCGGCACCCACGACATCACCCTGGGCGGCCAGGTCAACGGTGCCGGCAGCCTCACCAAGAATGGCGCGGGCAACCTGACCCTGACCGGTGCCAACGCCTGGCAGGGCGGCACCACCCTGAACGCCGGCACCCTCACCGTGGGCAATGCGTTGGCGCTGGGCAACGGCAGCCTCAGCGTGGGCGGGGCGTCCACCCTGGCCAGCAGCGCTGCGGTGAACCTGGCCAACGCGGTCAACCTGGGCGCCAACCTGACGGTCGCCGGCAACACCGACCTGGGCCTGACGGGCGTGGTCAGCGGCACTGGCGGGCTGATCAAGACCGGTGGCGGCAACCTCGCCCTCACCGGTGCCAACACCTACAGCGGCGGCACCACCCTGAATGCCGGCACCCTCACCGTAGGCAACGCCACCGCACTGGGCAGCGGCGCGCTGACGGTCGGCGGCGCCTCCACCCTGGCCAGCAACACCGCGCTGAACCTGGGCAACGCCATCGGCCTGAATGCCGACCTGACCGTCGCCAACAGCGCCGGCCTGACCCTGAGCGGCGACATCAGCGGTGCGGGCGGCCTGATCAAGACCGGCACCGGGGTGCTGACCCTGGGCGGCAACAATACCTACCAGGGCGGTACCGCGCTCAATGCCGGCGGCTTGCTGCTGACCTCGGCCACGGCGCTGGGCAGTGGCACCCTGACCGCCGCCGGCGCCACCACGCTGGACACCAGCACCGCGCTGACCCTGGACAATGCCCTGGTACTGACCGGCAACCTGACCCTGCTCGGCGCGCAGAACCTGGCCCTGACGGGCGCGATCAGCGGCGCGGGCGGCCTGGTCAAGACCAGCGCCAGCGACCTGACCCTGAGCGGCGCCAACACCTACAGCGGCGACACCCTGCTGGGCGCGGGCCGCTTGATCGTGGGCAGCGACAGCGCACTGGGCGTCGGTACCCTGCGCACCAGCAACAACACCATCCTCGATGCCAGCACGGCGGTGACGCTGGGCAATGCGCTGAACATCGTCGGCAACCTGAACGTCGGCGGCAGCAACGACCTGACCCTGAACGGCGTGATCGACGGCCCCGGCGACCTGACCAAGAACGGCGCTGCGACCCTCACCCTCAACGGCAGCAACACCTACAGCGGCGAGACTATCCTCACCGCCGGCACCCTCGTGCTGGGCAACAACAATGCGCTGGGCACCGGGGTGCTGTCGGTCACCGGCAACTCGACCCTGAGCAGTGGCAACAGCGCCGTGGTGGTGAACAACGGCATCGGCCTCAATGCCAACCTTACCGTCAATGGCAGCAACGACTTCGGCCTGGGCGGCGTGATCAGCGGCAACAGCCAACTGATCAAGACCGGTAGCGGCAACCTGACCCTGAGCGGCACCAACACTTATTCCGGTGGTACCAGCCTGGGCGGCGGCACCCTGACCGTCACCAATGGCGCTGCGCTGGGCAGCGGCGCACTGAGCGCGACGGGCACCAGCACCCTGGGCAATACCCAGGCTGTCACGCTGCTGAATGCCATCGCGGTCAATGGCGACCTGACCCTGGACACGGCCGCCAACCTGACCCTGGGTGGGGTTATCAGTGGCTCGGGCAACCTGATCAAGAGCGGCGCCCAGGAACTGGTGGTGTTCGGCAACAACACCTTCAGCGGCACACTCGATATCACCCAGGGCATGCTGACCACCTTGAATAGCAACGCCCTGGGCAATGTCGCCAGTGTCAACCTGGGCAGCGGCACCGACCTGAACCTGAACGGCAACACCAGCATCGGTGCACTCACCGGCAGCGGCACCACCAATATCGGCCTGGGCAGCACGCTGAGCCTGGGCAGTACCAACCTGGACAGCGTCTTCGCCGGTGCCCTGGTCGGCAGCGGCGGCTTGAACAAGGTCGGCACCGGCGTGCTGGAACTAGCCGGCATCAGCAACCTGGGCGGCGCCAGCCAGGTCAGCGGCGGTACCTTGAACGTGTCGGGCGCCCTGAACGGGGGGAACCTGACGGTCAATTCCGGCGCGACCCTGACCGGCAGCGGCAGCGTGGGCGGGCTGACCACCATCGTCAACGGCGGCCACCTGGCCGGCACCAGCGGCACCCAGCTCAGCTTCGGCTCGCTGGCGCTGGCGCCCAACGCCAGCATCGACGTCGCACTCGGCTCGCCCGTCACCGGCGGTACCTCGTTGTTCAATGTTGCCGGCAACCTGACCCTGGGTGGCACGCTCAACATCAGCGATGACGGCGGCTTCGGCAATGGTATCTATCGCCTGTTCGATTACGGCTCGCTGACCAACAACGGGTTGGTGCTGGGCAGCCTGCCGGGCAGCGTCACGCCCGGCGAGCTGCAACTGCAAACCGCGATTGCCGGCCAGGTCAACGTGCTGGTCAACTCGCCCAACCTGATCGTGCAGTTCTGGGATGGGGCGGGCACTGTCCCCGATGGCGTGGTGCAGGGCGGCAGCGGCACCTGGAACAGCACCACCACCAACTGGACCGACCTCAACGGCACCGTCAACGACGTCTGGCAGGGGCAGTTCGCGGTGTTCCAGGGCGCTGCGGGCGGCGTGGTCACGGTCGAAGGTGGCCAGGCCGTCAATGCCCTGCAGTTCATCACCGACGGCTACCAGCTGGTCGCCGGCAGCGGCGGGTGCTCAACGCCGTCAACGGCAACAGTGGCAGCTTTGCGGTACGTGTCGACCCGAACGTGACCGCCACCCTGGGCCTGCCGGTCAATGGCAGCGCGACCCTGGCCAAGCTCGACAGCGGCACGCTGGTGCTCAACGGCGCCAACGGCTACACCGGCGGCACGCAGCTCAATGGCGGCACCCTGGTGGTCGGCAATGACGGCGCGCTGGGCAGTGGCACGCTGACTGCGGCCAATGGCACCACCCTGGACAGCAACAAGGCGGTGAGCCTGGCCAACACCATTGGCCTGCTCGGCCAACTGAGCATTGCCGGCAGCAACGCACTGACGCTGGACGGTGACATCAGCGGCAACGGCGGCCTGCTCAAGGCGGGCGGCGCCAGCCTGACGCTCAACGGCGACAACAGCTACACCGGCCCTACCGCCCTGAATGCCGGCACGCTGGTACTGGGCAGTGACACCGCACTGGGCGTCGGCGCCCTCAACGCGGCCGCGGGCACGCAACTGGACAGCAGCAGCGCACTGTCGCTGGCCAACACCTTCAACCTGAGCGGCAACCTGACGCTGCTCGGCAGCAACGACCTGACCCTCAATGGCCTGGTCAACGGCGCCGGCAGCCTCACCAAGCAGGGCAGCGGCAGCCTCACGCTCAATGGTGCCAACGGTTTCACGGGCGGTACCGTACTGCAGAGCGGCACCCTGAATGTCGGCAACGCCGGGGCGCTGGGCAGTGGTGCGCTCACCGTCAGTGGCGCCTCCAGCCTGGTCAATGGCAGTGCGCTGTCGCTGGCCAATGCCATCGTGCTCAACGCCGGCCTGACCCTGCCGGGCAGCAACAACCTCACCCTGGACGGCGTCATCAGTGGCACGGGCAGCCTGAACCACACCGGCAGCGGCGGCCTGACCCTCACCGGGGTGAACACCTACAGCGGCGGCACCCAGCTGGGTGCCGGCAACCTGACGCTGGGCAACGGCTCGGCGCTGGGCAGCGGTGCCCTGAGTGTCAGCGGCACCTCCACCCTGACCACCACCAGCGCCATGACCCTGGCCAACGCGGTGGATGTGGGCGGCATGCTCAACGTGGCGGGTACCAACAACCTGACCCTGGCCGGCGTGCTCAGCGGTGCGGGCACCCTGAACAAGAACGGTGCGGCCAACCTCACCCTCAGCGGCAACAACAGCTTCAGCGGCATCCTCAATATTCTCTCCGGCAGCCTCAGCACGGTGGGCAGCGGTGCACTCGGCAACCCTGCCGAGCTCAACCTGGGCAACGGCGCCAGCCTCAACCTGGGCGGCACCACCAACCTGGGCGAGCTCAGCGGCAGCGGCACCGTGAACGTGGGCGCCGGTACCGGCCTGCAAGTGGGCGAGGGCACGTTCGGCGGGGTGCTCAGCGGCACCGGTACGCTGGACAAGACCGGCACCGGCACGCTGACCCTGGGCGGTGGCAATACCCTGAGCGGGGCCACCACCGTCAGCGGCGGCAGCCTCATCGTCAATGGCAGCCTGGCCAGCAGCACGGTCACGGTGAACAGCGGCAGCACCCTGGGCGGCACCGGCAGCCTCGGCGGCGCGCTGACCGTCGCCGACAGGGGGCACCTGTCGCTGCGCAGCGGCGATACCCTGAGCGTCGGCTCGCTGGTACTGGGCGCGGACGCCAACCTGGATGCGGCCCTGGGCGCCCCTGTGGTGGGTACCCCGGCGCTGATCAACGTGGGCGGCAACCTGACCCTGGACGGCAAGCTCAATGTCACCGACCTGGGCGGGTTCGGTGCGGGCGTGTATCGCCTGATCGACTACAGCGGCGCGCTGACCAACAACGGCCTGGCCATCGGCAGCGTGCCCAATGGGGTCATCGCGGGCGATCTGGATGTGCAGACCGCCGTCAACAACCAGGTCAACCTGGTGGTGGGCGGCAGCAACAACAATGTGCTGTTCTGGGACGGCAGCCAGACCGTCGGCAATGGATCGGTCGACGGCGGCGCCGGTGTCTGGAGCGTTGGCGGCACCAACTGGACCGATGCCAACGGAGCGCTCAACCAGGCCTGGAACGGCACCTTCGCGGTGTTCCAGGGCACGGGCGGCGCGGTGACCGTCGATGGTGTGCAGACCGTCAACGGCCTGCAGTTCCTCGACAACGGCTACGTGCTGAGCGGTGACGCGCTGAACCTCACCAACGGTGCCCAGGGCACCGGCAACGTGCGTATCGGCAACGGCGTGAGCGCCACGCTGAACGTGGACATCAACGGCAGCGGCACCCTGGCCAAGCTCGAAGGCGGCACCCTGGTGCTCAACGGCAACAACGGCTATACCGGCGGCACCCAGCTCAACGGCGGCACGTTGGTGGTGGGCAGCAACACCGCCCTGGGCAGCGGCGCGCTGACGGCTGCCGACGGCACCACGCTGGATGCCAACCAGGCCGTGACCCTGGGCAACGCCGTGACGCTCGGCGGTGCGCTGACCATCGCGGGCAGCAATGACCTTGATCTCACCAACCTCGTCAGCGGCAGCGGCAGCCTGGTGAAGAACGGTACGGCCAACCTGACCCTGGCCGGCGCCAACACCTACCAGGGCGGCACGCGCCTCAATGCCGGCAGCCTGACCCTGGGCGACAACGCTGCACTGGGCAGCGGCGCGCTTACGGTGGGTGGCACTGCGCAGCTGGACGGCACGCTTGACCTGCAACTGGGCAACGCCGTCAGCCTGGCCTCGCAACTGACCCTGGGCGGCAGCCACGACCTGACCCTGAACGGGGTGATCAGCGGCAACGGCAGCCTGGTGAAAAACGGCAATGGCGCACTGCTGCTGAACGGTGCCAACACCTACAGCGGCGGCAGCACCTTCAACGCCGGCAGCGTGCAGGGCAATACCAGCAGCCTGCAGGGCGCGATCCTCAACAACGCTGCGCTGACCTTCGAACAGGCCAGCAACGGTACCTACACCGGCAACCTCACCGGCAGCGGCACGTTGATCAAGAACGGCAGCGGGCAACTGCTGATGACCGGCAACAGCGGCTTCACCGGCGCCACCACGGTCAACGCCGGCAGCCTGCTGGTCAACGGCAGCCTGGCCAGTGCCACGGTGCAGGTCAACAACGGCGCGACCCTGGGCGGCAGCGGCAACTACGCCGGCACGGTCAACCTGGCCAGCGGTGCGACCCTGGCGGCGGGCAGCGGCGCCACGCCACTCAAGGTCGGTGCGCTCAACCTGGATGCCGGCAGCAATGTCGACCTGGCGCTCGGGCAGGCATCGGCCTCGACCACCGTGGTCAAGGTGGCGGGCGACCTGACCCTTGATGGCACGCTCAACATCAGCAACGCCGGTGGCTTCGGCAGCGGCGTTTACCAGCTGTTCAGCTACGGTGGCAACTTGACCGACAACGGCCTGCTGTTCGGCCTGCTGCCAGGCGGCACCTTGCCAGGCCAACTGACCCTGCAGACGGCCATCGCCCAGCAGATCAACCTGGTGGTGCAGGGCGCAGGTGGTGCACTGCAGTTCTGGAACGGCGGCAAGACCAATGCCGACGGCACCATCGGTGGCGGCAGCGGTACCTGGGGCAACGGCACCAACTGGACCGACGTCAACGGCAACCTGAGCGAAACCTGGGATGCGCAGTTCGGCGTGTTCGGTGGTCAGGCGGGAACCGTCACCGTGGCCGGCAACCAGTCCTTCACCGGCCTGCAGTTCCTCACCGGCGGCTACCAGCTGGTGGCCGGCAGCGGCGGCAGCCTGACACCGGTCAATGCAGCCAATGGCGACCTGGCCGCCGTGCGTGTGAACACCGGCGACAGCACGCAGATCTCCGCGCCGCTGGTGGGCGCGGGCGGTATCGAAAAACTCGACGCAGGCACGCTGATCCTGAGCGGCGCCAACACCTACACCGGCGGCACCAGGGTCAGCGGCGGTACGCTGGTGGGCAACACCACCAGCCTGCAAGGCAACATCGTCGACAACGCCAGCCTGGTGTTCCAGCAGGACACCGACGGCCGCTTCAACGGTGTGCTCAGCGGCACCGGCAACACCGTCAAGCAGGGTAGTGGCAGCCTGCTGCTGACCGGCAACCAGCCGTTCAGCGGCAACCTGGCGGTCAACCAGGGCCTGCTGCTGGTGGGCAATGCGGCCAACCCGGGCACGGTGCTCGGGGCCAAGGTCACGGTGGGGGCCGGTGCCGCACTGAGCGGCAACGGCAGCGTGGGCTCGCTGGTCAACAACGGTGTGGTGCAGCCTGACCCGGCCAGCGGGCTCAAGGTCGGCGGCAACTTCACCAACGCCCCGGGCGGCACCCTGCAGGTGGTGGTCGGCAACCCCGCCAGCAGCGGCCTGACCGTGGGCGGCACGGCCAACCTGGGCGGCAGCCTGGTGGTGCTGAACTCGGCACCGGCCTCGGGCAACGCGCAGTACACCGTGGTGACTGCCGGCGGCGGGGTGAACGGCACCTTCACCACCGTGCAGTTGCCGGATACGCCGTTCTACGACACCACGCTCAACTACGGCAGCAACCAGGTCGGCGTCACCATCAGCCGCAACGGCACCAGCCTCGGCGATGTGGCTGCGACCCCCAACCAGCAGGCCGTGGCCGGCGCACTGGGCAGCAGCGGGGCACCGGCGGCGGTGCTGGGCGCGGTCATGGCGCAGAACCGTGGTGGCGTTCAGGCGGCGCTGGACAGCCTGTCGGGCGAGATCCATGCCAGTACCGCCAGTGCGCTGATCGAAGACTCGCGCTACGTGCGCGAAGCGGTCAACGACCGCCTGCGCCAGCCAGGCTGCATGCGCGAGGAGGATCCGCGTCGGGCCCTGGCACCGAACGCCAACCAGCTCACCAGCGACGGTTGCCACGACGAGGCCGTGGGCTGGGCGCAGGCACTGGGCACCTGGGGCAAGATGGACGGCAACAGCAACAGCGCCAGCATCGACCGCAACGTGCAGGGCTTCCTGCTCGGGGTGGACCGCAGCCTGAACAGCGACTGGCGCGTGGGCGTGGCCGCCGGCTATACCCGCAGCGACCTGGATGCCAGCGGCCGCCGTTCCGATGCGAGCATCGACAGCTACCACCTGGCCACCTACCTGGGCTACCAACTCGATGCCTTCTCGGCCCGCGTGGGTGCGGCGTACAGCTGGCACGACATCGAGAGCAAGCGTGACGTCGCCATCGGCAGCTACGACGACCGCCTCAAGGCCAAGTACAAGGCGCGCACCGCGCAGGTGTTCGGCGAGGTGAGCTACGCCATCGAGGCAGGCGGCGTGGCGCTGGAACCGTTCGCGGGCCTGGCCTACGTCAACTACGACAGCGACACTGCACGCGAGAAGGGCGGCGCGGCGCGGCTCAAGGCCAGTGCCGACCAGGACATCACCTTCTCCACCGTGGGCCTGCGGGCGGGCAAGGCGTTCAAGCTGGCCAACGGCAGCACCCTGACCCCGCGTGGCAGCCTGGGCTGGCGGCATGCCTACGGCGACACCAAGCCCGATGCCGACCTGCGCTTCATCGAGGGCGGCGCCGGCTTCACCACCCAGGGCGTGCCGATCGCCCGCGATGCGGCGGTGGTCGAGGCGGGGCTGGACCTGTCGATCGGGCAGGCCGGCAAACTGGGCCTGGGCTATTCGGGGCAGCTGTCCAGCGACACCCGCGACCATGCGGTAACGGTGAGTTTCAGCATGGGGTTCTAGGCGGCGAACGACGATCACGGCGCGTGAAGGCGGTGGCTTGAGCGCAGGTACCTCAAGTACCATCGCCCTCTGATTTGATGAGAGGGAAGTCGCTGATGATCGTCGGTATCGACCTGGGCACGACCCACAGCCTGGTGGCCGTGTGGCGCGATGGCGCCACTGAACTGGTGGCCAACGCACTCGGCCACACGCTCACCCCCAGCGTGGTGGGGCTCGACGACCAGGGCCGGGTGCTGGTCGGGCAGGCGGCGCGCGAGCGCCTGCACACCCATCCGCACCTGACCACCGCATTGTTCAAGCGCTACATGGGCAGCAATCAGCAGGTCACCCTGGGTGGGCGTGCCTACCGCCCCGAAGAACTCTCGGCACTGGTGCTCAAGAGCCTCAAGGAAGACGTCGAGCGTGCCTATGGCGAGCCGGTCACCGAGGCGGTCATCAGCGTGCCGGCCTACTTCAGCGATGCCCAGCGCAAGGCCACCCGCGTGGCCGGCGAACTGGCCGGGCTGCGCGTCGACAAACTGATCAACGAACCCACCGCCGCCGCACTCGCCTACGGCCTGCACCAGCGCGACAAGGAAACCTCGTTTCTGGTCTTCGACCTGGGCGGCGGCACCTTCGACGTGTCGATTCTGGAGCTGTTCGAAGGGGTGATGGAGGTGCGCGCCAGCGCCGGCGACAACTACCTGGGCGGTGAAGACTTCGACCAGTTGCTGCTGGAGCATTTCGTGCAGGCCCAGCAGGGCAACGACTTTCCCGGCGCGACCACGCTGCTGCAGCCGCTGCGCCGCGAGGCCGAGCGTGTACGCCGGCAGCTGGGTCAGGCCCAGCAGGCCGACTTCGTGGTGCGCGTGGAGGGCCGCGAATGGCGCCACGTGTACACCCAGGACGCCCTGGCCGACCTGTTCGCACCGCTGCTGGCACGCCTGCGCACCCCCATCGAACGCGCCCTGCGCGATGCGCGCATCCGCGCCTCGGACCTGGACGAAGTGCTTCTGGTGGGCGGTACCACGCGCATGCCGCTGGTGCGCAAGCTGGCGGCCGGGCTGTTCGGGCGCTTCCCTTCGATCAGCCTCAACCCCGATGAAGTGGTGGCCCACGGCGCCGCCGTGCAGGCCGCGCTCAAGGCTCGGGATGCCGCGCTCGAAGAGGTGGTGCTGACCGACGTGTGCTCCTACACCCTGGGCATGGAAACCGTGCGCCAGGTCGGTGACCGCCACGAGAGCGGGCACTACCTGCCGATCATCGAGCGCAACAGCGTGGTGCCGGTGAGCCGGGTGCAGACGGTGTACACCGTCGGCGACCAGCAGGAGCAGGTGCTGGTCAAGGTGTTCCAGGGCGAGAGCCGCCTGGTGCGCGACAACGTGCTGCTGGGCGTGCTGGAGATTCCGGTGCCACGGCGCAAGGCCGGCGAGGTGGCCCTGGACGTGCGCTTCACCTACGACATCAACGGCATTCTCGAAGCCCAGGTGAGCATCCCGCTGACCGGCGAGCAGCATGCCCTGGTGATCGAGAACAACCCCGGCGTACTCAGCCCCGAAGAGGTACGCGAACGCCTGGCGGCGCTGGCCGAGCTCAAGACCCACCCGCGTGACCAGCAACCCAACACCCTATTGCTGGCGCGCCTGGAGCGCCTGTATCAGGAAAGCCTGGGCGAGGTACGTGAGCTGATCGGGGCCTGGGCCGCGCAGTTCCAGCGCGTGCTGGAAACCCAGGACGAACGCCAGATCCGCGAGGTGCGCCACGAGCTCGAACAGCGCGTGAATGAACTGGGCCAGGACAGCTGGCGCTGAAGGAGCGGCAATGAGTGACGTGATCGAAGACTGCTGGAGCGTGCTGGCCCTGGCCCCGGGCGCTGATGAACGCAGTATCAGGCGCCAGTATGCGCGCCTGCTCAAGGTGCACCGCCCCGACGAGGACCCCGAGGCCTTCCAGCGCCTGCGCGAGGCCTATGAACAGGCGCTGGCGCGCAGCCGCTGGGCACACGAGGACGATGCAGCGCCAGCGCTGGAATCGGCCGATGTGCCAGCCCCGCAGGCCGCGGCGGTGCACGTCGACGTCGAACCCGCACCCGCCAGGGAGCAACAGGCCCGCGCGCTGCTCGAAGGGCTGGACCCTGCGCAGCTCGACAACCTGTGGCGCCAGGCCGGTGAACTGGGGTGCGAGGCGGCCTTCGAGCAGCAGTTGCTGCAGCGCAGCCTGGATGACGAAACCCTGCGCCTTCCCATCCTGCACTGGGCGGTGCCGAGGCGTGGCTGGTTCACCCCCTGGCAGGCGGTGCCGATCGGCGCGTACCAGGGCGACGAACTGCTGGGCAGCCTCTGGCAAGCCTGCCACGCGCAGTTGCAGCACTACTTGCAGGCGGGCGACGAACAGGCGTTTTTCGCCAGCCTGCAGCACTGGGGCGGGCAGGCCTGGCTGGAGCCCTTCGACCGCCGCGAGCAGTTCCAGGCCATGCTGCTGGAGCTGCTGCACGATCACCCCGGCAGCAGCACCGCGCTGTTCGAACGCGTGTGCGGCTACTTCAACTGGAGCGACGATGACGGTGGCCCCGGCCCGCGCACCTGTGGCAGGGCCTGAACGAGCGCTGCCGTCGCGATACCTGGTTCGCCCGCCAGCAGGCCCTGGCCGAGCAGTGGCACTGGCACACCAACCCCGAGGGCAATGCGGCCTACCTGCTGCTGCGCAACCTCGAGTTCAAGCAGCAGGTGGCGCTGGCCCAGGGCTTCAGCGAGGCCGACTGGGAAGCCTGTGAGCACCTGACGCAAACCCTGCTCTACCACTACCCTGAACTGCTCGACCAGGTGCCGCACCGCGACCTGTACTTCTGGCGCAGGCTGGCGCCGCGCCCGCTGCACCCGCGCAGCTACCTGCGGGTGATGAGCTGCATGGTGCTGGTGATCGTGCTGTGGCTGGCGGGGCCGGATTTCTTCGCGCACCCCTCCAATGTACTGATTGCGGCCGTGGTGGGCTCGCTGCTGACGGTGCAACTGTCGGCGGTGTTCATGCGTTTCTGGCTGTGGACCGCGCCGAGCCTGCTGGCGCTGGACCTGCGCCTGAGCGAATGGCTGATCCCGCGTCGGTTCAACCCCGATGGCGAGCGTCTGCTGCTGCGCCATGGCGTGCCGCGCCTGCTGCTGGCACTGCCGATCTACCCGATGCTGGCCGGTACCCACCCGTGGACCGGTATCGTCGCGCTGACGGGCTACTTCGCTGTCGGGCTGCTTGGCCTGTTGCCGTATCAGCCACCACAGGAAGGCGGCCCGGCGTGGCGCCAGCCGTGGGTGACGCTGCACCGGTTCTACGAATTCAACCTGGCCCAGGCCGCGGTCCTGCTGGTAACGGTGGGCGTGGTGGCGTGGTGGCAGGTTCACCCACCAGGAGTAATTTCATGAGTTTGCCTGAAGCTTTCGACACCGCGCTGTGCCTGAACGGGCCGCGCCTGCAACTGCGGCCCATGCAGGCCCGCGATGCCGAGCAGTGGCTGGGGATCATGGCCGACCCCGAGGTGATGCGTTACTGGCACCACGGGCCGTGGCAGACCCTGGACGAAGCCGAAGTGGCCTTGCTGGCCGACCGCGCCGCCTACCTGGCCGGGCGCAGCCTCAAGCTGGGTATCTACCCGCAGGGCAGCGACCTGCTGCTGGGCATGTGCCAGTTTTTCAACATCGACGCCGAGTCGCGCCGCGGCGAAATCGGCTACTGCCTGGCCAGCAGCGCCCAGGGCCAGGGCTACATGGGCGAGGCGCTGGAGCTGTTCGTCGAGTACCTTGCCATCGGCCTGAACATGCGCCGCCTCGAGGCCGAGATCGACCCGCGCAACGGTGCCTCGGCGCGCACCCTCGAACGCATGGGCTTCGAGCGTGAAGGGCTGCTGCGCGAGCGCTGGTGCATCGCCGGCGAGGTGTCGGATTCGGCGTTGTACGGGCTGCTGCTCGAATCGGCCTGAATGACTTGGACAGCGGGGCAGGCGATGGGCTATCGTCGCGCCCCGCTTCCCACCCGGCTGAATGGACTTACTGGTGCGCTTCGATTTCCGCTTGCTGAGCCTGCTGCTGTACCTCGCCTGCCTGTACCCGGAGGCCTGCGCCTGGGGGCACGATTCGGTGCTGCGCGGCATGCACGCGCTGTCGATGGGCTGGCTGGCCGGCGGCCTGTGGTTCGCCAACCCGCTGCTGCTGGGCGCCTTCGCAACCCACCGCAAAGACCCCAAAACCGCTTACCGCCTGGGCTGGTGCGCACTGCTGCTGGCGGGCTCGGCCCTGGCGCTGGGCTGGACCGACTGGTCGCCGATCCCGCCGGCGCCCCACGGCGGGCCTGACGTGCGCACCGGCTACTACCTGTGGCTGGCCTCGATGCTGGCATTCGTGATCGGCCAGCACCGCTACCGGCGCCAGCCCAGGCTTACCCAGCCAGCGCTGGGCTGGCTGCACTGGGTGCTGGTGGCGGGTATCGTGCTGACCATTCCACTGTCGTTCGTCAAGGCCACCGTCGCGCCGGCGCGACCGGTCTACATGAACCTCGGCGAGCCACCAGCGGCCTGCGACGACTGCGAACTCGGGGTCAACTAGATGCTGGCACTGTTCAAGCGGCATTACGTGGTACTGAGCCTGGTGCTGTACCTGGGCAGCCTGTTTCTGGATGCCGTGCCGGTCAGCGAGGTGACCATGCGCGGCATGCATGTGCTGACCCTCGGCTGGCTGGGTGGCAGCGCCTGGTGGGCCAACCCGCTGCTGTGCCTGGCACTGATGCTGCGGCGCAACCGGCCGCTGCTGTCGCTGTTGGCGGCGGTCGCGGCGCTGGTGCTGGCGGCGCAGTGGCTGCCAGTGATCGGCTGGGGCGACAGCGCGCTGGTGCCGCGCAAGGCCAATGGCCAGGCCAACCTGCTCGGCGCCTACTACCTGTGGTTGCTGGCGTTGGCGGCATACGTGGCCGGCCAGTTTCTCAACCGCCGGCAGGCGCCGGGCGGGCCGGGCCAGGGCTGGCTGGCCTGGGTGCTGGTGGCGGCGATCTATGCCACGGCGGCGTTCTCGTTCAGCGTGGGCAGCGGCGCCAATGTCACGCCCCGGCCCCGGCAATACCCTCCAATTCCATCTGACCTGCGGACACTCCTGTGAAACGTCATTACCTCACGCTCAGCCTGGTGCTGTACGTGGCCTGCCTGTATTTCAATGCCTACTACACCGACAACGGTGCCCACATGAGTTCGGTATGGTTGCTGGTGTACGGGCTGTGGGGCATCCCGTTCCAGATCTATGGCTGGTTTGCCAACCCGGTCTTCGGCCTGACGCTGCTGGCCCATCGCTGGTGGCCGCGGGTGGGGTTGGGCCTGTCGGTGCTGGCGCTGCTGCTGGGGCTGTCGTTCCTGGTGGTGAGCACGGTGCCGGATAACACGCCGCAGTCCTATGATTTTGTGCAACTCACCGCGCTGGGCGTGGGGTACTACCTGTGGATCGGCGCCTTCGTACTGATGACCCTGGGGCAGGCGCTGCACTGTCGTGACCGGCGCGAGGTGCGCCAGGTGCCGCGTCTGCGCGTTGTCGACTGGCTGCTGTTGCTGGTGGTGCTGGGGGTGATCCTGTTCAATGCGTTCCCCCAGCACGGCTACGTGTTCGAGCGCACCCACCCCTGGTGAGCCCTCAACGGTTGGCGCGGGTGCCCCATTGCACCACCAGCATGCCGACGATGATCAGCGCCACCCCGGCGATGCGCAGGCCGTTGACCGGGCGCGATGGCAGGCCCATCAGCCCCCACTGGTCGATGATCAGCGACGAGAGTACCTGGCCGGCGATCACGCACACGATGAAGCCGGCCGCGCCCAGGCGCGGGGTGAGGATCAGCGCCGCGGTGATGTAGGCCACCCCGGCCACGCCACCCAACCACGCCCACCACGGCGCCTGGCCGAGGTTGGCCAGTTGCGGCAGCGGTGCGCGCATCAGCAGCAGGGCCGGCAGCACCATCAGCACGCTCACCGCCAGCGAGATCAGCGTGGCCCACAGCGGGTGCCCGAGCAGGCGCCCGAGCGCGGCGTTGGCGCCGGCCTGGAACGGCACGGCGGCACCGGCCAGCAGGGCGACAAGCAGCGGTATGGCGACAGCGAGGTTGAGGTTCATGGTGGTTTCCTTCTGGCTATGGAGGGCTTGGTACAGTCTTGGTTATCTGTTTCACTGATGGAAATTCGAATTGTGCACAGGGGCTATTCGCCACATGGATGATCTGCGCCGTATCGACCTCAACCTGCTGCTGACCCTGCATGCGCTGCTGGCCGAGCAGCACGTCTCGCGCGCGGCCTTGCGCCTGCACCGCAGCCAGCCAGCGGTGAGCCATGCGCTGGCGCAGTTGCGCGAGATCTTCCAGGACCCGCTGCTGGTGCGCCGTGCGGGCCGCCTGCAGCCCACGTTGCGTGCGCTGGAACTGGCGGCGCCGTTGCAGGATGCCCTGCAGCAACTGGATGCGCTGCTGGGCAGCCCCGGTTTCGAGCCGGCGCGGGCGCGGCGCAGCTTTCGCCTGGCGATGTCGGACTATGGCGCGCGGGTGGTGCTGCCGGGCCTGATGCGCTGCCTGCGCGAGACCGCACCGGGCATCGACCTGGTGGTCAGCCAGGGCAGCCGCGAGGCGATGCTCGGCCAGTTGCTCGATGGCGAGGTGGACCTGGCGCTGGGCGTATTCCCCACCCTGGCCGAGCCGTTGCAGGCCGCCACGCTGTTCGAGGAGGGGTTCGTGTGTGTGGCCGACCGCGCCACGCTGCCGGCCCGTGGCGGGCTGACACTGCCCGCCTGGCTGGCGCGCCCCCATGTGCTGGTGGCGATGCGGCCCGGGGCCGACAACGAGATCGACCAGGCCCTGGCGGCGCTGGGGCAGCAGCGCCGGGTGGTGCTGGCGTTGCCGCACTGGGCGGCGGCCAGCGACGTGCTGGTGGGTACCGACCTGGTGCTGACCGTGGCGCGGCGCAGCGTGCAGAACATCAAGGCGCTGCGGGGGTTGCGCTGTTTCGAGCCGCCGCTGGCGATTCGCGCGTTCGCCTTTCAGCAGGTGTGGCACGAGCGACGCAAAAAGGAAGCGGCGCACCATTGGTTGCGCGAGCAGGTCATGCGAGCCTGTGCGCCCTAGGCAGTCAGAACAGGAGAGGCAAGCCATGAGTATCAAGCGGATGATGGGGGTTGCGGTGCTGTCGCTGGCGGCAGTTGCGCCGCTGGCGCTGGCGCAGGACAAGACTTCGGTGGCGTACAAGGCCTGCATGAACACCGCGAACACCACGGTGAGCATGAACGAATGCAACAACGCCGAGATCGCCCGTCAGGACAAACGCCTGAACCAGGTCTACAAGAAGGCCATGGCCGCGTTTGGGCCGGTGCAGCAGGGCAAGCTCCGGGATGCGCAGCGGGCGTGGATCAAGTACATCGACAGCAACTGCGATTTCTACTTCACGCAGACCGGCGGCACCATGGACATCCTCAATGGCGGTGGCTGCCGCCTGCGCATGACCTCCGAACGCGCGGATGAGCTGGAGGCATTGCAGGCGCCTTGAACGCCCTTCGCCGGCAATGGCACGCGCTCGATGACAGGCGCGCGCCTTGCTGGCGAAGGCCGCGCCGCAACCCTCAGCGCAGAAACGGCAGCAGGTGTCCGACAAATGCCTCGGGCGCCTCTTCGGTCACAAAGTGCCCGCAGCCCTCGATGATCGCGCCCTGCAACGTGGTGGCGCGCCCCTCCAGGGTTACCCGCGGCGCATCATTGGTTGCCAGTTGCGCCCCGATCGCCAGCACCGGCATGCCCAGTGGCACCTGCCCGCGCTGCTGGTTCTGGCGAATCGTTTCGGGTATCGCGCGGTAGTAGGCAAACCCGCCACGCAAGCCCCCCGGCGCCGAGTACGCCTGCACATAGGTGTCCACCGCCACCCGATCCAGGCGCACAGCCCATTTCTCGAACATGAACCTCAGGTACTGCGCTTCGCGCCCGGTAATCAGCGCCTCGGGCAGGTCCTGCAACTGGTTGAACATGAAGTGCCACAGGAAGATGTTCTGCTCCGGCGGCGCGAAGATCGACGGCGCCGGCGCCAGGCCCGGAATCACCGCTTCGCTCAGGCACAGCCGGTTCACCACCCCCGGAAAATCGCTGGCCAGGGCATACCCCACCCACATGCCCACATCGTGGCCCACCACGGCATAGCGTTCGTGCCCCAGTTGCCCCATCAGCGCGTGCAGGCGGGCGGCGCAGGTGCCGGTGTCGTAGCCGTCCAGCGGCTTGTCGGAAAGCCCCATGCCGGGAAGGTCCACGGCAATCGCCTGGTAACCGTTGTCGGCCAGGGCCGCCATGACGTGCCGCCAGGTGTACCAGGTCTGTGGCCAGCCGGGGATCAGCAGTACCGGTGCCCCTTCGCCCTGGGTGACGTAGTGCAGGCGCAGGCCGTGCACATGGGCGTAATGGTGAGAATGCGTGCTCATCGTTGCAGCTCCCCGACAGGGTTGCCTTCAAGGCCGAGCATCCTGGCGATGACCGCCGGCGCCACCGGGGTACCGGCGAAGTCGTCGAACACCGTGTCGGTGACCTGGATGATGTGCCGGTTGATGAACGCCACCCTTCACGTGCCCCATCGTGCTGGTTTTTCAGGCAGCACTCCCACTCCAGCGTGGCCCAGCCGCTGTAGTCGTATTCGGCCAGCTTGCTGAAGATGCCCTTGAAGTCGACCTGCCCGTCCCCAGCGAACGGAAGCGTGCGGCGCGCTTGAGCCAGGGTTGATAACCGCCGAACAGGCCCTGCTTGCCGGTGGGCAGGAACTCGGCGTCCTTGACGTGGAACATGCGGATGTAGTCCCGGTAGTGGTCGATGAACGCCAGGTAGTCGAGTTGCTGCAGGATCAGGTGGCTGGGATCGAACAGCATCTTGCAGCGCGGGTGGTGGCCGACGTGTTCGAGAAACAGCTCGAAGCTTGCGCCGTCGTGCAGGTCTTCGGCGGGGTGAATTTCGAAGCACAGGTTGATGCCCTGTTCGGCGCAGGTATCGAGCACCGGCAGCCAGCGCCTGGCCAACTCGGCGAAGGCTGTTTCAACAAGGCCGTCGGGTCGTTGCGGGAAGGGAAAGACGTACGGCCATGCCAGTGCACCGGAAAAAGTCCCCATGTCGCTCAGGCCCAGGCGCCGCGACGCGATGGCCGCGCAGGTGAGCTGGTGCACCGCCCAGGCACTGCGGGCAGCCGCGTCGCCCTGCAGGTGGGCCGGTGCAAAACTGTCGCACAAGGCGTCGTATGCCGGGTGTACCGCCACCAGCTGGCCGAAGAGATGCGTGGTCAGCTCGCTGATCACCAGCCCGTGTTCGGCCAGCATGGCGGTGATGTCGTCGCAGTAGGCCTGGCTGCTTGCGGCGAGCTCGACATCGAACAGACGCTTGTCCCAGGCCGGTATCTGCAACGCCTTGAAGCCCATGTGCGCGGCCCATCGGGCGATGTTGGGCAGTGAGTCGAACGGTGCCTGTTCGGCACTGAATTGCGCCAGATGCAGGCTGGGGCCTTTCAACGTGATCATGTGGAACTCCTATTGTTTGTTGATCGACAAACAATAAGGATGCAGCCTGCGCGTCGTCAAGTATTCTTTGTCTTTCGACAAACAATTACGGATAATGCCGCCTTCATTCCTGGTTGGAGACTATCGAGATGGCAGGCCGACCACGCCAGTTCGACCGTGAAGCCGCGTTGCGCACCGCCCGGGATGTGTTCTGGGCACGAGGGTTCGAAGCCACGTCCATGAGCGACCTGGTGGCTGCGCTGGGTATCGCTTCGGCGCGCATCTATGCCGCGTTCGGCTCCAAGGAGCGCTTGTTCAAGGAGGCCATCGAGCTGTATGAGCGCGAAGAGGGCGCATTTTCGACCCAGGCGCTGAGCGAGCAACCCACGGCCTACCAGGCCATCGAGCGGCTGTTGCTCGATGCCGTCGACCTGTACACCCGCCCAGCGGGTCCACTGGGCTGCATGGTGGTGTCGGCAGCCACCAACTGCTCGGCCGACAACGACGCCGTGCGTGAATGGCTGGCCGACCACCGCCGCGAAAAAACCTTGTCGATCATTCAGCGCTTGCAGCAGGCGGCCGAGGCGGGCGAGTTGAAACCCGAGGTCGATGTGCAATCGCTGGGCGATTTTTTTGCCACGCTGCTGCATGGGTTGTCGGTAGCAGGCCCGCGACGGGATCGCACGTGAGCGCCTGCTCAAGGCGGTGGCGCCGGCCATGCAGATGCTGGCCCTGGCTACCGGTGGGCATGGACCATCGGCCGCCGATCAAATACCCTGACACCGTCATTTCCCAACCCCGTACCGACCATGATTGCCCACTTCGCGATTTTTCTCTGCACCCTGGTCGCCATGGAAGGTGTCGGTTATCTGGCGCACAGGTACGTGATGCACGGCTGGGGCTGGTTTCTGCATCGCTCGCACCACGAACCGCACCTGGGCACGCTGGAAACCAACGATATCTACCTGCTGATCCTGGCCCTGGCCGCGATCACCCTGATCGTGCTGGGCAATGCCGGCCACGACCCGTTGCAGTGGGTGGGCGCCGGGGTGGCGGGGTTCGGGCTGATCTACGTGTTGGTGCACGACGGCATCGTGCACCGCCACTGGCCCGCGCGCCCCAGGCCGCGCCACCCCTATCTGCGTCGGCTGTACCACGCACACCTGATGCACCACGCGGTGAAGGGGCGCAGGCACAGCGTGTCGTTCGGCTTCCTCTACGCACCGCCCCTGCATGTGCTCAGGCAGCAGCTGCGCGAGCGCCGTGTCAGGCCGGCTCGCTCAGCGCCGGGGCCTTGCTCGGCGGCTTTATCGAGCCAATGTACACCGCCAGCACCGTCACCAGCGCCCCGGTGATCTGCATGGCCGAACTGGCCTTGTCCAGAAACGCCACGTCGATGAAGTAGGTGATCACCGGCTCCAGCAGCAGGATCAGCCCTGCCAGCCCGAGGCTGATGGAACCAATCGAGCGGTTGACCAGCAACCAGCCGACGAACTGCACCAGCACGCCATAGATCACCAGCATGTAGAAGGTCTGCTGGTCGGCGATGGCCAGGCTCTCGCCCCGCAACAGCGCGTACCCCAGCATCACCCCGGCCGCCCACAGGCTCAGGTGCAGCATCTGCGCGATCTTGTCGCCGCCGCCCTGGGGCAGTTGGGTGGTGACTTTCAGGTAGTACACGCACACGGCATAGGCCAGCCCCGACAGCACGCCATAGACCACGCCCTGGATACCCAGCGCGCTGCCCATCTCCGGCAGCAGCAACAGGTACAGGCCGACGAAGGCCAGGCTGATCGAGGCGACGAAGTACAGCGACGGTTTCTCTTTGAGCAGGCACAGCCCGAGCAATGTCATGAAGAACACCTGGCAGTTGGTCAGGATCGAGCCGATGCCCGGCCCGACGATGTAGATGCTGTGGTGCCACAGGATCAGGTCGATGGCCAGGAACACGCCGGCCAGGGCGGTGTAGCGTCGAGCCCTGGGGTGGGCCAGGCGAGCAGGTTGCCTTCTCACCCGCAGCAGCAGGTAGAACAGCACCGAGGCGATCAGCATCCGGTAGAAACCCGCGCCCCCGGCGCCGATATGGGCGAAGGCCACCGCCAGCGCCGACAGGCTGAGCATCAGCCCGCCCAGTGTCAGCTCGACGATGGCCCGGTTGCTGGAGAGGGTGACCCCGTTGGATGACTGCATGGTTTTCTCTGGTCTGTTGCGAAGAAGTCGGGCAAATTTATCCACCCGCCCTGCGCGCGTATTGCACAAAACTGGACAGGCCATGGAGCAACAGGACTTCTCGCGCTTCTGGCGCGTCCCCGAAGGGGGCTGTGAATTGCTGGCGGCGCGCTACAGCGCACGGGCCTTCGGCCGCCATTCCCATGAGCGCTACGCGGTGGGGGTGATCGGTGCGGGCGTGGAGAAGCTCTTCTACCGTGGCACCCAGCACCTGGGCACCGCCGGCAGCATCGTCACCCTGACCCCGGGCGAGATGCACGACGGCGTGCCGGGCAGCGCCGAGGGTTGGAGCTACCGCATGCTCTACCTCGACCCGCAGTGGCTCAACCGTGCGGTATTCGAGGGGCGTTTCGGCGACGGGCATATCCACCTGTTCCAGCAGGCGCTGACCCACGACATGGGCTTTGCCCAGGCCTTCCTGCACCAGCATCAGGTGATCGAGCAGTCGTGTTCGAGCCTTGAGCGCGAGAGCGTGCTGCTGCACCTGGTCAGCCAGCTGTTCGAGCGGTGCGGCGGGCCGCAGCCCCGGGCGGTGGCCGACGAACGCGAAGTGGTGCGACGGGTGCGGCAGATGCTCGACGAGCAGTACGCGCAGAACATCGCGCTGAACGACCTGGCGCAGTGGGTGGGGCTCGATCCGCTGTACCTGATACGGGTGTTCAAGAAGAGCGTGGGCGTATCGCCGCACAGCTATCAGATCCAGACGCGGGTGGCGCGGGTGCAGCAGTTGCTGCGCAGTGGCGTGGGCATCGCCGAGGCGTCGCTGCGTTGCGGGTTCTTCGACCAGAGCCACATGACCCGGGCCTTCAAGAAAGTGGTCGGCATCACCCCGGGCTGCTTCCAGCGCGGCTGACTCGTGCAGGAGCCGGCGTGCAGGAGCCGGCCTTGCCGGCGAGGCGCCTGGCCCCGACAATGTGTTCCCGATGGATGCTCCACCAAGGAAGGACTTCACCGTGCACCGTATCGCCACGCTGTTGTGCTTGCTGCTCACCCTGGGCGGCTGTACCGAATACAAATGGGGCCATGACTGGAAGCCCGACCGCCTGGGCGGCTGGCAGGACCACACCGACCCCAAGCTGCGCTACGGCGCGTCGCTGGGCGCCACCTGCAACGCCAGCCCGTTGTGGCTCAAGGTGGTGAATCACGGTCAGTCGACCTACCAGTCGCTGTTGTTCATTCCGTTGTTCCCTGACCGCACAGGCGGCGAGTACCCCCTGTGGATAACCGTCAACCATCCGGCCCTCAAGGCGTGCAGCTCATCGGCACCGAGCCCGCTGCGGGTGAAGATGGGCGATCAGGTGGTACAGGGCCTGCGCTTTCCCGAGCGGGCGCAGGAGGACGGCACCTGCGTGATCGAATTCGATGACGATCGCTACGCGGCCGATGAGATGTCGATCGAGATCGACCCGGCGGTGCTGCCTTGCACGATCGCCCCGTGACCCTGAAAAAGGACCGCTACTTCTGCATTCGCAACATGCGCTGGGGCGGCTCGCCCAGTTGCCGCGAGTAGGGCACGGCTTGCAAATCCCAGGGCGAGGGATAAGAATGCGAACAATTACCATTAGTGTGCCCCTCGCATGTCCAACCCGCGCCCGTCCGCCCAGCACCCGTTGCACCTGCTGTACGCCGAACACCATCACTGGTTGCGCGGCTGGCTGGCCCGTCGGCTCAATTCCCACGCCGATGCCGCGGACCTCACCCACGACACCTTCCTGCGTACCCTGACTTCGCCGCACCTGGGCCAGCTGGACGAGCCGCGGGCGTTCCTGTGCATGGTCGCCAAGCGGGTGCTGTACACCTTCTGGCGTCGCGGCGAACTGGAGCGCGCCTACCTTGAAGCGCTGGCCAACCTGCCCGAGCCGGTGGCGCCGTGCGAGGAAACCCTGGCGGTGCTGCGCGAGGCGCTGGAGGCGGTGGATGCCTTGCTGGCCGGGTTGCCGGCCAAGGTGCGCCATGCCTTTCTGCTCAACCGCCTGGAGGGCCTGACCCACCAGCAGATCGCCGACCAGATGCAGGTGTCGTTGAGCAGCGTCGAGCGCTGGGTGCGGCGCGCCGTGACCCATTGCTACCTGGCGCAACTGGGCGCGGGCACGTGAGCGGCCGCAGCCTGGCAGCGCTGACCCCGGCGGTGCGCGAAGCCATCGAATGGAGCGTGCGCCTGGGCTCGGGGGCGGCGACGGCAGCCGACCGCGACGCCTTCGAGCAGTGGCAGGCGCTGGACGCAAGCCATCGCCAGGCCTGGCAGGCGGTTACCCAGGCCACCCACACACCCTTGAACCCCTTGCTGGAAGTGCCCGGCAGCGCCAGTGCGGCCACCCGCGCCCTGCGCAGCAGCGGGTTGTCGCTGCAGCGGCGCCGGTTGCTGCGCGGCGGCAGCGCCTTGCTGCTGATGCTGGGCCTGCCGGCGTTGTTGACGGTGCAACGGCGCATGCCACTGGACGCCATGTTCAGCGACCACTACAGCGGCACCGGCGAGCGCAGGCGCATTCAACTGGCCGACGGCAGCGTGCTGCTGCTCAATGCGCGCACCACCGTGGAGGTGGCGTTCAGTGCCGAAGCCCGGGTGATCCATCTGCGTCACGGCGAGCTGAACATCCAGGTGGCCCGCGACCCGCACCGCCCCCTCGAGGTGGTCACTGCGCAAGGCCGGGTGCGGGCCCTGGGCACGCGCTTCAGTGTCGCCACGCTGGATCAGCGCAGTGCCGTCAGCGTGCAGCAGCACAGCGTGCAGGTGCGTAACCGCGCCGGGCAGAGCATCGTGGTGGACAGCGGGCAGACCCTGCGCTTTGCCGACGATGCACTCTCGCCCCTGGGCAATGAGCAAGGCCGCCTGGATGCCTGGATGGAAGGTCGCCTGGAGGTGGACGACGCGTCTCTGGGCAGCGTGATCGATGCCTTGCGCCCTTACCGCTACGGCGTGCTGCGGGTTTCCCCGGCGGCGGCGCAACTGCGCGTGTTCGGGGTGTTCCCGCTGGACGACAGCGACCGCGCCCTGCAATCGCTGGCGCAGGTGCTGCCGATCAGTGTCGAGGCGTTCGGGCCGATCACGCTGATCGACCTGCGCTGAAAAAACATTCCGCCAGGGTGAAGGCTTTTTTCGGCTCGCTGGACATAGCAGGAAACGCCCATTCACTTCCTGCGAGGAAAGCCCTTCACATGCGTCCCCAACTCCTGAGCCCCGCGCGCCTGGCACTGGCTGTCGCGGTTGCCGTTTCTGCCTGCTCCCTCGACCTGAACCGCGCCTGGGCGGACCCAGCCATGCAGCGCTATGCGTTGCCGGCGCAACCACTGGACCAGGCCCTGCGCCAGATCGCCCGGCAAAGCGCCAGCACCCTGGTGGTGGACCCGGCGCTGCTGCGCGGGCGCCAGAGCGCGGCGGTGAACGGGCAACTGAGCGCCGAGGCAGCGGTGCGCCAGGCAGTGGCGGGCAGCGGCCTGCAACTGCGCGTGACCGACAACGGCACCCTGACCCTGGAGAAGGCCGACAGCAGTGATGCGCTGCAACTGGGTGCCACCAGCATCACCGGCAGTGCGCTGGGCGAGGTCACGGAAAACACTGGCTCCTACACCACCGCCAGCATGGCCACGGCCACCAAGTTCAAGGCCTCGGCCCGGGAAACCCCGCAGTCGGTGACCGTGGTCACCCGCCAGCGCATGGACGACCAGAACATGCAGACCCTGGACGACATCGCCAGCTATACGCCGGGGCTGACCCTGCGCAAGACCGGCGGTGAGCGCCCGCAGTTCTACTCGCGCGGTGCGGCCATCGACAACATCATGGTCGACGGCCTGCCCATCGCCTACGACAGCGACACCCTGGGCACCGCGACCCTAGCGATGTTCGACCGGGTGGAGGTGGTACGCGGGGCTTCCGGCCTGATGGTGGGCTCGGGCAACCCGTCGGGTACCCTCAACCTGGTGCGCAAGCGCCCCACGCTGGCGCCGCAGATCACCCTCACGGCAGCAGCCGGCAGCTGGGACAACTACCGTACCGAAATCGACGCCAGCAGCAGCCTCAATGATGCCGGTACCGTACGCGGGCGAGTGGTGGGCAGCTACCAGGACAAGGACAGCTTTACCGATGCCTACAGCAACCAGCGCCAGTTGCTGTACGGGATCACCGAATTCGATCTGTCGGACGCCACCACGCTGACCCTGGGCGGCTACTACAACCGCGAGGACAACCCCGGCGCGGACTGGAACGGCAGCCCGACCCATGCCGATGGCAGCTTCCTCGACATTTCCCGCTCGTCGCGCTTCAGCCCCGACTGGACCTACTGGGACAAGACCAACAAGAGCGTGTTCGCCGAGGTGGAACATCGCCTGGACAACGACTGGCGCCTGCGCCTGAGCGCCAGCTGGCTGAAGGCCAACCTGGAGATGCTGGGCAGCAGCTACTACCGGCTGGACCCGACCGCCGACGAGCTGCAACTGAACGTGGGGCGCTACTCCTACGAACATACGCAGAAGAGTGTCGATGGTTATGCCAGCGGGCCGTTCAGCCTGTTCGGGCGTACCCATGAACTGGTGGTGGGGGCGAGCTACCGCCGCGACGATACCGACGACGGCCCTGGCGGCGGCCCGGATGCGAGCTTCAACTATGTCGTGGACCCCAACAACTTCCACTACAAGGACGTGCCCCGGCCGGCCATCGACTACAACTGGTCGCGCAAGGGCAAGGTGGATCAGTCCAGTGCCTACACCGCCGTGCGCTTCAACCTGCGCGATGACCTGAAGCTGATCCTCGGCTCGCGCCTGGACTGGTATGAGTACCAGCAGCACACCGAGGTCGGGGCCTACGCCTTCGGCGCCGACTACAAGGCCACCCGCGAGGTCACCCCGTATGCGGGGCTGATCTATGACCTGAACGACACCTACTCGGTCTACACCAGCTGGACGCGCATCTTCAAGCCGCAGGAGTACCAGAACAGCAGCGGTGGCCTGCTGGCGCCGGTAACCGGCACCAACTACGAGGCCGGGCTCAAGGCCGAGTACTTCGGTGGTGCGTTGAACGCCAGTTTCGCGCTGTTCCAGCTCGACCAGGAGAACCTGGCCAAGTCGTTGCCGGCAGGTGATTGCCCGACCATGGATGCCTGCTACGAGGCGGCCGGCGAAATTCGTACCCGCGGCCTGGAACTGGAGCTGGGCGGCGAACTGGCGCCGGGCTGGCAGGCGTCGGCCGGCTATACCTATGCGGCGGCCGAGTATGTGAAGGCCACCGGCTCGGCGCAGAAGGGTGACCGCTTCGACAGTGATTCGCCGTACAACCTGTTCAAGCTGGCGACCAGCTACCAGTTGCCGGGCGACCTCGATCAATGGAGCGTGGGCGGGGCCTTTCGCACCCAGAGCCGCACCTATACCAGCTACAGCGTGAAGCAGGGCGGGTACAGCGTGGTCGACCTGATGACCCAGTACCGCGTGACGCCGGCGGTGACGTTGCAGACCAACCTCAACAACGTGGCGGACAAGCGTTACTACCAGAGCATCAGCAACCCGGCCGGGGCCAACATCTTCGGCGAGCCGCGCAATGTGATGTTCACCGTGAAGTGGTCGTTGTGAAGTCGCTGAAGGCGCGGAACAGGCGGGTTCCCACGTAGCTGCGCAGGTGCGGGTGGCGGCTGCGGTGGTAGCAGTCCCAGTAGCTGACCATGCGTGCGCGGGTCAGGCTGAAGTAGGCGGGGTTGTCGTTGAAGAAGCGGCCGTAGGCGCTGGCGTCCAGGGTCGCAGGTTGGCCTCGCACAGCGCCAGCAGCTCGATCACGTATTCGCCGGTGAGCTGGAACACGAACGGGATGACCCACGTCTCTGGTGCCCGAATGATCTGCTGCAGGTAACGCTCGCGCACGTGGCCGTCGGGGTGGCGGGTGAGCAGGCAGGCGTGGATCAGTGACCGGGCTGTATCGGCAGCCGGCAGGTGAAGGCGGTAGGGCAGGGTCAGGGGTTCGCCGTCGAGGGTGACGGCGATGCCCTGGTCACCGTTGGGCAGGTCGAGTTGCCGGGCCAGGTCCTGGACTTCGCGGGCCAGGTGGTGGGGGAAGGCGGCGGTGAGGGTGGTGGGCATGCACTGCTCCGGATTGTTGGGGTATGTGCTGGCGTCATCGCGGGTCAAGCCCGCTCCCACAAGGAACTGCGCCGAACCTGTGGGAGCGGGCTCGACCCGCGATGGGCGGCGCGCCGCCCGC
>MQUG01000095.1:0-133324 GCA_007213375.1 Steinernema feltiae
AACTGACGACTTTGTAGTAAACGAAGAATGCGTCACATTTTGTCACCTAAAAAGCTTAAGTAGAAGTTGATGCCTTGTTTACAAAGCGAAAGTAGAATTTTGGAAGTTTTTGACTTTGTTCTTAAATAAAAATTTAATTTAATTTAATTACACATAGTCAATATTACTTCATGATTAAGAAATGGTACTTTCGAGAAGGGAATTGAAAAGGTGTGTAGGGATTCCACTAGTTATTTGAAACCGTAAGAATTAAGCGAATGAAGAGAAAACGACAAGCGCATAGTTTATGCCTTCATTCCTTGAGAACTCAAATTAATGATTTTTGTTTTGAACATTAGATATTGAAATTTTTGCAATTTCCTGGAGAATTGTTAGAGTGATTTTCAACATGATTTTCAAATTCGATTCAGGCGAATTGGACCACACAGATATGTACTTATCGGTGATCGTTTAAAACGAGTAAATTATTAGAAAAAATTAGGTAATTTTTGTTCACCTTACTGGATAATTATTGCTGCCCAAAAATAGATAAATTCTTTATTCGTCTTTTCATTGAATCATTTGTGACTACAATGCAACATCATGCAAATTCTGTTTGCCATTTTGGTAATTCGCCAACTTGGATCTTATCGAAGAAGTTTTTGATTTTATTCTACAAAAAACATATTTTTCCAAGTTCTAAAAAACCAAAACCAAAGTCCTATTGCTTCTGGTTTATTTATTCAAACTTTTCAAATTTTTGCAGCCCCAGGTTCAACGGTTGCAACTTTAAAACAACGTAATTTATTTAACCTTTCATTACGCGTACATTCCAGATAAAATATCAAAATTATCAAAAATTCAAAATATCAAATTTTTGGAAATCTGACTGGACGTAATTATTGCTGCTCAAAAATAGATAAACGCACTCTTTATTCGTGTTTTTATTGAATCATTTGTGGCTGAAATGCAACACCATGCAAATTATGTTTGCCATATTGGTAATTCCATTTTGCCTAGTTGGATCGAAGAAGTTTTCGATTTTCACCCTTAGCATTCTAGACAAAAATATCAAAATTTCGTAGAATTTCGCTTCTTTTTAGTAAACAAAACAGAAAAAATATTTTTGTTGGAAATGATCCGCCGCAAATAACATTCTGCATATTCAGGTGCAGCCAGCATTTTTCTTTAAGTGAAGGAATTGGAAAAACATTTTCTAAACATGTTTTTTGTTATTGTCAAAATACGTTAGAAAATTCAATTTTTGTATTGTTGCATTATTGCAATTATTGCAATAATGCAACAATACAAAAATTGAATTTTCTAACGTATTTTGACAATAACAAAAAACATGTTTAGAAAATGTTTTTCCAATTCCTTCACTTAAAGAAAAATGCTGGCTGCACCTGAATATGCAGAATGTTATTTGCGGCGGATCATTTCCAACAAAAATATTTTTTCTGTTTTGTTTACTAAAAAAGAAGCGAAATTCTACGAAATTTTGATATTTTTGTCTAGAATGCTAAGGGTGAAAATCGAAAACTTCTTCGATCCAACTAGGCAAAATGGAATTACCAATATGGCAAACATAATTTGCATGGTGTTGCATTTCAGCCACAAATGATTCAATAAAAACACGAATAAAGAGTGCGTTTATCTATTTTTGAGCAGCAATAATTACGTCCAGTCAGATTTCCAAAAATTTGATATTTTGAATTTTTTGATAATTTTGATATTTTATCTGGAATGTACGCGTAATGAAAGGTTAAATAAATTACGTTGTTTTAAAGTTGCAACCGTTGAACCTGGGGCTGCAAAAATTTGAAAAGTTTGAATAAATAAACCAGAAGCAATAGGACTTTGGTTTTGGTTTTTTAGAACTTGGAAAAATATGTTTTTGTAGAATAAAAATCAAAAACTTCTTCGATAAGATCCAAGTTGGCGAATTACCAAAATGGCAAACAGAATTTGCATGATGTTGCATTGTAGTCACAAATGATTCAATGAAAAGACGAATAAAGAATTTATCTATTTTTGGGCAGCAATAATTATCCAGTAAGGTGAACAAAAATTACCTAATTTTTTCTAATAATTTACTCGTTTTAAACGATCACCGATAAGTACATATCTGTGTGGTCCAATTCGCCTGAATCGAATTTGAAAATCATGTTGAAAATCACTCTAACAATTCTCCAGGAAATTGCAAAAATTTCAATATCTAATGTTCAAAACAAAAATCATTAATTTGAGTTCTCAAGGAATGAAGGCATAAACTATGCGCTTGTCGTTTTCTCTTCATTCGCTTAATTCTTACGGTTTCAAATAACTAGTGGAATCCCTACACACCTTTTCAATTCCCTTCTCGAAAGTACCATTTCTTAATCATGAAGTAATATTGACTATGTGTAATTAAATTAAATTAAATTTTTATTTAAGAACAAAGTCAAAAACTTCCAAAATTCTACTTTCGCTTTGTAAACAAGGCATCAACTTCTACTTAAGCTTTTTAGGTGACAAAATGTGACGCATTCTTCGTTTACTACAAAGTCGTCAGTTGTCTTTCCAAACTACAGGACTAGTTGTCTGACGGCGGAAATGACCAAAATGAGTGTATTGCAATGGTAATGTAGAAAATATAGAAACACGGGATTGAATCAGATTTTTCGTTTATAACACATAAACGAGCGTTGTGGTTTAGTTCGATTCACTCAATTAATGTAAAACGGATCAAACTATGGTTGTATCATTATTTAACAAAAATAAAATAAAATAATAGTTTATATAAATTAAAAATTTGTTAAATTTAATTTTTAATTTGGTTTCATTGTATTTATTGTTTTGTTTATTGGAGCAATTTTAAATCAAACACAACCGGAAACATTTAAACAAAATTCAGTTATTCGCTTAACAGCTCATAAAAGTTTAAATAACGTTGATTGCGTGTAAATTGATTTAAAGCAATTATCTGTCTTTATTTTTATATTTTATTGCTGATACTTTATTCGCATTTTTAGTTTGTTTTTTTACGCCTTTTTTACGCCTCTGACAAAAATATGTACTAACATGATGGCATAAAAATGAAGTAAATTGGTTTTAGGTATGAAGACACCTTCTAAGATCATTGAAACCATTGTTGTTTGGGCTACAGTTTACTCTTTTTCACCGCAGAGATTTTCAGAAACTGATTATTGACGTTGTAAATTTCTCTTAAACTTAAATACTCACAAAGTGTTCGCATTCGTTCAGAACTCGTACTTTGCTTTTTAGAGCTTTAGATGGCGAATAAACAGTAAAAAGCGCAAAAATTTCTATTCATTTTGGAACATTTCAGCAGGTGTTCAAGGTAGAAACAATCAAAAATAATACTTAAGAAAAAGTGAGCAAAACTGTAACAATTCAAACTGGTTTTAAAATTTTGTTCAAAAACGTCAATTAATCTGATCTGAATCTAAAAAATTCTTAATTTATAATTAAATACTTACAAGATAATCAGATTCATTCTATTCTATCCCAAAATTCACATTGAAAACAAGGCATGATTTAATTCATTTTATTATATCAAGTGCACAAGATTGGAGCTCACAGCAACTGTTAACTAAACACCTATTAAAACATTTTTGAAAATTCAGTTAGTCGCATAAATACTCGCTGAACAGTTGCATAAATGTCGGGCTACATTTCACTATTTATCACCCTACAAAAGCTCAAAAATTCAAATAGCTCAATTAAATACTTTTAAAAATAATCACATTTTCACTCACATTCCCAAAGGTCAAAAATTCTACATTCGCATTGAAAACAAGCCATTAACTCCTACTTGCAACCATCCATTGGCACAAAAAGACCACAATCGAGCGAGAACGCACTAGAAGGCTCAGATGAGAGGATCAAACATTCACAAAAAAACCCAATTAGCCCAATGGAATACTCGCGTTATCCCCAAAATTCCCAGAAATCAATCGAAAGTTGACCTTTTAAACTCGTCACAGAGTAAAAGGACAACAGGGAGTAACTGGCGGAACATCATCGGCGCGTCTCCCGGCGCGCTGCAGCACATCGGCTAACGGCTTTGTCCTCGTCGTCGTCGTCCTCGTCGTCACAATTCATTGTTACTCCGTCTCGTCCGACCCATTAATTACATAACAATCAATATTTTCGCGTCTCGTTTTGAGCACCAGAAATCAGTCGGACCGCCAAAAATTTTGGGTCTGAAACTGCTGTCTGGAAGCAGCTTGACCAACCCTAGAGGCGAGATTTGAGCCGCTTCTGAACACAATAGTCTCCTATTCATTCAAAACGATCTGTCTGCTCTGGCAACAGCGATCTGTGTGTCTGTGGTGGATTATCGAGTCAACGCAAAGGACCCCCGGCGCTCTAGCCAAGCGCGTATCCTCTCCGTCGCCGCTCGTCATCGACCCGAAAGTCGTCCCCGGGACACCCGAGCGGGCGACCGAACAGCTGCCCGCTCGGCGGCACTTTTTGCAGCCGCGGCGCCCCTCTCCCTCGCCGGCGCAGCCATTGCGCTGCCTTACGCCAGCGACTGTCGTTCGCGCACTCGGGTACAAAGTGAATAGCGGTAAAATTGCGGTGTGTGGTCCACCAGCGATAACCCAGAGGGAAAGTAGCCCAGTGGCGGCCGCTCGAGACCAATATAACTCTGTTCGGGCGCCGCTAAGAGGGCGCAAAGTGGCAGAGCGGTGCCCCTGCGCCTCAACTCAACTATTCATAAGGAAAGCAAAGGAGCTATTCACTGCTGCGAGCAACACACACGAAGCGGGCGGAAGACAAGTTTGCATTAAATATTTAGTGTTTTCGCAAATTATTTATTTTGCAAACTGGCGCTGTGCAGCAGCTCTTTTTGGGAGTGGAAATTGAGAGGAAGGTAGAAACTTTGCGGACAAAAATTCAAAATCGAAGAACTAAAAATTTAAATTTTGAAAATTTACAATTTTTATTAAAATTAAAAATTAAATAAAAATTTTACATTTTAATTTGAAGTTTAAAAATGTTTCAGAAAAAGTAGCGAGCAAAAAGGCCAAAAAAAAAGAAAAAGGAACTTAGTTTTTGACAGCCAATTAATTGTATGGTAAAATTACCACCAAACAAAGAAGGGCAAAAATAAATAACTTTGTCGATTTTTGAACTTCTAAAGCTGGTTCAGGAACAGCACTTTCAAGGACAAAAAATTCCACCAATTTCAAATTTTGTGTTTATTCAGAAAACCACAATTACACTTTTTTTGAGCAATGAACATTCAAAAATTGAACTACGCTGCGGATGTAATTGGCCTACGGCCTAGCTACAAACTAACAAAATGAGCTAATGTGTGTTCAGAACAAAAACATCTAAATAAATAATTTTTAATTACATACAGCCATATTGTATCGTATAATCACCAAAAAAATTGCTAAATTAAATAGCGTTAAATAGCGTCAATTTTTGTTTTTATTCAAAAAACTCTTTTTGGGGCGAAATTTGAGAGGAAGGAAGATTGCAAAATTTTACTTTGAAGATTGCAAAAAATTCAAAATCGAAGAATTAAAAATTTATATTCTAAAATTTTTTTAATTTTTATTAAAATTACAAAAACTACAATTTTTATTAAATTTTAAAAAAATTGAATTTGAATTTTAAAAAATTTAAAATTGTACAAAATATTTTGAAGTATAAAAATGTTTCAGAAAAAAACAGTAGCGAGCAAAAAGGCCAAAACAAATGAATTTTCGGTTTTCGTCGATTTGTCGATTTTCGAGCTTCTAAAGCTGGTTCAGGAGCAGTACTTACAAGGACCCAAAATACCACTTTTTAAAATTTAAATTCAATTTTTGTTTTTATTCAAAAAAACTCTTTTTGGGAGTGGAAATTGAGAGAAAAGTAGATTGCCGAACTTTGCGGAGCAAACGATCAGAATCGAAGAATTAAAAAGTTTAAATTTTAAAAATTTTTATTAAATTTAAAAAATGTAAATAAAAATTTGCAATATAATTTAAGTTTAAAAATGTTTCAGAAAAAGTAGCGAGCAAAAAGGCCCAAAAATTGAAAAAGGAATCCAGTTATCGACAGCCAATTAATTGTATGGTAAAATTACCACGAAACAAAAACAACGAAGGGCAAAAATAAATAACTTTGTCGATTTTCGAGCTTCTAACGCTGGTTGCTTTCAATGACAAAAAATACCACTTTTTTAATCTAAATTCAATTTTTGTGTTTATTTAGAAAACCACAATTTTGCAACTGGTGCTGTGCAGCAGCTCTTTTTGGGAGCGAAAATTGAGACGATGGAAGATTGCGAAACTTTTGCCGACCAAAAATTCAAAACTAAAAATTTAAATTCGGAAAATTTTAAAATTCGCATTTTTTATTAAATATTAAAATTATAAGTAAAAATTAAATTAAAATTTTTACAAAATAATTTTTCACGTTTATAAATGCCAAGGTGCCTTATTCAAATATGAAAAAGGAACCCAGTTATTGACAGCCAATTGTGTGGTAAGATCACCAGAAAAAAATGAGGGGCAAAATCATTAACTTGACGATTTTTAAGCTTCTAAACCAAGGAACAAAAATACATTTTTAGTTTAAAGTCAATTTTTGTGGTTATTCAGAAAACCACAATTACACTCTTTATGATCAAGTGGTGTTCAAAAAATGACCTGCACCCTGTGGATGAACTACGGCCTAGCTACAAACTAAGAAAATGAGCGACTGTGTTCACAACAAAAATTTAAACTTCGCAGTAGAATTTGGTGGAAAATGAAAAAGGAACCCAATTATTGACAGTATGCTAAAATTACCAGGAAAAAATAAAGGGCAAAATTAAATAATTAAATGACGATTTTTAAGCTTCTAAAGTTCCACTAGCAACGAACAAAAATGCCACTTAAGTTAAATTTTTGTGTTTATTCACGAAACCACAATTACACTTGTTTTGAGGGAACAGAATTCAAAGATTGAACTATTCTCTTTACGATAAACTTTGGTGAAAAAACAAAAACAATTTAATCATCCGTTTTTTAACCCAAAAAAGAAGATTGAAGAAAGGAAGAAAAGAATATTATTGAAAAGACTTTCAAGCTTCTAAAGCATTCTGTTTCGAGATAAACAGAATCTGTTTTCGCACTTTATTTAAATATGGTCGACGAGAAGAGTACAAAAATACAGACAACATACAATAGCATTTTTTATGCACTGATGAGAATAATTAATTTTGTTGATTGTTGGAACAATTTACACAACCTCAAATTGGCAATTTCACAAAAAGCCAAAAGACAAAAGCCAAAAACATTCTCTTTTTCCTGAAACGTGATCCTTTGACCTTCTCAATATCCAAATGAGCAGACTTTTACTTTTAACTTTCACGATCATTCATGGTATGATGGTTGACATTCACAAAAATGCTTGACATTCACTGTAATAGCGGAAATGAATTCTTTTCGATAAGAGGAATTCGAGGATGTCAAGATTCAGAATTTTTTTAAATAGTTTTTTAAATGATTTTTGCTATCAATTGTCTTATAATTGTTTCCAACATAATGAAGTGGTCACATGCGGTTAATTTCTATACTTTCGGTTGTATTCTTTTTCCTTTCTTTCGGTTTTTATGCCTATTCTAATATTCTAATTTTATTCCGGTCCTTCCTAATTAATTCCGGTCCCGCTTAAATAATTCAGGTACCTCTTAATTCTATCCGGTACCCCTTAATTCATTCCGGTACCTCGTACGTCTATCCGGTACCTCTTAATTCATTCCGGTACCTGTTAAATGATTCCGGTCCCTTTTCTGTAAAAGAGACAAATAATTGCTTAGGGATTTTAATTTAATAAATTGAAAAGTTATTTTAAGAACATAATGGTAGCAGAAAAAATTAACAAAAATTGAGCCAAAAATGAAGAAAATCGAAAAGAAAGATAACCGGAACAAAAAACAAAAAATTAACATGCGCAGGCATTCGTTCACCGCCTGCCATCAATTCTGCTATCAATAGTACATATGAGTTTACCAATTGATTTGTGCATATTTAAGAAAGACGGATTTGTAAGAAAAGAGCCTCCAAGCAAAAAAAAGAAAAGAAAATGTTAAAAAATGTTCATTCTTCTTGTACAGCGTGAATGAATGCAGAAGAAGTGAAAATCAAGAGGAACCATAAAGCAATAGCCAAGGCTTCATTCATTTTATCTCCGAGTCTATCGGGTATGAAATACGCTTCGCTTTTAACAAATACAGTTTTTAGTGCTTTACTATCAAAGCATTCACCAAAAAGCCAATCTTTCCCCATTATTTTACCAAAAATTGAGCAAACTGTTCTTTTTGGATTTATCAGTTCGACATCGACCACATAAATCGTAAAAACCAAATAGAAAGCAATTTGAGCTATAAAGCAATGCCGTTACATCCAAAAATTAGTTGTTTTTTTCATTTTATCTCCCAGTCTGCCGGATAGCCATTTTTAGTGACACAACAACCACAGCTATGTTCCTTCCACATTTCTTCAAAAATTATGATTGAAATCGATTTGTTTAAAAATTCACACTTTTCAATCCGAAACGTTAACCTTTAAATTTAAAAACTTTTAAATGCGGGTTTTATTTATGGCGAAAAAAAATACACGGAAGTTCTCATCAATTCATATATTTTCTGCAATAATTTTATTTATTTTTTTATATTATATATATTATAATTTTATTTATTTTCTGCCTCCAAAAATAACAAATTTGTCATTAAATTACAAAATCGATCTGCTATTAAAAATCAAAATTTCAAATTTTGAAGGAATTTTGAAAGGAAAAAAATTATAGGCGGTGTTTCAACCAAAAATTGAGATTAGAGAGTTCAAAAACCAGCTTGTATAACGGCAGTTCGACATCGACGACAGAAATTGTAAAAATCAAATAGAAGGCAAGAAGGCAGTCCAAAAATTAGTTTTTTTTTCATTTTAGCTCCATTGTCCCTTAACCTTTAAATTTGAAAACTTTTAAATGCGGGTTTCATTTATGACGAAATAAATACACGGAAGTTCTCATCAATTCAGGGTATATTTTCTGTAAAAATTATCTTTCCTGGCTCCAAAAATTGCAAACTTGAAATCGATCTGCTACTAAAACCAAAATTTCACATTTTGATAGGAATTTTCCGTTCTAAACGGTGATTCAAGCACAAATTGATATAAAGAGTTCAACAACTAGCTTGTAAAAAGACGAATCTTTCCAAAAATCACTTTTTCCCCTCTCGACCTTCAGAACCCATCGATCGCGGAAGCGTTTGACCCTCGCCAATCAATCAATCCACCTCGATCTGCAGGGCGGTCCGCGACCGCAGTTCGCGTTTAACACGTCCCAACACGACGTCCGACGGGTGTCGATTACAAGACAGAACTGCACGGCCGGCCGGATCTCCTGCAGAGCGATGACGCAGAGTGACACTCGCTGTGCCGGTCTATCGATTATTCATTAGCTCGAAAATCATCATTATGAGTGGATGGCGGGCTGCCGCGGCAGGCAAAGCTGGATTGTGGAAGCTTGATTCGAGTGCGCGCGCCAAAGAGGACAAGATGTTAGCGTTGTTTTAATATGCACACGCGTGCATCAAGTCGGGAATAAGGAAAGTGCACTCAAAGTGGAGTCCGCGGGCGCAGAAGGTGCGGAGGAGCTATAAAGTAGATGAGATTTTTCTGGATTTATAAAGGGATGCCAGCTCAAAAATTAGCAAAAGAAACAAAGTTGCATCTCAAAAAAAACATGGGTTTATAAATTTATAAATTTCTTTAAATTTAAAATTAAAAGAATTATATTTTTAAATATTTTAAAATTAAAATGAAATTTTTAAATTCCGATTTTGTTGCGTAAATAATTTACAAGTTGCGGTTTTGGAGGACAACGTAGCCGTTTAATATATCCTAGTTGAGAATTAAAAACGACCATTACAATGTGATTCTGTAAATTATTTTTTTGTAATTAACACGCGAAGATTAAAACCTCCTTCTACTCGGTTAAAGGATGCCAAAAAATACACTCAAAGTGGAGTCCGCTGGCGCAGAAATTGAGGAGTTGATGAGATATTTCTGGATTTGGCAGCCAGCTGGCAGCACACTGGCATTTTTCGTTGCTTAAAAAGTTAGCAACAAACGAGAAAGTGCAGTCCAGAATACAAAAAAAACATTGAAAAGAAGTTTTACATTATTTTTTATTCAAAAAATAAACAATTTGATATTTAACACGATTCGAAGTTGCAAAAATGACATTGAATTTCATGTCGCAAAAATTATATTTTTAAATATTTTTTAAAAATTAATTTAATAAAATAAAAATTTAATTTTTTAATTCTGATTTTGCTGCGAAAATGATTTACTAGTTTTAGTTATGCAGGATGAACGTAGCAGTTTAGTTTATCCTAGTTTTGTGTTAAAAACGGCCATTACAATGTGATTCTCTAAATTATGTTTATGTAATTAGCACGCAAAGATTAAATTGGACCACTTTCTACGCGATAGTGCTCTCTACTCAAACGGGCAAAAATTTCTAGTTCCTCATTTCAATAAAGAAAGCTTTGCGAAAGCGAAAGATAGCTTCCCAAAAAATTCCTCACTCTTACGGGCATGAATTTGAAGTTCCTTGCTTATAGTAAAGCAGTCAAAAAAACTAAACAATTTTCAAAAAAGACCAATCAGATGTGCTTGGTTTAAAAAATAATTTTTCAAAGGAATGAAATGTAACCAAGGAGAGCAAAAATTCACGATTGTTTAAAATTAAGATAAAATAAAGAAATGTAATCTATGCCATAAATATTTCTAAATAAACGGCAAAATTTCACGTGCAACTTTTCAGGAGCCAAAAATTGAAAAACTGAGGAAACGAATGAACATTTACAACAGCCGGACAATAACGGTCGGTGCAAGGATGCACAAATGCTACACAAAATACAACAAACACAAATATTACAAAATTACGGATAAGCTAAATATTTATATACAAATATTATGGATCTCTGCAAAAATTTGATATTTTATTTGTTCGTTTAATGATTACAACTAGATTCGGTTGGTTGGTGTTCATAATATTTATTTCAGTTGTGGTATGACAGTCTGGTATCATCTTAACTGCTCCCGAATAACCGACAAAAATTGTGCAAATGTAACTTAAAAGTTGTAATCTTTTATTAACCTTATTTTAAATTATTCTTTGATTTGCGTTTATCCAGGTGTGCATGCTGCCAATACAAAAATTAAATAACAATTCATGATCTTAGCATTTCTGTTTTCTGATGGTCAATGCGCAAGTATACGCCCAACCAAAAATCATTAAAAACATTAATTATAAAATTACGAGTCAATTGTCAAAATTTAAAATTAAAATTAAAAACGTTTAAAAGATGTGTCAGGAACGCTTATTCAATCACCAAAAAATCACTAACATGTAACTGTTCAAATTTAGGTTAAACAACTCTTTCGTTTTGTAGACTCTGAAAAAAATGGTCCTTTTTTACTGCTGTACATTTTTGCTGTGAAACTAAACACGTGAAACGAAAAACAAAACAAACGCACTGCTAGAAAGAACATTTAGATCAGTCATACATATCGTCCGTGCAATGATGTATAAATGCGTTTAAAATTACCAAATTATGATGGATGTTACACATTGCAAAAATTTTAAAAAAAAATTTAATGGTTAAAATTAAAATTTGTTTTTTATTTAATGATTTTGTCGCGTAAATGAATCACGAGTTGCGGTTATGTAGGATTAACGTAGCAGTTTAATAAATAAGAGTTGAGTTGAGTAAATCAATGTTATACTTTAAATTATTGTTCTGTAATTGACGCGCAAATATTAAATTAAACCACTTTCTACGCGCTCGATAGCTCTCCACTCCTACAGGCAAAAATTTCAAGTTCCTCTTAATACAGCAGTAAAAGAAAACTAAACATTTTTTTCAGATTTACAATATAAAACCGAGCAACCCAATGTGACTGATTTAGAAAATAATTTTGAATAATTAACCTGAAGTAACCAAAGAGGTAAAGCAGGAGAAGGAAAACAAAAATTTCACTATAATAAATGCTTTAAAAAATTCTTTCTGCAAATTTCTGCATGTTCCTGCAAGAGTTACAGTTCAAATTTGTAGATTGACAGCTTCAATTTATTGATTTAACCATAAATATGTAAATTTATTAAAATTTTAAAATATAAATTAAAGTTGAAACTGTAAATAAATTATTGCAGTGCTAAAGACTGTATGTGACTGCGGCTTTTTGCAGAGTTTCCTGCAAGTTCATAAACTTTGCATAGAGCTTGCATAATTTCTCTTCAAAAATCAAATTTTTGGATGAAAAACAAATTTTAAATTTTAACAAAGTAGAATGTTAAGTAATGTTGAAATAATTAAATTAAAAATATACAGTGGCTTGTGGCTTGAATTGTGAAATTTTAATTTACAATGATTGTGTTGGCGCATACATGCTGCTCCAAAAAATAAGTAATCCAATGGGTTTCTGTTCTCTGCAGACCAATTCGTACAGCAGTATGATTACCAAAAGTTTATTTTAAAAAAGCTCTTGAACTCTATTACGAATTTACGATTACTATACTATTACGATTTACTATTACGATAAATGTTACAAAAATTCATTTAAAGTAATTCCGCATCCCCACCAAAAATTGAGTGTTTGTTTGTATTTAGGCTTTTGGAGAAGTAACCAAAGAGGTAAAGCTGGAGAAAAGAAACACAAATTTCACTATTATAAATGCTTTAAGAAATTTACGTTTTTATTTTCACTAAATAGTCGCAGTCGCAGTGGTGCAAAAATTCATGATTGGTTAAAGTGGAACGACGAAATGTAATTCTTGCCATAAATATTTCTAAATTAAAAGCAAATTTTCAGTGCAACTTTTCAGGAGGCAGTATTTGGACACACTCAATTTCAATGCCCAACTCCATTCCAAATAGGCCAAAGATAGAAAAACTGAGGAAACGAAAGGCAGTCAATGATAGCGGTCGGTGCAAGAATGCATAAATGCGTTGTCTTACAAAATTATGGATAAGCCAGATATTTATGGACCATTATTTGTGCAAAAGTTTGATATTTTAAATGTTCGTTTAATGGTCACAACTACATTCGGTTGGTTGGTGTTCATAATATTGATTTCAGTTATGCTTTGACAGTATTATAGAAACTGCTCCCAGGATTTAACCGAATGGTTTAACCGATTTAACCGAATGGTTAAATCGATGAAAATATACCCAAAAAACACGTGTTATGCATCAGGAAATCACCAAAAAATAAATAACATAAATAATAAATCCGTTAGATTTTAGTTTAAACGATTTTATCGTTTTGTAGACTCTGAAGACAAATTGAAGACTCTTGTTATCTCATTTTAATTTATTCCCCGATTTGTTGATTTGATGCGTTTATCTAGATGTGCAAGCTGCACTTTGCAAAATTGGATAAGAGTTGATAAACTTTGAAGTTGATGAACTTGTTTTCGCCTAATGGAGAGGACACCTAATCTCTCAACAAAAATAAATAACATTTGTCCGTTAAAATTTAGGTTAAACAATTCTATCGCCTTGTAGACTCTGAAAAAAATGCTCCTTTGTTAGCTGTACTTGTTTGGTGAAATATTTATAAATCACAAAAAATCTTTAAAATTAATCTTTTATTCAACTAATTTAAATCGTTCTCCAATTTGTTGATTGACCAGGATGCGTTTATCTAGATGTAAATGTTGCAATTTAAAGAAATGTACAAAAATTGAATCTTTAAATTACAAAAGAGCCTAAAAACTGACAACTGAGCTAACTAAAAACTGAGCTGACAAAAAAACGAAAACTAGATGACCAATAGTTAACTTGTAATGAGTTAAAATAAAGTTTCAAACGACATGTCACCAAAAAATAAACAATTTGTCACTGGTCTTATTTAGCCGACCAGCAAAAAACTTTAGCCCACCAGCTCTAATCACTGAATACTTTAGCCGTTTTCTTACCACGCTGCGTAGGAGATACTAGTCATGATATGCGAATGTCTATCTAACTAAGGTTGAAACTTCAGGCGCCGAACCGTCCTAGCGCCTGATGTCTTATGTTTTGTGTTAAAAGAATTTATTGTCCTTTAAAATCAAAATTGAGGTAAAAATCTATTGACGGTCGGCTAAAATCCTGAGGTAGCTTAAAGTAATAACTCATGAAAATGGTTAAAAGGTTAAACAGATGAAAGTGTTTCTTCGTTGCTATAACCCTGAAACTTCTGCAAAAGTAAACAATTATAATCTTTATTTCAACCTACGAACAAGAAATCAGTTAACAAAGGTGTAATCCAGCTTGCGCAAAACGTTTATCAGGCTCACTTATTAGACCGACCAAAAATTTATTTTTTAACCTTTGGAAGAGAGAGCCAGGAGGATTTGATCCACCAAAATACTGAATTGGCTCATAAAACATCGAAACGCTCAAAACGAAACGTTACAACTGGCGGCCAAAAAAAGAAATAAAATCGGTATATTTATGTTTAGCTTTATTAAAGCTGATTTTTTACATTTTAAAGAAAATCGAAAATCAAAATTTTAATTTCCTTTACATGTCACAGGCCATGTATAAGAGCTATAAATTGACAGCTTAAATTTATTGATATCATTTTAAAAAATCAATCACGAGATTCTATATTTCGTGCAAAAATTCTGACTTTCCTGGTTGGTGCAACATGACAACACCAAAAATCAATATTTTTTTTAATTTCAGTTTTAATGTTACAGTTCTAAATCATTTTTCGAGTTTACGAAAAGTAATTTTATATTGTACATACTGTATGTCAGACCATCTGCAGAGGTAGCAAGTCCTGCCTTACTACATTAATTATCAATCACTTAATTATTAATTACGCTTGTAGCTGTCCAGTCCCAGAACAGAGCCCTCAAAAAATATTTTTTTTTAATTTTGAAAAATCAAAAAGATTCATATTAACAATTAGTAAATTTGGCGTTTCTGTTCTTTTCGGGCCAATTGGAACTCTGGGCCTTGGTGTCTTCGCCAAAAATTCTTTTAAAAATAGAGATAAAAATAAAAAATAATAAAAATAGAATTTAAAAAAATAAATTGTGAGTGATAGAAAGCAGAACAGCCGTGTCATCTATTCATCAAAAAATTACTCCAAAAATTCTTGTTTTTCAAATTTAAATTTAAAAAATTTAATTAGAAAAAACAATTAAGGAAATTAATATTTCTGTTTTCCCTGACCTCACAATTAAATAATTAAAGAGAATGCGAGTCCAATGTCATGAATCAACAGAACTGGCTAAAATTATTGAATTGGTTTTAAAACATTCGTACACAAACAAATGAGTAAGCAAGCCGAACCATAAAAAATTATAATCTTATTTCAACCTACGAACAAGAAATCAGTTAACAAAGGTGTAATCCAGCTTGCTCAAAACGTTTATCAGGCTCACTTGTTAGAAAGAAGACTTGTTAGACCAAAAATTTATTTTTTAAACTTTACAAGAGCCTAAGAAGATTCTAGCCACCAAAATATTGACTAATCGCTCATAAAATATCGAAACGCTCGAAACGAAACGCTACAACTGGCCGCCAAAAAAAGTAATCTGTATATTTATATTTAGCTTTATTAATTTGATTTTTTCACATTTTTTTCGTGTACTTGTGAGACGTATGTTAATCAACAAAAAGAATGCATCAAAAATCCTGACGTTCCTGGTTGGTGCAGCGTGACAGCACCAAAAATTCAATTTTTTTAATTTCAGTTCTAATTTTACAGTTCTACATCATTTTTCGAATTTACGAAAAGTAATTTTATATTGTACATACTGTATGTCAGACCATCAGGAAAGGTAACAAGCCAAACAAATGAGCAAGCACAGCAAGCTCTTCAATTCATGTTTCATACGTATTCCTGGCTGATATGCTGGGGGCTGACAAAAATTGTTACATAGGATCGATCCAGCCACATTTCGTCAGAAGCAAAAATTACAGAATTTTTATCTATTTTTTTACAGAATTTTAGTGTAAAATGTATATCAAAATATCAAATAAACAATTCAAAATTTATCAAAAAATCAAAATTTAAACACATACATATTTGTATTTAAGCTTTTCGGTGACCGATTGGCAGAAACAACTGAATTTTCAAATATTAAATTGTAATAAAATTAAATTATAAAATAAGATTCAGCCATTCAGCGTGACAAAAAATTGGACAAGCTTGTATTGAGACGTTTCGTGAGCTTTGACAGATCCAAAAATTAAATAACAATTGATGATCTTCACCTTTCTGTTTTCTGCTGGCCAATTTGAAAAGTAATAATGTGCCCACAAAAAATAATTAAAATTAATGTAAAATTACGATTCAAATGTCAAGATTCAATATAATGTGATAGTGTAATACTAGATGCAAAAATAGTGAAATTAAAAATTTTGCTAATTAAAAATATTAGCAAAATTTAAAATATTCAGATAAAATTTGCCTGTTTGGATGTAATCTGTTTAAAAACAAAAAAATCCTATTTTTTTTTGTTGATACAAAAATCCTCATTTAAATTATCCCATGATAAATCAAGAGCCGTGTATAACCGCTTGTAGATTGGCAGCGAAAATTCATTTAAGTCATTAAGTTGATAACGCTTAAGTTATTAAAGTAAGATCAATGACCACACGAACACACGAGAACTAAAATTCGATTGTTTTGCAAAAATACAAAAACAAAAGCAATTTTCAATAATTTAATTTAAATTATTTTAAATAATTTAAATTAAACTGGAGCCCCATACCGATTCATTTAAATTATTTTAAATAATTTAAATTAAACTGGAGCCCCATACCGATTCATTTAAATTATTTTAAATAATTTAAATTAAAAAATAACAATTTATGAACTTAATATTTCTGCTTTCTGCTGACTAATCAGTAGATTATGCCAAGTGCCAAAAATTTTAGACAATGGAGTTCTGGAGCCCCATACCGATTCAACTGTCCAGATTAAAATTTTAACAAATTATTACATAGGATCCAGCTAGGTAACCCTCGAGATCCAAAAATAACTGTTTTTAATTTTGTTTAATATTTAAAAAAATTAAATTATAAAAATAACAATTTATGGACTGTAATGGCCAATCTCCGTAGCCAACACCAAAAATTATTTTTATAAATAACTGCAAAATTCTGGAGCTCCATTTCGATTCCATTGCCAAGATTAGACATAACTGGATAAAATTAGTAAAATTTAAAAAAAAATGTTTATGCTAGATTATTACATTAGATTAATTATTACACAGAATCCAGCTTCGTAAACAGATACAGAAACAGATACGGATAAAAATTCATGGAATGGTTTTTTCTGGCCAATTTGCAGTGCGGAAGACCAAAAATTATTGTAAATAACAACTTAAAAAATTATGGAGCTCCATTTTGATTCCATTTCAAGATTTGACAAAATTGGATAAAATTAAAATAGTAAAATTAAAAATAAAAAACAGAAATTATTCAAATACTCCTAACACAAACAAGACATTGATCGCCTCGCGGCGCCAAAACCCTCCAAAAGAATACTTAGCGATCAGTCAACCGCAAACGAATAGTTTAATAATATCCTTTCACGCTCCCGTTCGCCTAACGCGCGCCGCGAACAATGAAATCTGCTGCGCAGAGCAGCAACAGCAACAGCAGCGGCGCCCGCTCGGATTCAAGGGCTAATTGAGGCGTGCTGGAGGGGTCGGAGGAAGCAGCGAAGAAGACGTCTTCTTCTCGACATCGTCGAAAAGGGAATAACTTAATTTAGGGGCCACGCGTCTTCTCATACATACGTGCGCGTGTGTACAAAATAACGTTAGGCGCATAAATTTACGCCAGAAGGAGCGCCGCATACAATTGGCCAAGATTGGCCTGGATGAATATGAGCGCTGGAAAATGATAGACGTTTAGGGATGATGTAGCGTGTAATATGAGACTTCGATGATGCAAAAATAGAGCTCTCTTCTTTTACGTGCGAATTTTTAAAAATCAATTTTATTTGAAAAATGTACCATGCTTTTATGAAACTGAGTTTTGTGTTTTAATTTTGTGTTTTGTGCTTTTTTCGTTTTTTTATTTAAAAAATTTAAAATTTAAAAAATGAAATTCTCGAACTCAAAAATGTAAAAAATAAAATTAAACAACATGTAGCGAGTAGAATGAGACTACAATAAGACAAAAATAGGCCTTCTTTAGACAAAATAAAAATGGATTCTGTTAACGCAAATTTTTAAAAATTAAATTTGTTTGAAAAAAATATTACTGTATTTTGTGTTCTTCAATGCACATTATTTGCCCTACTTCAGCTAAACTAAGAAAAAAATGTAAAAAAAATTAGGCTAATTTAAATGCGCCGATTTACAAAATGGCCGATTTACAGAACGTGAATTTACAGAAAAAAACATGAAACAGAGACCATTTTCAGTTAATATCTGGAAGAAGGCTTTTGCAAGAGCTCCATCACAAGCCAGAAATTTTGTTTAAATAATTTTAATTACCATTTCTGCTAGAATTATGACAACAGTGGCTTGGATAAACATAAGCGCTGGAAAACGTTGGAGTTTTAGGGAAAAGGCACAGAAGAGCATTAGAAGAGCAAAAATAGACTTTACTTATACGGTCAAAGTTTTAAAAATTAAATTTTTTTTTATTAAATTAAATTAATTAATTAATTAAATTAAAAAAGTTTAATTGAAAAATACCGTATTAAATGTATTCTCGTATGTACTTCAAAAATTCTCGATTTATTGTTATGAACATTACTATTGACTATTAGATCTCATTCTGTAAAAGGCTCTCTAAAAAATATTATTAAAACATTATTAAAACAAACAAAACGTTCCACATTCAGCCAAGTTTCTGCAGAACCAATCGTGCCCAGAAATTTTTTTCCCGAACTGTACTTCCCTTGTGGAATGACCTCCAGGAGCAAGTTGTTACGGCAAAAAATGTAAAGGTTTTTCAAAGAAGACTAAAAAAACTATTTGTTGTCCATTTGTCAATAAGTGTTCGGTCCGTTAAACCGCTCTCAGTGAAACCTCATTTCTTTAATCATTCTCTTGAATCCTGACGGGTTCAATGTAACTAGGGGATTCTTGCCTTCCTACACACCTTTTCCAATCCCCTCTTGTATGTGTACTTTCTTGAATAACTTGTAATACTGATTGTGTGTAAATAAATTAAATTATGCAACTAAGTTTTGTGTCTTTCAATGCACCTTTGCCTAACTACAGCTAGGTTAAAAAACGAAAAATGGGACTGAAAAGGAAAAAAATTAGCTGCTCTCTTTAACAATTTATTATTTATTTTATAAATTTTAAATTTACGTTACAAAAATCTTTAACAGAATTTGCAACAATAACTTCAAAAAAACCACATTTTTTAAATAGGTTAATTGCCAATTCTGCTCAAGCAAGATTAACCTGGATAAAGAAAAGCACTGGAAAAAAAGAATTTAGAATTTTAGTGATGTAAGTTGAGATCTCAATAAAACAAAAATAAACTTTATCTTCTTTTACGCGCGTTAATTAGAATTTAATTTAATTAATTTAATTTAATTAGAAATGACAATTTTTAAAAAATGCTTTATTTGTGTTCCATAACAAAAAAACTCTACAATTCTAATGAACGCTGAAGGCAAAAATATTCGTTTAAAAAATACAACTTTAAAATGGCACAAAAACGTTTCATAAATAGGCGACAGCAGCTGACGGGTTGTTATAATTATTCCCAAAAAAAATTATTTTTAAATTCATTAAGAAAAAAAGTTTTTATCACAAGCAAAAGCAAAAGTTGATTACTTGATTGATGTTAGTAAACATAACCTTCTCAAGTTCGCACGTTCGCACGCGCCTGATGTGAGCGGTCACCGTTCAAAAATTTGTTTCATATTCTAAATATTTTAATCTTGAACAAAAAAAACGACAGTAAACGAGCTAAAAGCCTAATGACACCACAATCCTGTCGTCTGTCATTGAATGTGAGAAGACCCTGACAAAAATACATTGATTCTTGTGAATTTCATTTTGCCACGTTCAGCTCTTATCGGTTGGAGAGTACCAACAGATATGTAGCCAACTGCCAGATTTTTATTGTTCACGATTGGAACCAGCAAAGAAGCAAAAATATTTATTTTTTCTTTATTTGGTGACTAGAGCAAATCTGTTCGTTAGCCGCTGTGGTGAATCAAGCCGTTGTTGAAGACGAAATAAGGCATTTTGACCAGACAACAGTGGATCCTGCTGGCATTGAATGTGGGAAAATAGGAAAAGCAGCCAAATTTAACTGCAAAAATACATTTTCCCGGAATTTCAGGTTCAAGCAGGTTCAGCTTATATCGGTTAGAGAGTGCCAGCAGACTTGGCCGAAATAGACAAAAATTTAGATTAATTCTTTTTTGTTTACTAGAGCAAATTGTTTTTGTTCGATATCCGCTGTGATGAATCAAGTTGTTGATAACAAAAACCCGACATATACAACAAAGGCGCAATCGCTATTAAGTACAATGTGATGCAAATCTCATAGAGGAACGGCTACGCACAAAAATTAAAGTTTTCCTGATCAAACTTTGTCCATACTAAGACTTCCACGAGCAAAAAAAAAACAAATAACATCACATTGCATCACATTAAGGAATTAAGGAAATAAACGACTTTGTTTGGTCAATATTGTCAAAAATTGGATATCTTCGTTCTTAGCCTAGCTATTGGCATTTGAATGTAATTATCAAAAACCGACAATTACAATACAGGAGCAATCGCTGTCTAGCATTAAGTATGCTCATTTAGTTATAAACGCAGCCGAATGCTAAGTGAAATGTGAGGTAAGTCTAGCCCACAAAAATTAAAGTGTTTCTGATCGAGCTATGTTCATAAAAGGTCTCCGAAGTCCAAAAATGTAACGACGACTTCGTTTGGTTGTATATAAAATTTTCAAAAATTGGATTCAGTTCAGCTGATCGGTTAGAGAGTATCAAAAGCAAAAGAAATGGCAAAAATTATGATTTTTTCTTTTTTGATGACTTTTAACAAATTGTTTTTGTTAGTTACCCGCTGTGATCAATTATTTCGTTGAAAACTGAAAAACAAACAATTATCTCACAGCAGCAATCGCCAATGATTATCTGTTAATTTCACCAAACGATGGAATTGTAATTTGCTTCACTAATTTGCTTAAATATGCTTTTACATTGATCATTGATTGATCGCAGCCGAATGCTCGCAATAACAAAGCGATCCATTAAAGTGATCCTGATGAACCAATCAATTTTTCTGCTAGAATTTTTGCATCGAATCGGAACCCGTCAAAGACCACCAAAAATATTCCCAATACAATAATTGCACATTAAAATTTCAGTTAATTCGTCAATTCGGTAGTTAATTCGGTAGTTAAATCGAATTTTTGTCCAAAAAAGTGTAAGAAACCAAGGAGCAAAGCAAAAACTTTCTTTGCAACTGCAGCACATTAAAAAGAAATCTTAAAATAATAAATTAAATTTAAAACATGAAAAGACCTTGTTCGGTTAATCATTAAATTAAATGTGAAAAAACTCGAATGCAAAAATACATTGTTATTAAATTTCATTTTAGACATCTCTTATTAAAAATCAGCGGAAATTATCTCCTTCCCCCCTACGCACCGTTCCCAGTTTCTTTTATGTTTAAAACCCATTATGAATCCTTGCAATATTGTCAGATTAAATTAAAGTGCCAGCAGATATGACCAAGTTTGGAATAGACAAAAAATTTAAAAAAACGTTCTTTGCAACTGCACGAATTAAAACGACTTTGTTTGGGTAATGTTGTCCTGCTCAAAAATTGGATATTTTTGTTCTTAGCTTGGTTATTGTAATTTTGAACTGAACATCAGTGAATTCGTAAAAATGATACCGCAGTTTATTTAATTTGATTAATTTTTTTAACAAATTGTTTTTCTTTTTAATCATTTGTTAAAGTTAAAAACAATTATCTCATGGCTGCGTGAATTGCCTATGTTTATTCATTATTTTCACCGAGAGTTGGAATTAAATATACATTGATCGTAGCCGAATGCTCGCAATCACAAAATCACATTAAAGTAATCCTGATGAACCAATCAATTTTTCTGATCGAAATTTTGTCCATAAAAGTGGAATCAACTGAAGATCGAAAACTGTAAAAACAAATCTTAAAATAATTAAAATTTAAAAATTATTATTTTAAAAAATTAACAAATAACAAATAAAAAAGACTTTGTTTGGTTAGTAATTTAAACGTTCAAATTTTGGACATCTTTGTATTTATTCTAATTAGTGTAATTTTGACCAAGTGTCGAACGAACAAAAAATTGTAATTCTTCTTTTTTTGACGACTTGGGCAACTTTTTGTTCGTTAGCCGCTGTTCGTTTCGTTCGTTGATTCGTTGAATCAATTCGTTGAAGATAAAACAGAAAATTATCTCACAGCAGCAATAGCCGCTGCGTAAATCACCAATGATTATCTGTTATTTTCACTGAAAGTTTGAATTGTAATTCCCTCCACTGCTAATTTGCTTCAATACGCTTTTACATTGATCTTAGCTGCATAAAGCACAAAATCACATAAAAGTGATCCTGATGAACCAATCCATTTTTTGATCGACTTTTGTCCGCAAAAGAACCAAAGCATCAAAAAATTTTAAAAAAACGAAAAAAAAAGACTTTGATTAATTATTTAAACGTTCAAAAATTGGATATCTTCATACTTATTCTAACTAGTGTAATTATGAACTAATCAACAGTGGATACTTAAAAATGATACAAAATTGATTGAGTCCTGTTGTCCTTAATTGTGGAAAAATGGTAGAAGAGAGCTCCTTCAGAGCTCCTATCGGTTAAAAAGTGCTAGGAGATATGACCCATTGTCACATGGACAAAAAATTGTGATTCCTCTTTTTTTTCATGACTTGAGCAACTTGTTTTTGTTCGTTAGCCGCTGTGATGAATCAATTCGTTGAAGACGACAAAAACAGACAATTATTGCGACTGCGCAAATCGCCAATGATTATCTTTGTTTTTCAGCCAAAATTAATTGGAATTCTAATTTGCTTGGCTAGCTGTAAATATGCCTTTACAATTGACATAGACATGAAATTGCCGAATGCTCGATATTAAGAAAATTCCATAGAAAAATGGCGGTATGAGGCCTCGACAAAAATTAAAGTTTTTCTGATGAATTAATCCATTCTTGATCCCCCAAAACGTCAAAAAATGAGCGAGCAAATGGCCTCATCAAGTTATCATCAGCCTCATCATCAGCCAATGATTATCTTTGTTTTCAGCAAAAATTAATTGGAGTTGCTTGGCTAGCTTTAAACATACAATTCTCGTAGCGGAATGCTCAATATACAGCAAATTTCATTTAAAAAAAGGGCTGTATGAAAATTTGACAAAAATTAAAGTGTTATAATTAATCCATTCTTGATCTTAGTCCCAAAATCAGAGAGCAAATAGCCTTCACGATGGATTGCAGAAAGGAACAGTCGCATGCCAAAAATAAACAATCAAGGCCCTGTGGTAAAATAAATATAGAGCTGAATCTCCTCTATGTAAGTAATGCAGCTTCTAAAATCTATTTTTTAAATTTACAAATTACAAATACATAAGAACTGTTTATGCTTAAAGTGCTTAAAATTTAATTTAATTTAATAATTTAATTTTAATTTAATTTAACATTAAAATGCGCAACTGAAATTATTTTGTAATCTCTCTTTATGAAAAAATGTTTGGTTATGACGACCGAACGTCGTACCAGGTGGCACGACCATCCCGTGGAAATACTCAAGCTGAGTAAATGGTTTAATTGGAGGAGGACCCGAAGACAAAAAAAACAAAGATAATCAATGTCTATTTGTAAAAAAAATTTAAAATAGGCTTTCACGATTTTTTAATTTACAAAATACATATTAAGGCAAAACTTCGACGGCGTCGAGTAAAGTAAATGTGGTTTAATTAAAAAAGGTGGGCACGACAAAATGGTCTATTTGTAAAATAATGAAAAATAGGTCTACGGTCAATGAAAAATACGATGGCCTAGTCTTTTAATAGCAACATGGATTAACAGTGGAATACAGTACCAGGAGACCGGAAACCAAAAATAAACAAACGTGTTTATGTGGTTTAATAAATGAAAGGCTGGCTCTGCTTCATGTAGCTCGTGTAGCTTGAAATACTATTTTTATCATTGAGTCATTAGAACTGTTCACGTTTAAAATGTTTTAAATTAAATGTAATAAAGAATTAAAAATATTAAAATGTTCCACGTTTAATTTAAATTATGTTTTAATTCGTTTTTTATTAAAATTTAATTAATTAAATTTAATTAATTGCGGTTAATAAATTAATTAAATTAAAAATAAAATTAATTAATTAAAAATAATCTGACGATGGCCTAGTCTTTTAATAGACTTTAATAGGTCTTTAATAGTGGATTACAGTAACCAGGATACCAAACACCAACAATGAACAATCAAATCGTGTGGTTTAATAAATAAGAAGCTGACTCTGCTTAGTGTGGCTATTTTCAAATTTACAAAATGATTTAAAATTAAATTTGTTTTTAATTTGATTAATTAAATTAAATTAATTAAATTTGGAAGTATAATTAAAAAATTCCACTTGTTCAGGGTTCATAAAAAAAATTTAAACTTGAAATGTGAATTTAAAAAAAAAATTAGCAACGCTGCTGCTCCCTTGCAGAGACCGAGCGGAAGAGGTGAAGGCAAAAATTTCTATCTGTAAAAAAATGAAAAATAGGTTTGGACGATGGCCGTCTTTTAATAAGAACATGGATTACCAGTGGAATACAGTAACCAGGTGTCCGACACCAAAAATAAACAACCAAGTTTATGTGGCTGAATAAATAAAGGGCTGACTTTGCTGCATGTATCTGTTGTTAAAATTTAAAAAAATTTGTGAAAAATTAATAAATTATTGAATAAATAAAAAAAAATTTGAAATTGTAATTGGAGAATTCCACTGAATGCATTATTAAACTACATCAAGCTGCAGAATATCATATTAAAACTGTTCAGGGTTCATTAATGAACTTGAACTTAAATGTGAATTTAAATATTTAAAAAAAATTAACTCAATTTATTTCTTTAAATATTAATTATTTTTTAACCTCCTTATTAGTGTCAAAAATATTCACATTAAAATTATTCTACATTAAAAATTTCACTGTTAATTCCGTAGTTGCAAGATTAGTATGAATCCAAAGCGATCCAAAAATTATTTTTAATCTGCTAGAAAATTCATAGAAAATTTTTAAAGTAGCATTAAGATACATGTTTAAAATACAATTGATTTGAACTTGTGAAGACCGTCAAAAATATTCACATCAAAATCTAAATGTAAAGTACATAAAAAAATTTCACTGTTAATTCCGTAGTTTGAAGATTAGGATGAATCAATCCGAAAACAGGTCTCCAAATTCGTTTCCAATCAAACGAACAAAGTAAAATTCAAATCAATTTAAATTGGATCAACGCCTACAGGTACTTTGTCGGATACTTTCACATTTGGCAGACCGATTAGTTTAGAGATTAGACCTGCTAAAGTTTTTAACATGTAAATATTAAACAATAAATAAATTCAAATATTTTAAAAGGTTTGAAAACATTCGAGCCTATCAAAAATTAATACTAATTCAGTCAATTTGTCTAAGGCGAAAAAATGTAATAAAAATCGCCGCAATCCAAGATTTAGGGTGAATAAAGGTTAAAAACCTTAAATGTCGAAGAGACCTTTCCACACAAATTTATTGGTCAAGCAATACTTCGCTGCGTCAATCCAAAAATTGCGACTTTATGTCTCCAAATTCGTTTCCAATCTAACGAACAAAGTAAAATTCAATCAATTTAAATTGGATCAACTCCAAGCTTCTGCAACGCCTGCAGGTACCTCGTCGGATACTTTCGCTTTCGATAGACCGGCTCGAGCATCGCCAGCGTCTCGCTGAGTTTTCCTGCGCTTTGAAGAGGCGCCCAGCGCGGAAACAAATGTCGCAGGTTCTTCTCAGCGAAAAGCTTGAATTCGGCGTCGTTCACTTTCGATGCCTTTAGCCAAGGAGCGCGTTTTGTGACCATGTAGATGAAGGTGATCACCGCCGCCCAGAGATCGCCGGCGTCGGCCAAGTAGCTTCCAATGTCGAAAAACTCCGGCGGGAGGAAAGAGTCCGAGCCGCATTTCTGCTGCGCGCTGAAGGCGGGAATCATGTGCAGGAATGGGGTGCCGCAGTGCGCAATTCCAAAGTCGGTCAGCTGACAGTGGAGCGGATCCACGAGGAGGACGTTCGCCGGTTTGACGTCTCGATGAAAGATTCCCATCACATGGAGGTAGGCGAGGCCTTCGAGCATCTGCTCAAAGAGCTTCCAAGCGTGGGCGACCGCCAGAGGTCCGTGTTTCTTCAAGTATCCGTCCAGAGACCCCTGCGGCGCGAGTGCAAACATGAAAATTCCAAGTTCACCGCACGTAGTGGCGCCCAGGACCCGAACGACGTTCTTATGACGAGCGTATCTGAGGCGTTCCAGACAGATCTTCTCACGTAAGTAACGGAACAAGTCGTTATCATTCCTGCACTCGACGATCTTCATCGCGATGTTCTGGTTTCTGAATCGACTCGCGTAGACGCTTCCAAAGGCTCCGCTGCCAAGACGCGATCCAAACTGAATTTTCCCAAATTTTGTGTCGATCGATTGGTTGACAAGCTGATGATGAATTGAAGTTGAAGAAGCCATTTTGAAGATGCAGTTATTGCTGGCGATAAGATGCTCACAATCAGCTATATAGGGTGGACGGCATTGCTTTTGATGTTGGTATTGCTTTCAGGAGAGCACTGCTTTCTGACCAGACCCTCAAAAATTGGACTGTTTAGAATATTTTTTAAAAAAATAGAAAAACAAAAAATATAAAACATAAAAAATCAAAATGAAATCTGTGGAACTTACACGCAAATTACGTTCCAAAAATTGTAAAAAAATTGCAACATTTTAAACATGTAAAAATTGCAACACCAAAAATTTAAAAATTGGACCGTTTTATGGGGCAGTAAGGGCTAGTCTGATAAACGGAAATAATCATTATTTTCGTAGAAATCTAGAATTCGTAGCTTCTTAAAATCTTAAATAGAAATCTTAAAAAATTGATTTTAACTAAACTTTCGCTTGTTCGAAGATAAAAATGTTAAAAGATTGGAATGGACACGTGGTGCCAAAAAAAATTAATTTAACCGTGCACCATTTGCATGTAATGCAATAGAAATTTGTCTTTAAACTAAAAAACTTTTTTAAAAAATGAAAAATCAAATTAGATTTTTGTTCAGATTCGGTTCAGCTTACAATAACCAAAAATTCAAAAACATTCTCATTTTAGTAGAAATATTTGAGTTCTTTAAAAAATACGTTGAAACTTGAAAAAAAAAAACTCATGAGGACAAAAAAAATATATTCACCATTATTATTTTTGTAGAAATTATGTTCTTAAAAACTGTTCTGAAGAACAAAAATTAGAAAGATAAACAAAATCAATTCTGTGGAACTGAATCGCAAATTTCTTCCCAAAAATTGGAAATGGGTTTCATTTTTGTAGATTCTTTAAAAAATGATTATTATAAAAAAAATTAGAATCCGCGAATTAGAATCCGCGAATATAACTGAATCCGCGAACGTTCCCAAAATTTGAAAAATATAAAATTTAAAAAAATTTAAAAAACGATTTTTGGAAATTTTCAAAATTAGATTTTCAAATATTTCATAATCAAAAAATTCAAAATTTCAAAATTAGCAAAAACCTAAGAAGCCCTTAACTGATTTTAATGTTTTAAATTTTACTAATCCGTGCATCACTTGCATGCAATGCTTTAAAAGATTGTCTTTAATGAAAAATTCAAATTCAGATTCGGTTCACTTCGCAATAAAATAAATAAATAAATAAACAAAAAAATCAAAATCAGAAAAAAAAACTCATTTTAGTAAATAGAGGTTCTTTAAAAATATGTTGATTTTAAAAAAATGGGAAAATTAAAGAAATAAAATGTGAGCTCCTCTGTCTCTGTCTGTGAGTCTCCTCAGGACAAAAATATTTAAATTTACCATTGTATTTTTTGTATTTTATAAAATTGCGATAAATAGAAATTAGCTCATTAGCAATTTGCAGGAATGCTTTAAGCTGTGATATAATTGGGTCTGTTCTGAGCTGGGTCTTCAGTAAAAAAATCAAATTGTTTGAGATTTTGGTTAATGTCACGGTTTATGTTGCGTTCTGTCCACCTGTATCCCTTTGAAAAGTGTGCCGTTTTATGCCAGTACGGACTAATTAATGGATAAATGGAAAACAGAAATTTTTGTAGAAATTAGGTTCTTAAATACTGATTCCTGATCAAAAATTAGAAAGATAAACGAAATCACTGAAACTGAAAAGCAAATTCCGTTCGAAAAATTTAAAAAAATTTGGATAATTTGGAAACTAGCTTTAAAATAAAGCAAAAAAAATACAAAAATCAAGAAGCCCTTGACTGACAGTTCTCCGTATCATTGTACAAAAATAGCAGTTAACTGACAGTGCAAATTTAGATTTAACCAGTCCTTTGACTACTTTTGATTTTGACTAGATTAAAAAATTCTGCCTTTTATGAATTGAGCCACGCTATGCAAAAATATGCAAAAAAAGCCGTTTGAAATTTAATTCAGGTAGACACGCTCTAAAAAACTAAACTCTACACAAAACACCCTTTATAATACAAAGTAATGTATTATTTATTATAACAAAAATTATTAAAACAATAATACACAAATTAAAATTAAGACTCACTTGCTGTCTGGAGCACGCTGTTTATGAGTTTCACTCCTGGAAGTATCTTTTACACTTGTTGGCACATCATTGCGCATACAAAAATTCGTATAAAGTGATCTTTACCAATAAATCGCTTTTTATCGTTTCGATCGATAAATCGATTTGGTTTAATTTTTAATTGGATTTGGATCGATAAATCGATTTGGTTTAATAGGACATTCTCTTCCAAATCAAAAATAAACGGAATTATATTTTGATCTTGATCTTGCAAACAAGCAGCAAAAATATGCAAAAAAGCTGTTTGGAGTTTAATTCAGGTAAAAAAAATTAAATTTTAAACAAAACAAGCTTAATATAGCAATGTGTAGTAATTTATCAGCTCACACAGTAAATTATGATAAAAAACATTCTATGTTTTCGGTGATGTATGGGCACAAAAATTATTAAAACAATTAGACATTAAATTTTTAATTTTAATAAATGTTAAACGTACTACAATCTGCTACTCCTACTGAATTTCAACTCGCTTTTGCTGCAAAAATTATTACAAAGTGATTTTGACCGATTAACGACCGACTCTGACGTGCATAGCATGGCAATGCTTCACATAGCAATGTGTACCAGCATATTTTATCTGCCCACATAGCTCTTTAAATTATAATACATTTTTTATTTTAGTTCTACACAGTAAATCTACAAAAAAATAAAAAATAAAAATAAACAAAACTAAAACATTTATAAAACAAAATTTAACACTTTAATAAATTTTAAACTGGTACGCGCGCAATCTGCGCCTCCTATTTAACTGTCAATCAAACTCCCGGAAGTATCTGTTACACTTGTTGGAAGATCATTGCGCCCGCAAAAATTCGTAGAAAGTGATCTTTACCAATAAATTGCTTTTAATCGATTAATGCAAAAACTATTTGGTTTAATAACGTACCCCTGCGTGGATCAAAAAATCTAATTTTTTTTTTGATCGGATTCGAATGCAAATTTTCCAAATTAAAATAAAAACGTAGAACAACCTACTTTCGCTCTGCCGCAGCAGCCAAGTCCAACTAGCGAATGACTTTGACATGCAAAGTGCACCTTTCGACTGGGAGCAAATGCATCATAGCGCCTAAAATAAGCGACTCGAATCGATCCGCTCGACGCCAGAACCATAGTTAAGTGGCCAGCGCCAGGAGCGAAACGAGTCGCGGAAGTCGGTAATCAATTGTGGGACTTTTAGAAAAGCGAGCGAGTCAGCACTTAAAGAGTGAGTCAAATGGGAAAATTAGTGAAAATTAGACATACCACACGCTGTGTGTGACGAGAACTAGTGCTTCAGAACAAAAAACCTTCATTTTGCAACAAAAATTGTATTAAAAACTGGTTGACTAAAAACAAAATCGACTTAACCAACGTGTCTGTGACCTATAAACGCGAAAACAAACGTTAACCGTTTATAAAAAATTATTTGAATTAAAATTTTCAATTTTAATAATTATTTTAATTTAAAATAATGTTGATAAAAATTTTAACAAAATAATCAAGAAGGATTAGAAATTCAATGACTATGGGGAATGGGGAAATTAGTGAAAATTAGACATTCCACACGCTGTGTGTGAACAAAAATTGAATTAAAAAATGGTTGACGAGTTGATGGTTGACGTTGACTAAATCGACTTGTCTGTGACCAAATGCGACCAAAAAGTAACCAAAAATAATTCATATTGAATTTTTTTACTTTTAGCTCAAGCATGTCTGCTTCTTTATTGACATTTGACAAAAACGTTGTACAACCTTGTACGAGAAATTTATTACAATAGTAAGAACATTGCAACAACAAACTTTTACCGCTTACTGACCGCTTATTAACAAAAATTGGCTAATTTAATAAATATTTTAATTTAATAAATTTTTAAAATTATGAAAATTGAGCAAATAGGATTCCAAATTCAAAACCAAAAAATGCCAGATTTTAAAGAATTAATGTGTATTATTGCATTGCCTAGATGATAGAAGAAGGCAAATTCGTGGAGTTCTCGAGAGCTACATTATGTTAATGCTTCTGATCAAAAAATGACTTAAATTGATGGCAATGACTAATTTATAAAATTTATTTAAAATAATAACTAATACTTTGGACACCGATAGTGGGGTTACAAATAGATGAGTAAAAAAAATTGTTTATTATTACACGCAGACAAGACAGCAAATGAAAAAAAAAATTAAAATAAATAAATATCATCCTAAAGTATGTTTTTAAGTTGCAAGATAAAATGTTTAATTTTTCTGCATCTAAGATTAGATCTAACAATAAGATGACCAAAAATTTAAAACATTTAAAAATGTCAAAAAAACGCTGATTGCACATGGGTAAACTCATGGTAACTCTCATTGGGTAAATCGATTAAAACTATTAGTGTTTAAAAAGTGTTTAATAAAGTGTACACTGATTTTGTACACTGACGAACAAAAAAACACTGATTTTACTAGTATATGATTAAAGCTTCTTATCATAGATTAGCAGCGACCTTTTCGTTTGAGTCAATTAGAGATTTCACAGACCTTAGAATTTTAAAAAATGTAATTAAAAAATTAAAAATTATTTTTAAAAAAATTTTTTTTTTAAATGTAAAAAAAAAAATTAAAAAAAATAAAATTCAACATTAATTCAAATATTTATAACAATTTTGCGGTCAAGTTTTGCCAACAAAAATTATTCAGTTCAATTTGTCTTCCGCAACGTATCAAAAATGTTTACTGCGGTGTTCTATACGTTTATCGTAAACTCCTTGAGCAAAAATTGAGTCGTTGTCGTTCAATATGTCTTTAGAGCGAAAAAAAATCCGCCGAAAATTTAAGAAAGTCCCACATGACAGTATAATTTTAGGTATTTTGCAGGAAATCTAATGTCACAACGGCCACAACTTTGTTTTGTAAACTGATAATAGCTTGAACAGCACTAATTTATGCAAGTCAACTTTACAAAAATCTTTGACCTTAAAATTTTTTTATATTATATGTGCTACTAAAGCGCCGATATCAGTGGACGTTCAAGTCGATTCGAGATTAGAACTGTCTGAATTTTTAAAATGTAAATATTAAACGGAAAATTCAATTATTTACAAACAATTACAAACAAACAAAAATACATACATATTCATTCTTTCGTTCAACTTGTCTTTGGCGTGATACAAAAGCTCCTTCCGCACATCAAAAATGTTTACTGCTCTGTTCTATGCGTTTGCAAGCGTAGACTCTTTGCAGCACAATTGAAAGGCGACCTTAGTCATCACAGCAGAGACGTATTTGTAATGGCAAAAAAAAACTCTAATGCCTGAATTCAGCAGAAAAGAATTTAAAATCAAAGTAAATGCTGATGTTCTATTTTTCTGCATGGAAGTGAAACTAGACTACAATTCGCTTATTCGCTTAACATTTCTGATCCGCAGTCATTATTTCCATGTTATTTCCCTGGCCTTGTTTGCGTTCTTTAGATTTAATAATTTTGCAAAATAAAATGTTTCATTTTTCTGCTTCTAAAATGACTAACAATGATCAAAAATTGTATTTAAAACATTTAAAAATGTTCCTTAATGTAATCTCCAAAAAAACGTCCTAAACATGCAAAATACCCCAATTTCCCCATATGAAATGAATTGTCAATGAGTCAATACCCTCCTTGAAAAAAATTGAATGAAAATACTTTTAAAATTTTTGAAATATTCACTTGTTTTGTTCGCTTGTTCACTTGTAAAATGTAAATTTTAAATAATATGACAGAATTCTAAAAATACGGATGACGGAGCTTACCGCTTTTTAACATTCTGATTTTTCTGATTTTGACATTTTCGACAGGACAGCAAGAAGGGCATTATTAAATTTGAAGTTGAAGACAATTTAATTTGGATAGCTGCAGCAATAAAGACCCTGTCAGATACAAAAATTTAAAATTCTACATTTTTGGAACCATGACATCCAGGCGCCGCGCTGCAGCAATTTAATATTTAGGATGCAATGATTGTGGCTGTCATCAACACAAAACAAGAAGGACATTTTTGGACAGGACTCAGAACTCAGAGGTTCATGTGCCCGTATTTAAAAAACAATCATTTTTTCGGAAAATTCTCAAATGTCGAGAATAACTAGAGTTTCGTGTTTATTTATTTCCCTCTTTTCCCTATTTCCCTATTTATTTCCTATGTTTATTAGAATTCGCCCCAAAGTCGCAAAAAAATTGCAATATACCAATTAAATTAAAAATAAAAATTATTAAAATTATAAAAATTTCAATACGCAATAGATAGTTTGTACTGAGGTCCATAAAATCAAAAAAAAACTCTTAATTCTTCAGTTATCGTTCTGGTTAACAATCAATCAGTTAACAAACAAACAATCCTTAAAAAAACAATCAAACAATGCAATCTTAAATCGCTTTTCCGCTAACAGCATTCGTAGGTTCGGCCACACACCTCACTTTCAACGAAAAATTCGCAAAAACGAACGAGCGGCAAAGAAGTAGTTACTCGGTGATACGAGGTCGCGACTTTGAAAGCGCGGACGCAGCAGAGAGATCAATGGTATGGTCCTGACACGAACAAAAAATGGAGTGAGCGAGAGGTGGTGCCGCAGCCCTTTGCTCCGCGCAAGGCCACAGGGCCAAGCAAACGGGCGTGGAGCACACAACAATGGGAGCACATATTTAATCAGCCGTAACGCGCCACCAAGTAACAACAAAGAGCAAAAAGAAAAACAATCGTCGTGAGAGCCACGGAGGGTCAGGTTTTGTCTGGTTTTTTCGAAAGGTCTATCAGATTAGATCCTCTTGTAAATGTCTCGATTTCTCCGATGTGAGTAATCGTAATTTGCTATTTAATTTGATGTTGCTTTCGTGTCATCGACGTACAAAAAATTTTACTTGTTTGCTTAAAATCTAATTTTTTCTCAAAATTTTTAACTTATTAATTATTAAAATTATTAAATTATTAATAATAATAATTAAAACAATAATTTATAATTAATAATAATAAGTAAAATTATTGAAAAAAATTAAATTCGTTAATTTTTCTAAAAAAAATTTAAAAAATTAGTTTTAAAAGTTTTCAAAAATTAATTGTAAAAACGTTCCAAACTAGTGAACAGAACCGAGATTGTCGTTTTAGCGAAAATGTTACCGCATAATCGAGGATCCACTTTAACGCCGCGTTTTAAAAGAAAGAAAGTAAAAAAAGAAATTTAAAAAAAAAGAAAAGTCGAGGACTCGAGACTGAACGTTTGAATCAAAAAATGCTTAAAGCATGCAAAAGTTTACATGGAGGATTTTCAAAAATGCTTAGCCACGTGATTTAAAATGGACAAAGGAATCTACTTAAAATTTAAATAATTTCAAATACATTACAGTTGAATTTAAACATTTTTTGCCAAGACAAATTGAGTTTCTGATTAATGAAATTTCGTATTCTTGATGTTGGAAAGAAAGCAAGGAACTGTGCCATTTGCCATTTTTGCCACAGGCCACATGTCATTTTTTATGACCGTTTACGACCGTCTCCGATTTGTTCAACTTTCCTATACGCAAACAATCATCAAAAATATATTCATAATTATTATTTTTTATAAAGTATTTTAACAAAAAATAATATATTTGGTAAAGATCTGAATAAAAATCTGAATAAAAATTTAAATACCCCCAAGGCAGATTTTCTTTAGCAAGTAATACAAAAAAATTCGTACGATTTGCAATGGCAAATGCAATAAACGCATTCTCATTTTAGAGCCCAAGTATGTGAACCCAAGCATCACCAGGAAAAATACAAATTAAAAATTGCATTGTTGCATTGTCTAATTGCAAAAAAAATTGTTTTCAACGTTTTCTTTTTTGTTGTTGTTGTAAATGCATTGTAAATCGTCTACTCTTTTTAACAAAAATATAATTTATCGTTTTATCTGGTTATCTAATTTATCGACTAATATAAAAATCCCTGAAACTATGCGTCAGCCAAAAAATATTCAACAAAAAACTGAAAAAAGCACAGATTTATCGGCGCTACCATAAAATTAAAAATTACCAGAATTGAATTGATTAAATTAATTTAATTTAATTTGGACGCCCATTGTTCCATTCACAATCCCATGGATTGCGAAAATATTTAATTATTAAATATTTATGTGAATTAATCACAACAATTCAACAATCCAGTACACGATTTCGCAAATCAAAGCTTTAAAAAAATTTACATTTCGTGTTTTCTATTTTATTTAAATACATTCCTTAAAAACGTAAAATCAAAACATCAACAAATATTGTTTTTAAAAATATTTTAAACGAACATGAAAATCCCTGAAATTATGCTTTCGACTTACAAAAATATTCATAGCTCCAGTTAAATTCAAAAATTAAGCAAAAATTCTCTCCTAAAATCCTTCCAGAGCTAACAATCAAAACCAAACCAAACCAATTTGAATTAATTATAACAATTCAACCTTTTGTTTACGATTTCTCAGATATTAAACGCATGGAAGCTTCCAAAAAATTCTAATTTTTTTTCTTTTTTATTTAAATACATTCTTTTACGATTCGAATAAAGGATTTTATCGAACAAATCGTCGCAAAAATTGTTTTTAAAAATATTTTCATTTGTTTCAATAGTAAAAATTGAAAAATCCTCTGATAGTCGAAAATCTAAATAACATCTAAATTCTTAGATTCTAAGAATAAATTCTTAGAATAAATCTCCAGAAAATTATTATCGATTTTCTCGATTTTCAATATTCAAAAATATTCTATTTAAATTCAAAATTTGAAAAGTTTGGTCTCCGAAAAATCCAAAAAAATTCAAATTTTGTTTTTTCTTATTAATTTAAATTTGAATAAAGGATCGAATCAAATAGGACAAAAATTGATTTTAAAAATAATGTCATGTTTCAATTGTGAAAATTGAAAAATCCTCAAGAATCTCAAAAAATTTATCCATTTAAGCTTTAAATGAACATGGAGATCCCTGAATTTATCATGTCGATCCTCAAAAATATTTGAAATTGAAATTTAAAATTTGGAAATTTTGATCAAAAATATTCCGATTCCGATTCCGTTTCTTCTCTTCTAAAATCCTTCCAGAACCAAAAATCGACCCCAATTCGGCATTCCTACTCCGATTTCAACCACCAAGTATGGCGCACACATTAAGTGGCTTATCTTTCGATTCGGGGCGCAATCGTCGCGCAGCGATAAATATTTTCCTCGCCGCGACGTCCCCTCGACGACCGGCGTTGCGCACGCAGCCAATGACGTCAAAATGACATCATCATTCGCTCGCTCGCTCGTTTTTGTTTTGGAACAATCGCCTTGGGATTGTCTGAAGTCGGTCGTAATGGAGGCTGCTATGCCGCCGCCGCAGCCGCAGGCCTATGATTCGGGCCTTTGTTAGGCTCCGTCATTGAAAAGTGCCACTTTGCACAAAAGTGAGCGCGAAATTATGGAGTGCGCGCCTAAGAGAGAGAGGAAGTTGGAGCTAATGCACGGGTCATCGGCGAGAGGGGAATCGATAGATTTGGACTCATTTTGGTGGAGGGGCAAAGCACGAGGAGGTCCTAAACAAAGCGGCGAAAATAAATGCGTCGCAGTGATTCTCGGCGGCAGCAGCAGCAGCAGCGGTAGAGAAACAAGACAAAGGGGGATTAGCGAAGAAAAGCAGTCTCCAAAAATGGATGTTTGTTTACCCCGTGAAAAGGAAGCGGGGATTTGTGGAAATTGAAAAAGAAACGCGAATTGAAAGCGTTTAGGGGTTTCTTTGTGGTAAATTAGCATCTGGCGGTATGCTTATTCACTATGTAATTACCGATAAAAATCAAAAAAACACTAAAAACGATTAGAAACTAAAATTATATTTTTAAAATGAACATGAACATTTTAATAATATTAAAATTTTAATGTATTTATAAAACTAATCAAATGTTTAAAAAATTTAAAGTTTTAACCTGAATTTCTCTTTTAGAAATCGAATTTATGGAGCGAAATATTTTTTTAAAAAACTACATAATTACATGCACATATTGTAGGAACGTGAATCGTGAAGCCAAAAAAAACAATCTTTAGCTTAAACTGAATTTTCCTGGGATAAAACAAAATGAGATTGACAATCTCAGACTAACAATCCAAGATGACGAATAGACGAAACAATTTGTTCATACTCTTGAAAAAGATGAATTTAAGAATTTAATCAAAGTCTTTTCAAAAATCAAAGAAATTAATCAATTAATTCGTTAGAACGATCTGAAATTGAGTTAAATATTAAATTATGTTTAAATTTTAATAAATGTATTAAACAAATGATTAAAAATTAAAGCGTTAACCTGGATTTCTTTTTTAGAAATACCGAAATATAAATACTATGTAATTACCGATAAAAAATCGCTAAAAACGATCAACATAATGAACTAAAATTATATTTTTAAAATTCACTGAACATTTTAATAATATTTAAATTTTAATAAATTTATAAAACTAATCAAATGTTTTAAAAATGTGAAGTTTTAACCTGAATTCCTCTTTTAGAAATCGAATTTATGGAGCAAAATATTTTTAAAAAACTACAGATCTAGGAACGACAATCGTGAAGCCAAAAATAACAATCTTTAGTTTAAACTGATTTTTCCTGGGATAAAACAAAATGAGATTGACAATCTCAGATAATCCAAGAATAGAAACAATGTGAAAAAGATTGGAAGTTAATCTTCGTCTTTGTTAGAACGATTTGAAATCACTAAAAACTATCACAGAAATCACAAAAAAAACATAATGAACTAAACGTTTATTTTTAAATTTATTTGACATTTTAATAATATTTTTTAAATCCCTATATTGTAGGGACGACACCCAAAAAAAAGTTGAAACTGAATTTTCCTGGGTTAAAACAAAATCAGGGTGACAATCTCACGAGATGACAAATCAATTTGTTCATGCTCTTGAAAAATATGAATATAAGTCTTCAAAGTCTTCGATAGAACGATCTGAAATTGAGACGAAAGACGAAAAAATCAAAAATCTATTTTCTTTTTAATATTGTTTTCTGCCTCCCAGAGCAAAAAAACGGTTTTGAAATTCGATTGGTCAACTCAATAAATTGCTACCCAATTTGTTTTTAGACGAAAAGAAGAATCACTTTTTTATTTTGTTCTTACATGTTTCTTTATTACTCAAAGCTCAATTCTCAAAAAAATCAAAATTTCAAAATCGAATCGATTAAATTCATTAAATTCAATGTTTAAAAAAGAAGTATTAAATTAAAGGTGATAAATAAAGTTTATTTTTAAATTTATTTATCATTTTAATAGTATTTTAATAATTTATTAAATTAAAGATGATAAAGATGACAAAAAAAACAAAAAATTAGTTGCAAATAAAATACTAAATTTTATCTATGTACTGAAATAATTGCTCGGGCAGAAAAAGGATTATTTTCTGACCATTATTTACTGAATGCTGAAGATGCTGAATGCTGAATTATTGAATGATTTGCTTCCCCCAAAAAATATATTGAGAACTTTATTTACAATCATTTAAATTTAAAAAATTAAGGTAAAAAGCTAATTGATCTTGATTTCCCGACTTTTTTATGTGGTCATTTATGATTTAATATGTGTAATTTGGCTGAATTTGCTGACAAAAAAAATTTTAAAAATGTTCTACAGTTTAAGTTTTCTGAACCGTAAAATTTCAGAAAGCTTTATTACCAAATTAAAAAGAGGATTCTTTCGTCAAAGTCCGATAGGGAGATATACAAAAAATATTCAATGCTTCCGCCGGACCCCTGCAGTCTTTTAAAGGTCACTGTTCATATGCTCAGCCACTTCCACCATTCCTTGCATTATTTAAACACATGTAAATAAGTTACTTATTGATTTTCCTATCTTTTATGTGTTCATTTATGATTTGGCTCAGTCTTGGCTTTCTTGAAAAACAGAAAAAAATAATATTTTCAGAAATTCGTTCTACAACAGTTTCTTAACTTTTCCAAGTAAACCGTAAGTAAGCCAAGTAAGCCAAAAACCGGAAAAAACTTTAAAAATAAATTTTAAAAAATTTAAAAGCTTTTCTGAAATCGTTGAAATCTCGAAAATTCAAATAACTCATAACTCGTGTTATCATCTCCCAAACTCTTCCGCTGGACCCCTGCAGTCTTGCAAAGGTCACACTGTTCATCTTCTCCGCACTCACTGCAACCTTCTTCGCATCACACACGACCGCGCAGTCGTCAAAAAGTGCGAAATGCAAAAGTGTCAACCGGCAAATCGATGCGCTCACTCCCTCCCGCGCGTTTACAGCAACACAAAACTGACCTCTCGCCCGCATCGACAATGTACTCGCCCTATGCGTCCTACGCGCCGATTCCGTCGAATTTTGACCCCGATGCCCTGAAGAACAAGGAGAATGACCTCAACAACGCGTCTGTTTGCGTCGTCTGCGCGGATCCGAAAACGAGCGGACATCATTACGGCGTTCTCAGCTGTGAAGGCTGCAAGGTACGCGCTACTGGCTACTGTGGCTGATTCGCTCTAAAATCACGATTTTTCAGGGTTTTTTCAAACGCTATACGAACGCGGTCAACAAGACGTTCGTCTGTCGACGTGGAACGAACGATTGCGTCATCGACATCGCCTCGAGAGGCAAATGTCAGGCGTGCAGACTGAGGAAATGCATCGAGTAAGCTCGCTCCCTACCCGATTCCCCCTGATTGAGGTTGTTTCAGAGGAGGAATGGTCCGAGGAAGCGGTACAGTAACCCCGAATCGCTTCAAGGCGCCTGTGACGCCAATGCAGACCAGAAACGTGAATATTCCGCAAACGCCTCAGCCAGAGATTCAGTCGGTCCTGAGTATCGCGGTTCCGTCGCCTGAATGCGAGCCCATGGAAGAGTCGCCGAGCGAATCTCTGGCGGCCGACGACGAGAAGAACGACGCGTATTTCGAGAATCTGAGAGCTTCGATCCTTCAATCCTATCGAAGCGGACATCAGAATCTCCCATTCGCTAAGCAGATCGCTTTCAAAGGCTACCAACGCAGATTACGGGTTCTGGAAGCGCTGAAACAGGTAAAATGCGTTCCAAGAGAGAGTTCCACCATAAGAATTCCAGGCTGACGGCTCAAAAGTCCTCAACGAGGCGCTAGGAGACGATGAACTCGCGATTCTCTCCACTTTCGCGCTCATTCACGGCGGAAAATACGAATCCGAGTCGGATGGATCGTCGGAAGCGGAGTGCCTGGAAGACTTGGTCGAAATCCTCGATCAGCAGCTAACGGAGCGAGGATTCAGGTCGCAGTTGGCGAGAATTCTCGATTTGGTCGTTGCTCTTTGCGTCGGATAAACTCACATATTATTACACTTAATACAAATACGCGAAAAAGCATCACAAATCAACCCCTTCAAATCCAATACCGTAGTCCAGTTGGAGACCTGCGCTCTCCAGAACGTCCACGCACTCCTCGGAGCCTCCGTCAAGCGCGTACCACATCGCAGAAAGTCCATTCTCGTCGAGCGCTTTGACGTCCGCGTTGTACTGTAATTGAGAGTAGATGAACGGAGATTACGGTAACTACGATTACCGAGAGCAGAAGGTGAACGATATCAACGCAGCCACGATGGCAAGCAAGACGTAGAGCAGCTTCCAGATTCGTTTCCGTTCCTCGCAGCAAGTGGATGAAGACTGAGTCCAAATCTTGAGCGCAAATTGCCTCATAGATCGAGAGATTTGAGGGTAAAGCGGCTAGAAATCTCTTCTGTGCGTATTTGGCCCGAATCCACGCTTCCTTCGCCGCTCTTGTATCAGGGAGGCTGAGTTGAGGAGCCCTCGCTTCCAAGATTCGATTCGCACGCTCATTTCCGATCACCTGCAACACTTGGACATGTTGAAGCCTTAAAGTAAAACAAAGATTACGGTATCCCCTGTTGAATGCTGCGCAACTTACGTCAACGCGTCAAGAGTCAACGAGCGCACTTTGGAAATGTGCGTTCCGAGATTACGATGAACTCCGCAGCAGTTGTGGCAGATGAGGACGCAGTGGTTAATGGACGTCCAGGCGGGTTGCCAAGCTCCGCAATCGGCGCATCGATCATTGCCCGCGATTAGCCGGAGCGCTTCAATTTCGCTGTACAGATGGGACTCGGTGGCTTGCAGGCAGTGCTCGATTTGCTGATAAATCAACTGCACCCACTCGTCGCGCTCTTCGGTAGTCAACGCGCGAAACGTGAACCGGGATTCGTTGCTGCAGATGATCTCAAAGGTGTTCTGCTCGGTTTCTCTCTTCTTCGGCTCACTTTTCGTTCGACGATGTCCGGATCTCTTCCGTGGCATGCACCGGGTCGTGATCGGCGACTCTCTGACATCGTCATCCAATTCGCTGCCGCCGGACGCTTCGCAACCTCTCGCTGGAGTCATGTTCTTGTTCTTGTGCGGCCAGAGGAACTTGTAAGCGGCGATGAGATCTTCGGGAGACTGTGGAAGAGGTTCTGGGGGAGTGGTGACTGGAAGGCCGCCGACTTTGACTGTGGTCAGTCCAAGATAGATCTCCCGCGGTTTGACTTTGCCGCTGCAATATTGCTGCAATGAAATCAATCAAATCACCTGGATGCCTCAATTGCGCGTACCTGAACGTTATCGTAATAGGTCAAGTAGCCCTCCTGCAGGCAAACGTATTTCTTCTTCCACTCGGATGCGCGGCGCTTGAAAAGAACTCCCTGCTTCTTCGGGATCTGACGACCTTCACCGTGCTTCACACCCCGCGAGATGAACTCCCTTCGCTCCACTGAGCTCATCGTCGGCGTTCTTCCGCAGAGAAGCTTCGGCAACTTGCCTTGATTCTTCTGCGTCGGAGTAGTCGGCGTTTCCATCGATGAAGCAGTGACGCCAGCGGCAGAGATGGAAGACCGCCTTGGGGTGATTTTCTGCATTATGCGGCCTCCTGGCATGTTGAGCCAGTGATTTGAAGCACGAACCTGGAAAAGAGACGTCAGTGAGCACACAAATCAAGCGAGCACGCGTCTCAGGCATTTCACGCAAAGTAAATGTTCAAAAAGCTTAAAAACGCCAAGAATTTCACAAAAAAGCAGAAATTCTGAGAATTAGTCGAAAATTCAAACATCGTGTCAGGACCATCGAAGATTCTCGTATCCGAGACTGCGCGTATTTTGTTGAAAACAATAAGCGGCGTACAGTCAGAATGAGCCACCGAATTGTATCCTCGATGTCAGATGATCGTTCTGAACTCGTCGAGAGCTACAAAATGAGTGGTCGGTTGCAACATTTCATTCCAAATCGTCGACAAAACATCGTCTCATCTCGTTGCCTCCCTGCCTGAGGTCTGCAACGTCGCGATTAGGCGGTGAGACATATGCGCACGTCAGCCAGATGCACGCCAGACATATCCGTCTGCAGACAACAACTGACGCGGTGCGGAGAGGAGCGCTGACAGTGAGTCGTCCGAGGGAGAGAGAATCGCAGCGACAGCGCATCACTGTTGTCAAGGCATCTAGTTCAATCTGCTCGGCAAATCCAGCGATTCTCAGCTGGAGTCGCTCACATGGAGGGACGAATTACGAGCGACGAATCATCGCGTTTTTGATAATCAGCACTCACACTTGTCAGGACGCGCTCGAGACGCACGGAGACTTTTCCGGATTCTGAGAAGCTCGCGAGGGATTTTCTCGTGCGGCGCGGGGTGAAAAATCGTTGAAAAATTGATTGTTGAAGACAAACACAGCGAAGAGAAGATTTAAAAAATCATGTTCGAATAATAAGAATCAAGAAACAATCATTGGTTTCCGTTATTCGGCGTCGTCGGCTGCTCTGGATTGGTGACGACGAGCACCTGAGGCTGTTGCTGACCTTGTGGCGCGGCCAAAGTCTTGATGAACGGCTGCGCAGACCTCTGGTAGACGATCGTCTTCTTCCCGCCGGCCGTTTTCACCGTGTAGGTCTTCGGAGTGGTGTACACAAACTTCTAAATTTCCCCAATCATCAATCGTTCATTGTAAATTGAAACTCACAGGCTTCGGAAACTCACGAGCTGTCGGAGGATCAAACGAAGGCAGAATAGCTTCAGGCTCAATGGGCGGGGAAGCGACTAAAGCTTCCTGAGGAGCGGGCGCGGGTTCCACTGGAGGTGCTGCAGCATTGACACTTCGAGTGGAGACGAGTGTGGCGGAAGGCAGCGGCGATGGAGATGGCGATGTACTCGTCCTGCCCGTGCTCGTGCCAACGCCGTCGCTCCTCTTCTCGTCCTTCGCTGGCGGCTCCTTTTCCTTCGTATGCGCCGGAACAACAGAACGCTCTCTCCTCGAATCGCCCACCGTTCGATTGATTCTGAGCTTTTTGCGCTTGCGAACGCTGTCTTCGGTGGTCGTATCGTCCTTCTTCTTCCGCTCGCGGACGCTTCCGCCCTTCTTCGGCACCGGTGACACGGCGAACGGCACTGCGGTGGCCTCCATACCGAGTTGTTTGCCGCCGTTTTCGTTCAGCAGCTGGAGGTACTTCTCGTATTCCTTGCAGAAAGCTGAAATTGAGATTTGCAGGCCTGCATCTATCGAAATCGGTCGCCTACTGCGAACAGCATGCTGCGGAACGACAGTTTTGATGAACATCAGCTGCATCAGCGCGTAGTGCACGTAGACGAATTGGTCTTCGGTCTGAATCGCCTGCGCGCGCTGGGAACGCAGATCTTTCGTGAGTTCCATGATGTCGGGCATTTTTGCCTGAACCAATGACCTGAAAATCGACATTTAAGACTGCAGAATCGCGCCCAATGCCCACCTGTAGGCCATCTCGATCATCACCAACGTTCCAGTTCGTCCGATTCCCGCGCTGCAGTGCACTATGGTAGGATTCTTCGTGTACTTCCTGGAGTACTGTAGCAGGCGAAACGGCGCCATCGGCGTCTTCGGCACGCTCTTATCAGGCCCAAAAAATACATGATGACAAGACGGCGCATGAGATGCTTAGGCTTACCATTTTGTCCACTGGCGATGATCCACATGGCGGTGCTCGTCCTTGTAGGTCAGAAGCAGTCGGGTAGTCACAAAACTCGGGTCCGAGGAATCGATCTTCTCGTTTTTCACGTTCAATCCGAAATACGTGCGACTCTCGTCCTTATTCACCGGCCAATACAGCGCGCACTTCTCCTTCCCGAGCTCCTCACAGCGACAGAGCATGATGATCTGAAATGCGTGGATTGAGAAGCAGCGTAGAAGCAACGGCGTCCTACCAGCTTCACGTGCTCCTGCCAGACCATCCGCCAAAAATCAGAAACAGTTCCGTCCATCGGCCCCTGGCAGCAGATGAACGCGTTGTCGAGCAGCTTGTGATGCACCCAGTTGGCGTGGACAAAGTCGCCCTTCACTTCAGGCGGCCATTTGAGGACGACGCGCGTCTTGTCAAGACAGCCAACATCCTTGTATCGGCACTTTGACGTATTCGCCTCGCTGGAGGTCCTCGCGTTCTCAGGCGGCAAGAAAAACTTGAGCTCCAAGTATTGCAAACGAAGCGCGTGGACTCCGCCCTGCGCGATCTGAAAAAACGACGATCGACCGCGAATTTCAAAACTCGAAATCACCTGCTCGACGAATTTCTTCATTGTCTCCTTCGCTTCGGCGGAGAACACGTCGCCGAGCGCGGTGATCGTCTTCATCGTCGACTGCGCGGTCTTCTCGGGCTTCTCCGCGTTCGCATCTTTCTCCTTCGCCGCCCTCGCTCGCACGCTATTCTTCCTTCCACGTTTCGATGAACTGCTGCAAAGGAAAATCAGCAGCTGTTTCTGCGTTATTCGATGGCTGCAACTGACCTCTTTGAACTGGATCTCGCACGTGTAGGAGTCCCCATTGAAAAGCCTTCGAAGTAGCGTTCGATCGCTCGGAGGCACACAGAACAACGACCTGTTCGAAGGGTGAAATGAAAACGACTGTCGGGGGGATTTGTCGCGAGCGAAAGAAGGCGGAATTTCAGACAAGAAGTGACGTCAGACATGACAGCGCAAGACGTCCGCCAGAGTTGGCGCGTAAAATTGTGCGGTGCGATATTTGTCAAAATCGACCTGATTTTCATCAACCATTTATTTCGTTGTTAATTTGATGTTGATTTTCAAAGGCGCGTGTGGAAGATATAAAGCCTAGTGTGCTATATAAACAATTTCGGCTGTTTTGATGCTTCACAGGAAATTCATTACAATCGAAACAATCGAATACAACGGTACACACGAGAATCATGGTAAACACAGCAAATGTCACATAGACACCAGGATTTCTCTTCGGTTCCACGAGTTTCGACTTGACACGTTTCCCTTCGATGACAATTTTGACCTTTTCGCCCTGGATTTCCACTCGCTCGCGACTTGACAGAATTGACATAGTAGTTGAATCCACTCGCTCCTCGCGTCTTGAAATTCTGGTCGAATTCGAATCCAGCTCGCTATCTGGAATGCTTGTAGAATTCAGAGAGGCTTCGGTCGTCGTTGTTTGAAAGACTCGTGAAGTGATCGGCTTTTCAAAGACAAAATCCCTGAAAACAAAATGGATTACTTCATTAGAGTCACGACTTACACTTTAGAGCCGCCGTTCTTGGGAACAATCAGCATCCGGCCCAATATTAGTGTGGATCTCGGATACTCTCGGAGTGTGCAACTACTCAAGTTCGCATCTTCCGAAACCAAAACATTAACATAGCGATCTCGTTCTGCACTGGTCTTAATATAAAACTTCCCTGCCTCCATTTGATCAAGGTGAAGCTCGCCATATCTGATCGTTTGCTTTTCGCCCATCCCGGTGAATATAGTTTCTTTCTCAGAATACTTCTAAATTCATCACGCTTCATTGAAACTGATCAGCTGCCAAACATACTTGGCACTTTGATAGAACAGAGGCGTTCTTCAGTGTTCGCGCGTTGATGTCGATCTGCACGTAAGTGCGGTCGTTGAAATGAATGGAGTTGTTCGACGGTCGAAATGCTCCAGTTTTCCCACCACAAATGCGATTCTCGGGTTTCCCAAATGCAATTTCTTCAATCTGCACAGATTTTCTGAAAATAAACAAATGAGAATCGAAAAAACCCGTCATCAAATCAAACCGTTCTGCCATCTCCTTCACGCTGATCAAACCGACGTCTACGCCCGAATCGCCATTTACGATTGTAACCAACAGGTGCTCGAAATTCATAGTGTAGAACATTCGACCTAGGTTGGCAGATGTATTGTTATCAAATTTTCCTGCGAATATGGCGTCGAGTTCGGCGTTCAACGCAGCCATCGAGCTCTGATTTCCGTCCACCATTGCGACCGTATTGTATTGCATCACGGCAATGTAGCTCCGCGCGAAAAGCGACACATCGCAAGGCTCCACTGAAACGCAAAAACGTTAAACACTTTGACATGAATTCTTACGATTGGCGCTGGCGACGGAGCAAACGTTAAGCAGAAGGAGTCCAATGAAGGCAAGCATCGCTTCGTTCGACCGATGAACTCGGACTGAAAATGGGTGAATGACTGTCAGGGGAAGGGCGCTACAGACAGCACTTTGGCGTCTGCTCCTTGCAGAAAGGTCAGTCTGAAGCGCCACCTAGACACATAGCTCTGCCAAGTGCTAGACAATTTCGGCTGTTTTGATGCATCACAGGAAATTCATTACAATCGAAATACTAGCAACTGTACACACGAGAATCACGGTAAACACAGCAATTGTCATATAAACACCAAAATTTCTCTTCGGTTCCTCGAGTTTCGACTTGACACGTTTCCCTTCGATGACAATTTTGACCTTTTCGCCCTGGATTTCCACTCGCTCGCGACTTGACAGAATTGACATAGTAGTTGAATCCACTCGCTCCTCGCGTCTTGAAATTCTGGTCGAATTCGAATCCAGCTCGCTATCTGGAATGCTTGTAGAATTCAGAGAGGCTTCGGTCGTCGTTGTTTGAAAGACTCGTGAAGTGATCGGCTTTTCAAAGACAAAATCCCTGAAAACAAAATGGATTACTTCATTAGAGTCACGACTTACACTTTAGAGCCGCCGTTCTTGGGAACAATCAGCATCCGGCCCAATATTAGTGTGGATCTCGGATACTCTCGGAGTGTGCAACTACTCAAGTTCGCATCTTCGGAAACCAAAACATTAAAATAGCGACCTCGTTCTGCATTGGTCTTAATGTAAAATTTCCCCGTCTCCATTTGATCAAGGTGAAGCTCTCCGTATCTGATTTTTCGCTTTTCACCCATCCCGGTGAATATAGTTTCATTCTGAGAATACTTCTAAATTCATCACGCTTCATTGAAACTGATCAGCTGCCAAACATACTTGGCACTTTGATAGAACAGAGGCGTTCTTCAGTGTTCGCGCATTGATGTCGATCTGCACGTAAGTGCGGTCATTGAAATGAATGTAGTTGCTCGATGGTCGAAATGCTCCAGTTTTCCCACCACAAATGCGATTCTCGGGTTTCCCAAATGCAATTTCTTCAATCTGCACAGATTTTCTGAAAATGAACAAATGAGAATAGAAAAAACCCGTTATCAAATCAAACCGTTCTGCCATCTCCTTCACGCTGATCAAACCGACGTCTACGCCCATACCGCCATTTACGATTGTAACTAACAGATGCTCGAAATTCATAGTGTAGAACATTCGACCTTTGTTAACAGATGATTTGTTAGCAATTTTTCCTGCGAATATGGCGTCGAGTTCGGCGTTCAACGCAGCCATCGAGCTCTGATTTCCGTCCACCATTGCGATCGTATTGTATTGCATCACGGCAATGTAGCTCCGCGCGAAAAGCGACACATCGCAAGGCTCCACTGAAACGCAAAAACGTTAAACACTGAGATTGACATGAATTCTTACGATTAGCGCTGGCGACGGAGCAAAGGTTAAGCAGAAGGAGTCCAACGAAGGCAAGCATCGCTTCGTTCGACCAATGAACTCGGACTGAAACTGGGTGAATGGCGGTCGGGAGAAGGGCGCTGCAGACAGCACTTTGGCGTCTGCTCCTTGCAGAAAAGTGCAGAAAGGTCAGTCTACAGGCTCACCTAGACACATAGCTCTGCCAAGTCTTATCAAATTAAAGCCAGTACAATGGAGATTAACAAAACTACAAACACGAGAAAGACGGTGAAAAATGCTAAAATGACATAAATAGTTTGAAAAGTGTTCCAATGAAAGTTGTCGTCCACGCTCCATTCTTCCACAATGACCATACTCGACGGATTCGTGCTGACCGTTGCAGGTAGTTTAGGCATGGCAGGCCCCAAATCCCTGATAAACCGCGCCTTTTAGGAAGATGCAGAGGAAGACTTACACTCCTGCCGAGCCATTCGTCTTTGGGATTATCAGCAGAACGTAGTGCTCCGAGTCTTTCTTCGCTTTCCGAATGTAGCAACTCGTATTCGAGCTCCAGCTACCGAGAATGTGAACAAAATGATCGGAAGTTTCATGAGCTCCGAGATAGAATTTTCCAGCTTCAAGCTGATTCGGCACGACAGCTGCGGGCATCGTGTATTTTGTTGAACGCTGACCCATCAGATCGAAAATCCACACCGGCTTCTGAAAATGAGAAGCAGCGTGAAGAAGAGGAGGAGAACCAATTCTTACCGCTTCACAGGGAGGGCGTTGTTGAGGCAGAATGTCCAACTTTGTAATCGTATGTCCAACTTGTCCAACTTTGTGATCCTCCAAGTCTACTTCGATGTAGTAGCTGTCGTCGAAGCGAATTTCGCTCAACCACGGATAGAACAGCGCGTGTTCTGGGTGGCACATGAAATCGTGCACCTCACCAATTCTAATATCCTCGGCGTAGACAAATTCACTGAAATTCAACGTCGTAAGTTCATATCCAAACAGCCAAAAACTCACCGTTTTGCCATCTCTTGGACGCAGATCAAGCCAACATCGAAAACGTCCTTCTCTCTGCCGCCAGTGCGAATCAGATGCTCAAAGTTCATCGTGTAGAAGAGTCGATACGAGCGCAAATACGATCTGACCGGATTCCTGGCGAATAAAGAGTCGATTTCGGCGTTCAGCTCATCCAACGAGTTCTGCTTCCCATCGACCATCGCGATTCCATCCTGTCGCAGTACAGCGATGTAGCTCCGCGCAAAGAGCGACACGTTGCAAGGCTCCACTGAAACGCGGAATACGTAAGGAACAGAGAGGACGATGGCAACTTACGCGTGCTGGCGATGGTGGGGAGGCCAAGGAGAAGCAAAGCGCTGAGCAGAATCATCGTTTCGTTGAGCGAAGAATTCAAACTGAAAGTATGTAGCTGATAGAAAATGGTGGAGCTCGGTGATCGACAGAAAAACAAGCCGAGAAGTACGAGAATGATTTCAGTTTGAGCCAAAACAGCCGAGAAAACGAAAAAATCCGTCATGTGCGGACAGCGCCACGGAAATTTGACTAATTTTATTGCCGGGAGGGCTCAAATGGTCAATTTTTGGACGTTTTCAACAGTTCTGATACGACCCGCATGTCCCGCGACCTCCACTAGCCGACGGACGTGCGATTTGAGTCAAATCAGGCAAAAAATCACCGAAATCGGCATACACGTGCGTGTGGTCGTGAGGCTCAACCCACAGACGACTTCATGCCTGTCTAAACTAGTGCGCGTAGACGCGCGCCTTCCGTCCACTCGCAGTCGTCTCACTTTCAGTCTTCTTAATTCATCGATCAGTCGGATTCGTGAACAAGCGCGATGGAGCTTGCAGATCCCGTAAATGACGGTAAATCTCGGTCCTTCCCTGCTCGAATCCATCGCTTCATTCATTTCATTCAGATATCAACGCCGCAAACACGGAGAAGACGAAAACGCCCGGAACGAACGACTCGCGGCTGAAAACGTGTCGCCGCAGCAACGAAACCGAAAATCCGGTCGAGCGCGCTGAATCCGCAAAGCAAATCGCTCAGCGCGCTGCGCATCTCGACGAGCATCACACGGTTGGGACGCTGACGCACAAGTAAATCTCTATTTTCCACTAAAATAACCCCGGATGACGGTATTTTCAGGTATAAAGTGGTGAAACTGATCCACGAGGGCTCGTTCGGCTTCACCTACAAAGTGCAGCAGGACGGCACAACGACGACACCGAAATTCTACGCGATGAAGACGGAGCCGATGAGCGAAGATGAGAAATTCAAGAATTTTAAGATTCTCAAGGTGCGCTAGCAACCGTATCGCACCTCGCCTAATCATCGCTGTTTAGAACGAGCTGATCCTGCTGCAGCTCTTCAAACAAAAGGACAAGTCGAAAACGGTGCATTTCGTGCAGCTGGTCGACTCCGGCTGCACCGCCGCCTTCAAATTCATGCTCACCACGTTGCTCGGCGACAATCTCTACACGATCACGCGTCTCTACCTCAATCGCGCCTTCAGGCAAGCGAAAGAGGAGCCCGCACAGCTGTAATCTATCGATTTGCTTTCAGCGTTTCGACCGCGCTCCGCGTCTCCATTCAGATGCTCCGCGCGCTGATGGATCTCCACTCGTTCGGTTACGTGCACCGCTTCCTGAAGCCGCACACCTTCGCCGTCGGTCTCGGAACGACCATTCGCGTTGTGCACATGTGCGATTTCTCGCTCTGCTGGCAGTTCAAGGATGAGAAGAGCGTCAAGTGAGTGATTCTCGTCTCTATAAATTCAGCTCGATTGTGAAATTCCAGGGTCCCGAGACGTCGTGTGAAGATGATGGGCGCGCTGCGCTACACCTCACGCAATAGTCACCATAGCCGGGAGCTCTCGCGTCGAGACGACCTCGAATCGTGGCTCTATCTGAGCATGGAATTCTTCCATTTGAATGTTTTGCCGTGGCGCGGCGACCAAATCCCCGCCAGCGTGCTGTTCAAGAAGGAGAAGCTCTTCAACGATGAATGTAAGCGCCAATTTGAGCCTGAATTTAGATGATTGTTCAGGTCCGAAAGCATTCAAACGCACGTCGTCCGAATACAGCAATATCATGCGCTACATCAAGAACATGAAATTCGACGAAACTCCCGACTACACATTCCTCATGCAGTCGCTGCAGGATGCGAAGGGCGCACTGCGTTGCGATTTCAGTGTACCGTACGACTGGGAGACGCTGAACATGGGAGATGCGGCGCCGAAGACTGCGAAGCCGCCGAGCTCGACAGTTTCCGTCTCTCCGGAGAAACCCGCGAAGAAGAAGAAGCAACAGGAGCAGCAGCCGATATTCTACGAGCGCACGATGAAGACGCAGGGAAACACGGCCGATTGCCATCGGAATCTGATCGACAATTTCAACGCCGCGACCGACGTCGACGGGAAGGACGTGCTGATCGATGTGCAGATGGAGGGAACGTGCAAGAACGTGAAGGAGAAGCGCGCGAAGAAGCCGACCACGAGTGCGAACAGCGATTCGGAGAACGAGCGGTCGGAGATGTCCAATTGTGAGAAGTCTGAATAAAGATAAATCAGGACAAACAACCACGCGCTAGATGCACCTCAGAGGGATCTCAAAAGTGTTTCGTCTTCAAAAAGCGGAGCTTCTGGTCATTGGTCCACGTTTCTTTGAGGATTGGCAAAGAAGAACCTCAAACTGAGGCCAAGGCTTGTGTGCCATTATTCGTGGACCCAAAAAGCGGGGAGATCACGCTGCGGATCCACGCGAAGTCGGGAGCGAAGATCAGCGCGATCACCGACGTCGGCGAGACGGAGATCGGAGTGGCAATCGCGGCGCCGCCACGCGATGGACAAGCGAACGAAGAGCTCATCGGGCGCATGGCCAAGTTCCTCGGACTCCGGAGGTCGGAGCTCGCGTTTGATAAGGTGAGAACGTTTCCGCGATTGAGTTCAGCGCCGTTTCAGGGAGCCACGTCTCGATCGAAGATACTGAAGATCAACACGGAGCGCTACAGCCTCGAGGACATTCGCAAGAAGTTCATTCAGTGCGCGGAGCAGCGATTGTTCTGTAGATTAGTGTTCAGGTCATAAACCGGGTTAAATGAAGTGGAAATACACAAAGAAATGTTTATCGGGGCAACCAAGAAAGGAAACAAGAAGCGGCAAATGCTCAGAAACCTCCGCGGAGGGCGAGAACGAGATGGAGCACGGATCCGCCGACGATGCGGTACTCGTCGACGCCTTTGTCGTCGTTCATCTGCTTCCCCGAGAAGATGAGGCGCTGCTGCGCCGGAGGGATGCCTTCCTTCTCCTCGATCTTCTCCTTCAGTCGCGAAACCTTTTCGTTCTGCTCGATGTCGAGCTCCACTTCCTTTCCGGTCAGCGTCTTCACTTTGATCAGCATCGTTGGTTGCTGCGTTGGTGTTGCCCAGTCGCCCAATTCGTGGCCTTATATGATTGGAAAGCGATGCAGAAGGCACCGGAAAGCATCGCATCCACCACAAAAGCACTACTTTATTAAATCCTCCTACAATCAAACTACGCCTTAAATTGCATATCTTTCGGAAGGAAACACTGCTTCTTGAAGTCATCCGTCTCCTTCTTGCACCAGTCTTCATCAAAATCGAGCTTTTGGCCATCCTTCAAATTGACCATTCCACCTTCGATTTTAACTTTTCCCAGACGCTTGTTTTGGTTGAAGGCGAGAACGACGTTGTCGTGCGGAGTGTCTTGCTCGCCCAAATCATCGTCGTGGCAAGAAAAGCTGACGAAATCGGAACAAAGACAAGATTGTGACGCGGAAGAGAAACCAAACGTTCCTGCTGGTCTGAAAATAGAAATTCAGAAATGGCAAAATGAAAGAGAAATCATCTTACGCTGCCATCACCGGACTGTAGATATCGAGCTTTTCGTAGGAAAAACGCGCCCTCCATTTTGGCTGAATTTCGATCAGGATGACGTCAATCTGGTAGCAAACGGTCGCATTATCCGCTTTCTCGTCGCAGAACGGCTTATCGTTGATAAATTCCTGCAAAATCAGCTCGAAATATCATGATAAGCAGATAGAAAACTCACATAATCCACTTCGCATCCAGGTCTTGGAAAATGCCCCTTGTGGCGGACGTACTCGAACGTCGGCGAAATGTGCTGAATGGTCCAGTCCGTGCGCTCCGCACTCGCATCACCAACTAATCGCACCAAGCGCATATCGAAGCGATGCGTCTTGTGATGCTCCTTCATTTCGGGATTGCGGCGATCGTCGCACTCGTAGATCGTCGCCGTTTTGTTCCCGCGGTTGTTGCACGGCCGCTGCAGCTGCCATTTGAAGATGAAGAACTCGTTGATCGAGATCTCATGAACTTTCTCATCATCGGCGTCGGCGTAGGCGAGCGATAAAAGGCACAACGCAACGAGGAGTTTCGTCAGCAGCGTGGAGGAGGAGGTCATCTTCTGCGCAATCCGACTGATCGTCACCGAGCACACACGAGAGACTGAGGCTGCGATGGAGAGATGGCGGGCGAGATGGATGAGCGTCTAGACATGAGTGAAGAGGAAGAAGCAACGCGTGGAAGCTATAGCGTCTGGAATTTGCAGAATGCAGAAAAGCGACCGGAGAACGAGACGATTGCGCGCCGCTGGAGGGTCCTCGCACGATCATGCCTGATTGGCCAATGTTCTCCTTGGAGACGCTGATTTTTGGGTTTTCAATTCGTTTCTGTGCAATTTTGCGCGAAATCAACTCTGGGAGCGTTCTTCCACTGCCGCTAGCACGAAATATACCAAAAACTGTCACGTAACATCGTGTTGTTGTTCGCATAGCGAAATTTGTCCGAAATTTTATTGAAATATCCATTTTTCAGGATGGCCAACAATCGTGCGACGAGCTCCAAACACCAAGGACTTGCGACGAGCACCAAACACCAAGGACTTGGTAAGCTTCCACAACACTAAGATTATGCTCTTCACTTCTCCATCTTCAGGATGCCGAGAGTACACTCCCCTGTTCCCACCTCTCTCGTGCCTCTACGGCATTCAGGGCGCCTGGAAGAAGGAAGAGTGCGCAACTAAACCCGAAGAATTGCAGACTCTGCGAGAAGAGCGGTCGAAAATGGAGCCAAGTGTCCTGGGAGATAAACTAGACCGGTTCATATTGCAGTTTACGCATCTCTTGAATGCGGTCAACGTTGGCATTGAAGCCGATCGACCAGGAACGATTATGCAAGCAGATGATTCGTATGTTAGTGATGTGAGTTCGCAACGAGATCGCATTGTTTGTACATGTAGAACTGTTTCTTTTAGTTTCTGACTGCATCCAAAGATCTCGAAGCCGAATTTGTCAGAGTAGGTGCGCAGTACCACGTGCAGAATCCGGACGAAGTTGCCGACGAGCGAATCAAGGAGCTCGACCAAGAGAATGCGCAACACGAGAAGGCCATGAGCAAGATGAGAGAGTCATTGGAAGAAATGTTGAAGCAGCGAGCCGATAGTGATCTTAATATGTAAATTGTTGGTCTGTTTTTGTTGTTGTTAAATGTATATCGGGGCACACAAGAATGGAAAGAAGAAGCGAAAAAAACCAACGCGGAGGGCGAGAAGCTCCACGTTGAAAGCGTTGTCTCATTTGCTTTGTCAGACGCTGTCTGATTGATGAAATCAACGATCGAAGAGCAGTCGGAATAGTGAGACCGTCGCGAGTAGTCGCTTCACAGGCGAGCGGAAGAAAATGGCGCCAACCTCACCGCCGACTTCTCGCAAGAAGCACGGGAACGGCGGAAACGCGAGTGCTGCAGGAAGCAAAGACAAGAAACGCGGAGATAAAGAACGCGACAAGGATTGCGGTCTCGATAAGGATCTTGACGTCTCGTCGCCTGATCAGCTGTTGGGCGCGGAAGCGTGGGAACGAGTGAAGGACGCCGCTGTTGCTCGTTTGAAGACGGTAGGTCGGTTTTTGTGGCATTCTGCCATTTTATGTGAAATTGTAGGAGCGCGCAGAAGTTCTCGCGATGCCGCAACAGTTGTTCAAAGTGGAAAGCGCGGTGGAAGGCGAACGCAAATGGACGATTCTGATGCATCCGGTAGGTTCAACACAGCGATTGCAGTGATTATGCGCTGTTTAGAACAAAGCTCCGTACAACGAAGGCGCCTTCCGCATCACCGTCGAATTCCCGCAGGAATGGCCTTACAAGCCTCCTCACATAGTTTTCGTCACGAAGACCTTTCATCCGAATATCGATGAGAAGGGAGCGGTGAGCACAGCACTTGGGAATCAGCGATAAATGAGATTATTTCAGATCAGCCACCCGTTGCTCGTCGCCGAAAATTGGAAACCAACTGTGCGTACGGATTACAGTAAGATGAGATATGTCGCTTCCAACGCTCATCATTGTTTGGTTTTAGTTCTTCGTGAGATCAACGATATTCTCGCAAATCCACGGATTCCATATGGAGGACGATGTGAAGTAATCGAGTTGGCGTTGACGGACAGCCGCGCCTTCATCTCAAAGGCGACCGAATTTACGAAGGCCCATGCGGAGAAGCGAGCTGCTTAATTCGGATGACATTAGAGAAGTTGAATAAATACTGATCGCCGCAGCACTAAAACTCCAAGCTTTCAAGTCAACATTTATCTGTTCAAAAAAGAATAAAATAAATTGTAACAATCGTAGACGATGTATATCTGGTCAAGTTGAGCAGGGGTATTACTGTTTCTCCTCAATGAGACCGGCCTTGATGAGCATGAGGTACGGCACTTCTTCGCCGTTCACGTCGCGGTACTCGACGATGGCGACCTGCCCCTCTCCGCGGCCTTCAGCCATATTCTCGCCTGAACCCGAAGAGATTAATTGGCATCAACAAACACACAACAAACCAATGTAGAAAGCCAAATTCTTGAAACGGTCCTTGGCCAAGAGTCCCGCAACCCAAGGTTGGATCTTCTTCTTAAAGTCGGTGACTTCGGCCTCCGATTGTCCGCTCTTTTGCATGTGGTCGATGACCTTCTTCATGAATCCCTTGATGTACGACTTGAAGGTGGCGGTATCCTCGTAGCAGTTCATCTCGATGAGACGGTGGTTGAGGACGATGTCGATACCTCGCTCGACGTGCTCGTCGCTGCCATCATCGCCTTCTTCTTCGGCCGACGGGTTCGATCCGGCGAGCATGATTTCGCCTTCCTTACGGACGACATGGCGTCCTTTGAATTCCCAGACGAGTCCATCGACGAGCTTCATTGGGAAAGAGTCCGAGCAGAGCTCATCTTCTGCAAGGAAGAAGATCAGTTTCGTTCTTACAATAAAAATATATGGAGCGCATTAATAATTTTGAATGTTCGAAACCTCAAGACAAAGACGTTAAAAGTAAGCGGAAACACGCTGTACGTCTCCGTAAGTAATTGAGAGATCAAGGATCACTCTTCCACAGATAGACTCATCAAACGCCTATGCATACATGTCCGCTAAAATGTGCTTCACATGACCGATGAGCAAAACGCCCACTGACCACGAAAGCACAAACGCAGCCAAGTACAAGGCGAAGGACTTAAGGCTGTGGGTCAATACAAAATCAAAAATATTACAAACACTCACCGGTAAAGGCATCCTTGAAGATCAGCATATCTAATAGAAACCTGGAACAGCAAGCGAACATAAACAACTGCACATAACAACCATCATGAAGCATAAACCGAAATCGGCAAAGGAGATAGCAAGCAAGCCAAAAACAAAATTTATTTTCAACAATAAAAAACTTCGAATTAATCGAAGAGTCCGAGTCCAATATCCGAATCGCTCTCGGATTCTTCCTTCGCGGGAGCAGCTGCAGGAGTGGCGGCGGCAGTAGAAGCAGCGACAGGGGCAGCGGCCACAGCGAACTTCGATGGGTCTGCGAGGTATTCCTTGACCTGAAGCAGAAACATGAAAAAATTGTAAATAAAAAACTTCTCTTACCTTTTCGGCCTCCTTGAACGAGACATCGGTTTCGGCAGCAATAGCCATGAGATTCTTGAATCCGTTGGCAACGATATGAGGAGCAGATGCAAGAGTAGGATGGTCGATGGCCAGAGAGGCGGCAGCAACGTTGCGCACTCCCTCCATGAAGCGGTTCCGGATGTCCTCAGGAGTCATGTCGAGAACAGCTGGAGAGTAGACGGCGCCGTCATCGTAGACCTGCTGGACGGCCAAACCGTACGAGAACGGTTGGATGTTCAACATGTTGAGCAGGGCAGACTCGGAGGCTCCGACCTTCTCTCCTTCCTTGATGAGATGGACTTCACTGAGGATCTCGATGGTACCACGGGTGATCTTGGTTGGGATTTGCAGGGCTTGGAAGAACGAGGTCTTTTCAGGACCCATGCCGGAATTCTGAGCAGGAAGCTTGACGTCGCATGGAGCAATGGAACCGGCCTTGGCAGGGGCACCCTAGAGCAAAAAATAAGTACTGGAAATTCAATTTGCGTAGACTTACACGCTTGTTCTCCAGAAGAGCAGTGCGGGTTTCGCTCAAGTCATCCTTGGTGAACACGAAGCCGACGTTTCCGACAATGTGGGGAAGAAGCTTCTCGAGATCAGGATTCTTCTGGATGTGTCCACGGATAGCCTTACGGATCATGGTGTTCTTGCCCATCAGGATCTCGGCCTTGCCACGCATGCTGGCGCGGATCTCTTGCATCTGCTTCGAGCCGACGTTGTCGACGCCGACGAGCAAGCATTTCGGGTACTCCTCGAACAGCTCGACGATGCGCACGAAGTACTTGGCCTTCCAGGTGGATCTGTCTTCCTTGACCATCTTGTGGTTAAGTGAAAAGATTTATCCTGGAAGTAAGCAACATAGTGAGCGCAAGTTTACGGAAGTATGAAAAGTAAATTCGCGCAATGCAAAACCGCATAATACAACAAATTCCTGAAACACAATCACAAAGACACATTCATGAAATCGGCCAAAAAATTGGCATGAATTTCACAGGCAGCTCAACAATCCACTTATCACAACCGAATCGCTTTCCACGATTGCATCAGCAGACGTTTTTTAGGCCAAATCACGCAAAATATTGACTCAACTACGATAACAAATTCAAAAAATTTCAATTTCTTGTCGGGACCAACACTAAAACTCTACACTGCTTGAAAAACAACCTCTGGTTGGACTGCAGAGCTCGAAGGAAGACTGGCCACACACATAACCACGGGGAATCAGTCAACTTAACACAGCGACAAACCAGGAATCATTTAATCGACCATAAAATGCACGAAAAAGAATCAAAATCACTCGGACACAACGGTCTCATCCTCGTCCGCCGATTACGCGCTTCACGCCTGCTCTTGTGGGTCTTGGGTATGGCGTGCCGATTGTCCATGAAACGAGAAGGTGGGCGGTAGCTCCGTGGTTCTTCCTCAAGAAGTTCTTTTGGCGTGCCTCCGCAGTTGAGGAGGCAGAGGACGACCAGAATGACGAGCAGGACCGAGCAGAGTCCTCCGAATCCCATCGCAATCCAGATCGCCATATGAGCGATTTTTTCCTCATATTCTTTCTTCGCCTTGTCCGATAGTTCGTCTTCTTCCTTCGACTCTTCTTTGAGTCCTTGTTTCGCGTACATGTTCTCTGGAATATAGCGCGTTTAGACGTCAAAAACAACCGAATTGGAGCTTACTCTCCTCGCGCTCGAAGCAGTCCGCTGCCATCATCAAGGCTCTCATGCTTTCGCGTTCTTCGGTGGTCCAATCTGAAGAGAAGATAAACTAGCCGGCCGTGGGACATGGAATCAACTCACATTTGATGACCTCATAATTCTTCATCAACGCCAATCCGAATCCACACCAATCGGCGCGTCGAACGCCAATGTCCGAGATCGCCTTCTTGCAAACGCCGTAATGGCGGAACTGTCCGTCGACGGTGATCGTCTTCTGCAAGGCAGCCTCGCTATTATCATAGTAGACGATGGTGAATTGTCCTGAACAAAAATGGCTGAAATTGCGGAGAAACAGAGAGCGCGGCAACTTACTTGCTCGAGCGGAGGGAGAAGGGATCGCGTCGACGAACGAGCGCGCGACAATGGCGACGACGAGCAGCTGAAGGACGGAGCGGCACATCTTGAACAGCCGATGGAACAACTGGTTCACCAGCAGAAGCGATGCGTCGGCTCTTTTGAGGCTTTTTGGGCGTCTGGAATTCTTATCAGACTACGTTGACGTGGAATTTGCACATTCGGTGTCTGCAACGTGCGCATTTCGCACGACGACGTCTATAGACACCAGAAACGGCTTTAAAAGGCGCCGACGCTGCGCACTCTGCGGTGAACCAGTTGCTCAACCGGCGCTGCTCATCACGATGCTCTCCGTTCAACCGTTCCTCGTCGTCGCCGTGTTGGCGCTCTTCGTCATCGACTTTGGCTCCGCGGAGCCGCCGCGTTTTGACACTCCGCAAGAGGAGGCCGCGGCGTGGAGAAGTGAGTCGTTCCGTGTGCTCCTCGCTATTACAATGCTCCATTTTTCAGAGAACTACAAATTCCAATACTTTGACAACAGTGGAAAGGTGCCGAAGAACGTCTCCACGCGTGGACAATACCGATTCTACCGGGTCGCCGAGAAGGCGGTGCGAATGATCAGCGAGAAGCACGCTGACTGGTGCGGATTAGCTTTGCAGATCGAGAAGAATACTGAAATCACCATGTGTACGTTTGTTTTCCTCATTTCTCATCTTGATTTCTGACGTTTAGTTTGGGAAGAGGAGGAGAGACGCGAATTCAGGAACATGCTGGAGGAAGGACAGTGCGTGAGCCGCGAAAGAAGTGAGTTTCAGCCTACATATGCCTTCATAAACTGCTGATTTCTTGTTTCAGAGGGATTTTATGATGATCCCAAGAAGGCGGTCAGGAATCATAAGGCGATAACTGAAGACAAGAAAACTACGTTCGACCTCACCATGGGCCTCGCGATCGGCTTCGGAGTTCTCAGCTTCATCCTCGTCATCGCGATCTTGATTCTTTGCATTGTGACCTGCTTGAAGTCGTCTTCCGGTGCCGATTCACCGCCCGTGCGCCCGATTTCCATGCCCCGTCGCAGTCAGCGCAATCACCAAAGTCAGCGTAGCCAGAGAAGCAACCGCAGTCGACGCAGCAGAAGCAGCCAAAGTCAGCGAAGTGTCAGCGTTCGCGACGGATCCACCCGCGATGAATCCGGATGAGTTTCTTAAGATGCATTTTGTGTGATAAATAAATTTTTCGCTGTGATTTGTGGATGATTGCACTGTTTAGATGCCAATTGCAGAGAAAACAAAAAAATCGATTGATCTCAATTCTGATTGAAAACCGAAAAACAATGCTTTCCGCAGTGAAAACCTCCATTTAAACGCGTTTTCTCCGAATTCACGTCGACACAACAATGGATTCCGTTCCGTTCGCTTTCTGCGACGCCGTTGCATCAACGCTCTTTTCACTTGACGGCGTCAACTTTGGTGAACGCTGCCCTTGGAAGAGCGCCTTCACCGATCACCAAGCTAACCGCATATATCTGAGTTTGTGGGTCCAATTCAAAGACGGAAACTGGTTCTACGTACTTCGAAGTAGTCGCCCTGGCCATTACTTTCCGGTCGAACTCGCAGAACTTTACAAAACACGCAGAAAGTATGTTCATATTGGGCTTTTAGCATTGCAGCGCCGTAATTTTGGCATCGCGTCATCTCTGGATGAAATCAGAAGAATTTTAGAGTTTGCACGTCCGTGTGTTGGTCTGTTCGCTCTTCTCTCCCTTGATCGGACCGATGCACCGAAAGAGACGATTGCCGATCTGTTGTCACCTTTCGCTTCTGTACCATTCCAAAAAATCGTCATCTGGGACTACGAAGAGGCGTTCGAAGACGTCTTGAGGAAGCAGATCGAACTAGATACGGTGCAATCGTTTGACGTCATTCAGAAGTCCCCGGCTGCTGATGAGTTGAAAGCCGAATTTGGTAGCATTCAAAGCCTGCGAGCATTCAACGCTCTTATGTTGCAGTAATTGTTGCGGTAAAGGGTTAATAAACATGTTGATTGTGAAGGCTTCGTCAAGAGAAACGATGGTCCCAAACATTGAAGCGAAGGGAACGAAATCCATCGCTGTGTCGACGTGAATTCATTCAGAGAAGACGCGTTTTATCGGATTTACAGCTTGCAAGTCGTCGGAGCCAGCGATTTTGTCATACTTCGAGTAGTTCAGCGCGATCTGACAATATCTAACGATTGCTAGTTGGAGCCGTGCTTAAAATCAGAATAGACCCAAAAAGAAGCCTCTGCGACCTCTGTGTTGTCTTCAATGCGCTGAGAACGTTCTCAACAGCTCCTCGGGTGCTATTTTCATTTGTTGTTTGCCCGCCACGACGACGCCGCGGGGACTCAAAGACCCAAACACACAGTAATCGTTGTGTTCGTTTCTGTTTTTCCCGAACGCACCGAGGCGTTGTATGATCCTTTCTGTGGTTGAAATCAAGGGGTACGGTAGCTTCCAATCAGCCGGACTCTAATCTGAACGTTCCTCGACCTCTATGGAGACCTCCGCACTGTGAAAATAGGCTTCCAGCTCCAGTAAAACTCCCCCGTTCGGACCAAATTCCAAAAACCGGCGTTCGCTATGCATTTCCAATAAGTTTTCCGCGTGTTTTCGTCTGCGCTCCAACGCTCTAATCTTTGCTCTTCGCTCCCCTCCAAGTCTCCCCCTTCCCGCACATGTCTAGACACTCGTTTTCCTCCCCTTCGACGATCTGCTTGTTCACCGTCGCGCCAACCAGCGACGCCTCGATTGCCGGCTGTGGGGACGCCGGCGACAAAAACGACGTAAACAACGTTCTTCTCTTCTTCTTCTCGTCTTGTTTACCACGGTTGCACGGTCGGTCGTCGACGGCGAGGACGACACGCCCTAACAGCCCCTGAGCGGCGGTCGCCATCGCCCTCCACCCGCTGCCATCCCACTTTTTTCGATGTTGTTCTCCAGCGGCCGTCCACCCGACGACGAACCAAGCGGTCGGTGGCGTCTGTTTTTCTCGGAATCGCGACGACCGAACGCATCCATCTTGGCGGCGTTCAGAGTCACACGCTGCACTCGTGTCCTTGTGGACAGTTGTCGTGCTTGGTGCTTTATGAATCGTTGCGAGAGCGCCTGACTGAAATCAGTTATTGTATGATTCAGGTAATCACTTAAGCATGGCCGCTTCCCCGTTGACCAGCAACGTTTCAATCTGCGGTCGTTGTGTTCGGCTCAAGCCTCCTCCACGCCTCTCTCTTTGTTATCAGGTAAGCACAAACTTGTTTTTCGAAGATTTTTGAAAATCAGGCTCATCGTGGTAGGACCAAATTTCACAAGTCAGTGTCTTGGTAGTCGTTCCTAGCAACAGTGAAGCTACCGTAGCCCTGAAAACGGCGTAAACAGAATTTTAAACGCTTGTTTACGCTCGCCGACACCTTTTCCAAGAACCTTACCATAATCGTCTCCGCGCATGAGTCACAAAAACACCTTTCTGGGTCCCGTCACGATTGAGCCTGCCGTAAAATCCTGCTTTAGCGCTTGCGTCACAAGCCAAAGATCAATTGTGGACGTCAAAGGGTAAACACAAAGGGCTATTTTAAGCCTCCAAAACCATGTTTTCGTTGTGAGACCATAAAGCATTGATTTCAGGCGTGGCTGTAACTATCAAAAAGCCACAAAAAAAAACAATTCTTACCGCCTCCACTGCAACTACCGTAATCACCAATCTCGTCTCGTTGTCCACCTCGACACACCCAAAGTCTTTCATCGACGAGCGCTTCAACCTGCCGTAACCCTCTTGAAGCGCTTTTCGGCTTTTCTCTCAACGAATCACCGATCAACCGAACCTCCGAGAAATATCGGCCGCTCGATTGATCTGCTGAAACGCTACCTCATGTGTACATAAACCGTCAACATGCCCTATGAGTCACTCCAAGACATTCGTGTCGGGACCCGAAGTGACTCATCTGCCTCCCAACCAGTCTACCGTCTCCCTGAAATGACCTCTACTACCGTAATCCTCATATTTTGAAGTGTGTGAAATGCATATTTTGTAACAATTTGTTTTGTTCGCGTCATGTGATCGAAATAAATTTGTTGTTGTAACAATGTTACAACGCACGCTGTGCGCTGACAGCGGAAATAGGATGTTTTCGCCGTCTGGTCTGAGGCTCTGAGCACGCGTTCAAACGTTGCGAAACGGATCGTGTCAACTGTGTGGTCATCATGCGATGATCCGATCGTTTGAAAACCCGCACGCAAAGGCGGGAAGCCCGGGGACAAAACGAGAAAGTGAAAACGGGATTCGCGCGGCTGCAGCCGGCTCGATTGTTCCGCAAGGATGACTTAAAAGCGCTCGCGCGCGCATCGTCTCCGCTCAGCTTGTGATTGCGGTCGATTGCGCTATGCTACACCATCTCCTTCTGATCCTATTCAGCCTGCTCGTCCCCCTCATCGACGCCAATGGCCGAGAGGTCCTGCCCGGTAGGTTCAGATAGCCGCTGCGGCCCCGAAAAACGACGTTTAGACCCTTGCGACTGTCGCGATTGGTACGGTCGTTGCAAGACCACCGGGGAGAAGTGGCTCGACGACGACACGTGGATGTACGAGTGCGGGGGGAAAAATCAAAGCGATTCTACTTTTACCGGATGTCAGGCGAGCGAACAAGCGGGAAGAGTGACGATTCCGGCCGGCCAGAACACGACAATCGATAAATTCTGGTACAGCTGTTCGGTTAACGATCAGCGCCTCAAGTACGAACAAGGTTTCCGATGTACTATGTCTACCGTAACCCGGGAAATGCGTTTCAGAGACCAGATGCACTGTAAACAGCACGGATCATCATGTTGGAGACGAATTCCGCGATGGAATCTTCCAGTGGCTCTGTCTAGACACCGGACGATGGGTGACAGGTATGCGCTACAGTAGTCCGCTACCGTAATCGACCGTATTCCAGGCTGCTACTATCAGAACGAGACCAAACATTGGGTTTTGTTGAAAATAGGCGAAACTGGTTTCAATGGACTGGTGAAACATGTCTGCGACAGGTACAGAGACCACCCAGGACGAGTGCAGTACTACGCTGAGGTGATACCGTAACCCTACCGTAGTCATTTAATCGTGCAATTCAGGTCCGAGACGACGTACCACACAAATCGCCGACAAACAAAGGAAAAAATCAAAATTTGCCCGAATTGGTGGACAACCGCCTAAAGGAGGAGCCCGTGAAGTGGCTGCACGAGAACGCAGCGCAGTTTATCGGCTCGAAGGACAATTTTGGCGCAAAAATACGGTATCTGCCGGCGAGTAGAAGAAAGTCGTATTGAGTGAGGCGGCGGTGAACTGACGGATCTCAGTGTAATATGTGTTTTCGAGTGAAAAAATAAGATATTTTGGTCTTGGCACGATAGTGTAGAGCGAGTGGAGAGACATGTCAGTGAAGTGCAGCGAGGATTCGGGTCAAGAATGCGTCGAAATGAGCGATTTTACATGCAATGCGTCGTTTACAATAAAAAACAACGGATTACGGTAGCTCCACGGTGACATTTGGGGAACTGCGTGGCAGATGAGTCATTTCAAATACCTCAGCGCTCGTTTCAAGTGGAATTTCTTCAAAATCATCTTCCTCACAGCGCGCTTCAGGCTCAGGGCTCGATTTGGTGACCGCATGACGTTCAATGGCCGCAGTAAACCGGTTTCTTACGTCTTCAACCAATTCCGCTAGGTGAATTGCGATGAATTGACTCACGTTCGACAATTACATAGGCTGTGGCGAGGATTAGGGTCAGGAGGAGGATGACGGCGACTATAGGTAAAATGAGATAATAGGGAAATACGAGCTCAGGTGCGTCGGTCGAATCGACATCAAACATGGCGATTTCGCTGCGGCAATTCACAGATTTGATCGTTTCGATCACAATTCACAAACAAAAGGTGTTTCCGCCTTTGCTGCGACCACGCGTGAGTCACGTTTTCAGCTCGCCATCGTCATATCAGATTGATCGTCATCGTTTTCTCCAAACAACGCTGTTTCCGCTTTTGAAACGCTCTCAAAACACATGATTCCCCACTGCTAGCGCATTCTTTGAGCTGATAGACGCCAAATCACTTTATTTGCATCGATTACGGTAGTTCTACATGCTAGGAAAGCGCTTTCAACGCGACTTTTCGTGACATCTTCTGCTTACTATAGCCCACGCTGTTTCCGTTTCCGGATGAGGAGCTATAGCCCGAGGTCGACGTTTGGTAGGTCGATCGAGGTGGACAGGGACAGTATTGAGCGTCTTTGCCTGGTGCGCCGGGGCCTCCGGGCTGAAATTCTGGATTTAGCACATGGAATGCGACATCTAGAGCTCACCGGTCCGGGTTGTCCATCGTTAGCCGGCATACCGGGACCTCCCGGTGGTCCCATCGGCCCAGGAGGTCCCTGGGGGCCTGGAGGCGGTGTGTAACCGGGCTGTCCGGGCATTCCCATGGGTCCTGGAGGCCCAGAAGGTCCCATCGGGCCAGGCGAACTCGACATAACTTGACCTGGAGCTCCAGGATTGCCAGGCGGACCCGGATTTCCGGGCGCTGCCGATGGACCTGGATCTCCTGGTGGTCCCGGAGGTCCAGGAGGTCCGGGATACGCAGGAGGCGCCGGTGGACCCATCCCTCCGTCTTGCCCGGGTGGTCCTGGCGGTCCGGACGGTCCTATATTGCCCGGAGGTCCGGGCGGACATTGAATGCATCCCGGTTGCTCTTGATTGAAGTTGATCGAGTTGCCCGGAAGACCCGCGCGGCCATCGCTGCCAGGAAGACCGTCCTCTCCTTGGCCTCCGGGCATTCCTGGAGGCCCTGGGGGTCCCGGAGGACAAGAAACAGCCGGTGGAGGTTGGAAAGACTGCACTCCAGCGTCATAGCCGGATTGGCGATTGCGACGAATCATGAAATGAATCGACGGCGACGTCTTCTCCGGTTTATCGGGGTTCTCGGGCGCATAGAGCTCCCCGGAAGCGGCCTTCCGGTGCACTTCCATCATTCCTTTCCAGGCGTCCTGGGAGTAGACCTGAAAAACTCAATTTGAGCCAGTAATCATCACCACCTCAATCCAACCTTGAAGTGATCCATTTCGTGCATCACCTCCTCGTACAGCGAGTTCACATCGGCGCAGAGATTCGCGAAACCGACGAGGCACACGACGATCGCCACAGCGCTTACTGCGGCGGCGCCCGTGAAGGCTAAATTCAACTTCGAAATAGCCATAGTCGAAGCGATGGACGATTGCGGCGGCGGCGGATGACCTTTTATAGCCACACCGTGGCTTCTTCAAACCAGTTCCACGAGCTGACAGTTTCGCTGAATTGAACGTGTTTTCGTGATGAACATGACAGATCGCAGTGTTGTCGATCAAAACAACGCGAGTGGAAAGGTGCTAAATGGGGGTAATTCGTCAATTCGACCTTCGATGAAACATTGCATGACAGGAGGAAACAGGAAAGCGATCAAGTGGACGCTGATTGCGCGATTCGCACAGAAAAGCAATCTGAAAACAGCTTCAATCATAGAATTTTGCGATTTCAAGTACTTACGACGAAAGCCAACGGCTGAATGGATTTTTTTCGATTCTGATCTGCGACTCGTGCTTCATGCGACTCTTCGCTGCTGCAATTTATTCACTTTTCACCAAAATTCAATTTCAGCTCACGAATCTCGCTGAATTTCTGCGCTTCCTCGATTTCATTCAACGCAGCATGGCTCGTTTGTTGTCCCACTGGCTTCGGATTCTGCGTAGGCCGCTGTTCTCGTGGCACTCGATCTTGCGCTGCTGTCCTGAATATACGTACGACTGCATTGGCGCATTGCCGCGCGCGCGCTCTGACAATGAGTTGAAGGTTCGGACAATCTGCACAGCATCGTCATCGAAATAGCATCCGCAGCAGCGCGTCGTCGTCTTCCGAACAAGATTGCACGTATCTTCACGATCTCCGGAGGAAGAGGAATTTCGTCGACTTTATAAAATTTGATTTTGAAATTTGCAAATTCCAAGCACGCCGTGTTTCTTCAGAATTGATGATGTAACGCCACCAGCCAGCGCACGAAATACGCGACGTGCGCGATCGTACGAACGTTCGAAATTTGAATTTTTGAATTCTTTCGAGAATGTTCTAGACGCAATCAGAAGCAATTTGACGGTCGCCTGAAGTTCGCGCCATTTCTGATGCCGTGAAGACGTTTATGGGTGTGAAAATCCTCCGACGGCATCCACGGGAAGCGCGCGCGAGTTTCCGACAGTGGCAAAAGACGCAACGTGCGCGAGCGTACGAGACGCGCGGAATTTGAATTTTGATTGAATTCGCGATTGTTCCACGTTTCTGGGATTTGTTTTCTGCAGATTTCGTGATCTCGCTTGCTTGAACTGTGAATATTGAATTGATGTCGAGTCGCTTCTGCGTTTCTCGAATTTTCTATATATTTTGTGCAATCGCTGTGGCTTCCACTGATGAATTTCATTGTTGTGCCATCGTTCACATGCCTTGCGCAATTCATGCGCCACTACGATCCGCGTATGAATATCAAAACTGATGAATTTCACTGTTCACGTGCCTTGCGCACCATATCCAGCGAGCGTATCGCATGTATCAATATTTACTAGCGAGAATTTCCAGATTTTAACATCGCAAAATGCCCCAAAAGGATTACTACCAGATCCTGGACGTGAAGAAGGATGCGAGCGCCGACGAGATCAAGAAGGCGTACCGGGTGATGGCGCTGAAATATCACCCGGATAAGAATAAGGAACCTTCGGCTGAGCAAAAGTTCAAGGATTGCGCCGAGGCGTTCGACGTTCTCAAGGATCGCGAAAGGAGGAAGATCTACGACCAATACGGAGAAGACGGCCTGAAGGGTGAGACGCCGACCGGTCCAGGAGGATCAGCGGAATTTGGAAGAGGAGGCGGATCGTTTTATGAATTCCGGTAGGCGCAAAAGGGTTAGCAGCTCGATCTAATTTGCCTGTTGCAGTGGTGACCCATTGAACGTATATACTGAGTTGTTTGGAAATGGCAGCGAAATATTCGGAGCTGGCAACTTGGCAGACCTGTTCGGCTCCCCTAATGTGTTCGACTCTGCTCAACCAAACTCACAGGTTACTTTCAGTCCTTTAGTGAATTTAATTTATACTCGTTTTTTAGATGTTCTTCAACCAGCCCGGTCCTATGGGCGGTGCAAGTAGTAGCCGTGGAGCACACAGCCACCCAGCATCGCGTCAGCCTCAACAAGACCCACCGATTGTTCACAATCTGTCCGTTTCCCTCGAAGATATCTTTAACGGAGCAATCAAAAGGATGCGAATCACCCGGGAGGTTGAAGACGTCTATCACAGGGTGACGACCGAGCAGAAGACGTTGACGGTCGTCATCGAGAAAGGATTTAAAAGCGGAACGAAGATCACGTTTCCCAGAGAAGGCGATCAACGACCCAACCAGATCCCCGCCGACGTGATCTTTCTGATTGAGGACAAGCCGCATCCGGTGTTCGAGCGCCAGGGCGACCATATCCGCTACATTGCCAAGATCTCTCTCAAGGACGCTCTCTGCGGTTGCACTGTTACGGTGCCTTTGTTGGGAGGCGGCACGGGAGAGTTCGATTTGGATGGAGTCATCAAGCCTAAGAGCATCTATCTGTAGGTCTGCATTCTTCCGTTCCTTGCATTTCTCCTCAATTTCAGCATCAGAGAACGCGGTCTTCCCATACGTAATTCCCATCCGGCAGCTCGTGGTGATCTGGTAGTAGAATTCGACGTCGAATTTCCGAGCGAACTCAATCAAGAAATGAAATTGGTACTGAGGTCGGTGTTGCCATAGAAGATTTAATTATTTGTGTATTTGCCCTATGAGTTGGCGCTTAAATGAAGTTTATTTCCAAAGCACAGCGATTACACTTGCGAGCATACATCATCATCATCTCGCCGCTTATGGGGCGTTTAGCTCATTTTCCAACGTTGTCGACCCAGTTCCGCGCATCTCTGGCCGCTTCTTCTACCATACTGTGAACGGAGTTGTCGTAGGCGTGCGTACCAAACTCTCCTCCTCTTCCACTACCGAACGTCATCGAATGGCTCGGTTCGAAGGCTCCTCCTTTGGTGGTGTAGGAGGTCTTCATGATGTAGGAGCTGTCGCTTGGACCTGAATTTGCCGTTGTTATGTCTGTTCGCTTCCGTTACACAACGCTGTTCTGTTTACGGGGTTGTCCACCAACTTTACAACCTCCTCCTTATTTTGTCACATTCCCCCAAACTTACCACCGGTTTTTGCGCGCGACAGAGTGGAATAACCTTCGTCGTTGTTGGACCTGTTGGAGGAGGCCCGGGCGCGCTGCGCAACGCCACTGCGCACATCGCTCGCTGTAACTTGCGGCTGCCTAAACGTCAAAACACGGTCAACATACCGAATTCTCCGGGTTTTTCGCCGGCGTATCCGAAGGAATCGCGATCGCCTGGTTTCGTGTAGTTTGTGGTCGTCGATTTGGCGGTGTAGTCGTAAGCTCCAGAGCCTAAATTGGATTCTTTAAGCACAAGAAGCCTAGAATTGGCTCACCTAGGTCACTAGAGCGGTTGAACGGAGATGTGGCGCTTCTAGGCGAGTAATCAAAGGCTCCAGAGGCTGAAAGACTCGAATTGAAAGTGAAAACCGCTCAAAATGACTTACCAGCGCGGTTATACGATCCTCGCGTAGGTCCATCGTACGAGAATCGACCTAATTGAGGCTACAATACCGTAATCGAACTCAAAAACCAACCAGAATCACCGACTGAACCCAAATCGCTCGAGTTTCGCGAATTGCGGTACTTGTGGAATTCACTCCAGCTCCGTTTGCCGAGGTCTTCGGTGCCTCGTGCGGGTTCAAAACCAGAACGGATACGCACGCCTTCCTTGTAGGCGTAGTTGGATCCGCGGGTTGGGATACTGTAGCTGGCTGAAAGAGGCAGAAATACGGTAAATTGCGGTTTAGCTGGACTTGCAGTTGTCGCTGGGCTTCGTGTACGCTGATGGGAACGAGTTTTGAGCTGCACGGGGCGAGCCATGGACTGAAATCAGACAATTTTAAAGTGGAACTGTCTGCTTTTACAGAGAGATCGGTTGTCTAGACACAACATGCGCAGTCGGAAGCAAAACAACCCGGTTTTGCTGTCTAGAAATGCCAAATTTTGGTCTGTTCTCCGACAAGGTCCAAAAACAGACATTTTGATGTCTATTCTGTCACTTACTGATATCGCTGGATCTGTTGAAGCCACGAGAAGAACTATCGTGTGCTGCCGAAGCTGAAACCCCTGAATTAAAGACCAAATGATGCCTGACTCGGCTTACTGATGTCACCGGATCTGTTCAAACTGGACGAAATACCACGCGGAAGGCTGCTGTAGGAATCGCGGTCTGAAATTCTTGGATTTTGAGATGATTTCACTCTTTGACTTACTCATGTCGCCGGGTTTAACGTATGCGCTGCGCGCTGGGCTCCCGTAGGTGCCGTGAGCTTGTCTAGGCGATCGATCGTACGTATCGCGAGCTGAAATACCGTAATCTAGCGGAAGTTGCACGGATTATGACTTACCTGTGTCACCAGCCCTGTCGTATGCGGAGCTCACACCACGCGCTGTGGTATCGTAAGCTTCCCGAGCCGTTCGTGTGCTTGAATCGACGCCGCGAGACGCCGAATCGTAGGCTCCACGCGTCGCATCTCCCGCTCGGTCATAGGCACGCGTTGCGCTACCGTACGCATCCTGAGCTCCTCGATTAGCGCTGTCCCATGTTTCTTTCGCTGAAATAACGCATTTTCACGCGTTCCAGTCGAGACCGCACTCACCTGAATCAGCTGCCTGACCGTAAGCCGAGCCGACTCCTCGAGCTGCTCCATCGTACACATCGCGAGCTTCTTTCGCACTTCCGTAGGTGTCGCGAGCTAAACTACCGTAATCCTACCGTAATCAAACCGCAAAATCGCTCACTCATGTCTCCTGTTTTGCCGTACGCATCGCCAACGCCTCGAACAGCTCGATCGTAGGTGTTTTGAGCTAAAATAACGTTAATAAATCGTAATCCGCAAAGTTAACTCACCCATATCGCTAGTCCTACCGTATGCCTGGGTCACACCACGTTCAGCAGCACCTACAGCTGAGCGCACACCGCGCTCTGTTTGACCATAAGCATTTTGCGCTTCTCTGGCAGTCCGATCGTAGGCATCATGAGCTACAAGTACCGTAATCCTACCGTATGTCAGCATATCTCAGACTTACCCATGTCACTAGCCCCACGTGCGCCACGTGCCGCTCCATCGTAGACATCATGGGCTGCAAGTACCGTAATCCTACCGTAATCTGACTCGCTGACCTACCTATATCGCTTGCTTTACCGTAACCGGAACTCACACCTCGTGCTGCTCCACCGTACGCATCATGGGCTGAAATACCGTAATCCTACCGTATGTCAGCATATCTTAGACTTACCCATGTCACTAGCTCCGCGGGCGCCGCGTGCTGCTCCATCATACACATCATGGGCTGAAATACCGTAATCCTACCGTAATCCACAACTCAACCAACCGGCTTTGTTGTAAGTAGAGCTCGCACCGCGCGCTGCGCTGTCATAAGCACCTTCGACTCCTCTGCTAGCACTATGCCCTAAAATACCGTAATCATACCGTATTCTATGCAAACCTTAACTCACGCATATCGCCAGCTCGGTCGTAAGCCGCATTTGCACCTCGCGCTACAGAATCGTAAGCTCCGCGTGCTCCTCCAGCTGCTCCGTTGTACGCGTCATGAGCTAAAGTACCGTACGCCTACCGTAGTCTCATTCGATGACCTACCCATATCGCTTGCTTTACCGTAACCCGAACTCACACCTCGTGCAGCTCCATCGTACGCATCGTGCGCTCCACGAGCAGTGCGATCATACGCATCGTGGCCTGAAATACCGTAATCCTACAGTAATCTGTGCTGAACGTGACTCACCCATTTCTCCAGTTCTACCGTAGGCATCGTGAACTCCTCTCGCTGCGCTGTCGTACGCCCCATGAACTCCACGGGAAGCTCCATCGTATGCATTATGTGCTAAACGGTCGTTGCCTGAATCAGGGTTCATACCGTATCCCTCACCAAACTGTCCCGTCTTGTCAGCAACATCTTCGATGTCTTCTTTCAATCCTCTGCCCATCGCAGACGCCTTGTCCTCTGCACCATGAGCTGAAATACCGTAATTCTTCACCCTCTCTAGGCTACAGTAACCGATACCGTAATCCTGACCCTTCTTCGCAGCTGAATCCATCCGTTGAGCGGCTTCGTTGTACGCGTCATGCGCTACGTCGTGGACTTTCCCAAAAGACGAGTGAGCTAAAGTATACCGTATACCTACCGTAGTCTGTAAACCTCAGAATACCGTACCCATGTCACTAGCCTTGTTCGCTGCGCTGTCATAGGAATCGTGGACCTTTTCCCAGGTTGTATGAGCTGAATTACCGTAATACTACCGTAATCAAGGCGAATATAGCTCACCAACACCGTTCGCTTTATCGTACGCGTCATGAGCTCCTTGATCGACTTTGTCCCAAGTGGTTTGACCTTAAATACCGTAATCCTTGAGCAATACAAGACTCGCAGGACCTACCCACGTCCCTAACATACTTTCCCGATGATTCCGTCTTGATTTCTACCGTATGAACTGAAATATCGTGTTAAGATCAACTCTACCGTAACCTACCGTATCCCTTTCCTTTGTCGGCAACATCATGGCCTGAAATACCGTAATTTTAGATCATTCTAAAGTATAAACGGTGGTTTACCGAAATCCTCTGCTTTCTTGCCTACAGATGCCGCGCCGTCTTCTACTTCAATCACTGAAACTACCGTAATCCTTCATTAATTATGCTACCGTAACCTACAGATCTCTTTCCCTTGCTGAACCACCCTTCCAGCGCCATCCTTCACCGCTTGCGCTCCCTTCGAAGCCGCATCTTCGATGTTTTGTCCTTAAATTACCGTACTCTTCGCTTACCGTAACCCTATTCTCTTACCAATCTCCTCTACCTTCTTTCCGCCCTTTTTCGCCTCTTTTTTCGCCTTTTTCTCCGCTTCCTTTGCTACAATTGAAATGCTCCCGTAATCTACCGTAGTCTCAGAGCGTGCTAACCTGCTTTCTGCGCTGCTTTCGCCGCTTTGTCCGCTTCCTTTTTCGCTATCTTGGCCGCCTTATCGGCTTCCTTTTTCGCTATCTTGGCCGCTTTGTCAGCCTCCTTTTTGGCGGCTTTCGTAGCCTTGTCGGCTTCTTTTGCAGCGATTTTTGCTGCTTTGTCCGCCGCTGTTTTGGCTTTTTTCTCTATGTCTTTGGCTGAATTAGTAGCTAACGTAACCCCCAGCACTACAAATCACAACAAACCAGCTTTTTCAGCCTTCTTAGCAGCTTTTGCGGCTTCATTTTGAGCTTTCTTCGCTGCTCTTTCCTCAGGCGCTAAATATGGGACAATTTGGGTCAGAAACAGCTTCAATAACCTACTTCCTCGTTTGAAGATTCGATTAAAGAACGTTCCCTGTAAAAGGAACGATTAATTCAAGTTTACAAGTCTAGAAATAGGTTGATCTGTGCTGTCTAGACACAAAACGAGTGTAGCAGTCGTTTTAGACGTCTAGACTTGCGCAAACATGCAATTTCCAGACATTCTCATACCCAGTCTACACATGATCTGTGCTGTCTAGATACCAAGCCTCTTGAAGTGTCTAGAAATCACATATAGACTCTGCTTTGTCTATACTTGCGCAAACGTCCTTCTTTCCAATCTAGACACGTGCACAATTTCTAGACATCGCCCCTTAGTCAGACAGAAAACAGTCTTTGGAATGTCTAGACGACTTACCAAACTCATCGTCTCACGCAACAATACCGTCGGAAAGCAACTTTAGGAAGTAAACAGAACGGAGCGAGCAACCTGGCGTCGTCGAGACGAATGCCAGCGCCGCAATTCCAATCCAATTTAACACAACCAACAAAACAACCCGCGCCAGTGGTGAACCTGTTTCCTTCCCCATCATCATCATCAGATCACATGTCTTCCTCCCTGTGGGCGATCATCGCAATTCAATTACAATATTTGGCTATTTATTCAATACTTTTCGCAAATTCATTCATTTGTGTGTTGTGAATAACTGTGATCGATAGAGACTATAGAGGAGCGCGCGAATACAATAATAGAAGAAATTTGTGTAACAAAGGGTTTTGGAACGAATGTTTGGATGTGAGATGGTGGACTTTGTACAGAGTAGGTTGGATGGATGGAAATGGGGTGGAAGAAGATGAAGAGATTATGTACAAAAAAACTGATGGCGAGCAAAGGCAGCAGAAAGAGAATAGGAGAGTAGAGTGGAGAGAACACCGGTTTCGTTACCGTAATCAGCAGAGGAGCAGCACACAGAAAAATTAGATCACACTAGCGGGGAGGTAGTCGAACGCTTTCGACGCTCGCTCGTTGATGTTCGCGTTGAATCCGGGCGCGTGAGGAGGCACCGCAGGCTGATCGCCAGCTCCGGACCGCCGCAGTTTGATCTCGCTGCTCGGAGGCTGATTTCGAATGTCCGCTGCAAAGTCGCGAACATGCGAGCCCATGATCATCTGGTCGGCAGGCGAAGCTGAAGACGAAGATCCGGCTGAGGAGGTCGGCATTCCGTAATTCAGCTCCAAACCGTTATGCTTGAGCATGTCGGTGACCTCGCGGTTGCCGCCTTGCTGCGCGTACCACATTGCGGAACGCGCGTTCTCGTCCAGAGCTCGAATGTCGGCGTGGTACTGAAAATTGGGTCATTAGAGGCTGTTTTTGGGAGATTTCCAGGCTTACCCAAAGAAGGAGTTGCACGACTTCAACGCAACCAAGAGCGCACGCGAGATGCAGAGGCGTCCTACGGTCGCGTTGGTTGAGGACAGTGTTCAGCTGCTTCTCCTCGCAGCGAGGCAGCAGGATCAACAGGTTGTCCATATCGCGTTGGGTGATCGCGTCGATGATCTGTTTGCCGAAGAGGCGATCGACCGGCACCGCTGGCAGAAACCGTTTCACCTCGTACTTGGCCTTGATCCACAGCGACTTGTCCTCCGCGGACGAGTCAGCCGTCGGCCGCTTCTCCCGCGGAGCATTGTGTTCCCACAATCGGTTCGCGCGTTCGTTTCCGATCGCCTGCATCACTCGCAAGTATTCCACTCTGAAAAACAATCATTTAAGATCACATTGGCGGCTATTGAGGTGACTTACGGCCAGTCGTCAAGTTCCAGCGAGCGAACTCTGGAGATGTGAGATCCAAGATTGCGATGGAAACCGCAGCACTGAATGCAGATCAGCATTCCGAGGTTCAGCGACGCCCAGTCGGGTTTCAGCGCTCCGCAATCGGCGCACCGATCGTTTCCGGCGACCTCTTTTATCGCTTGCACTTCAGCCGCTTCTCCGTAGTGACGCGAGGTGTTCTGCTGCTGCTTCTGTGACTGTTGCGTCTGCACGAACATCTCGATCTGCTCCTCGATCGCCGCCACCCACTCGTCGCGTTCCTCAGTGCTTGAAGCCGAGAATTCCCATCGTTTACCGCCGTTGGTGATGATCTCAAACTCGCTCTCGTCCTCTTCCTCGTTGTTCTTGTGGCTGCTGCCCAAACGACGATGTCCGCGCTTCTTTTTCGTGCTATTCGATGAAGGCTGCGGGGGTTGGGGCACCACGCTGCTGCTGGTAGAGGTCGCAAGTCCCATGGCGCCGAGATCAGCGTCACTTCCGCCAGAAGTTCCATCTCCGGGAGTCGAATTTCCATTTCCGTTGTTGACAGCGGCGGCCGCTGGACCATCAAGGAATTCGAACGCGCCCACTAGATTCTCTTTGCCGGGATTGGGATTCGAGGTGGAGGGCATGACGCAGGTTGACGCGCGTTGGATGTTGCGAGGTACGCGACGTCCGGAGATCTTCACTGTGGCGAGACCGAGGAAGATTTCCTTGCCCACAGAGTTCTTGTCCATGTAATCCTGAAATGTGGACTTGAAACTCAGTTTGATCAGCTTTCAATTACCTTAATGTTATGATGGTACATCAGACGTCCATCCGGGTACAAACACACGTATTTCTTCTTCCATTCACGATTCAGAGTCTTGCTGCTGCGCTTGTAAAGCTGCCCCTGCTTGATTGGAATTGCGCGCCCAGCGCCCATATTCACCTCAGCCGAGATCTTCGCCGCTTTCTCCTCCGAATTCAAGTGATGATCCTTGCTTTGCCGCTGGAAAATGTTCGAAATCCGACGATTCTTCCGCTGCGTCGTCGGGGTGCCGTTCGGCGTCGGCAAATGGCTCGTGGAGGCGCTCGCCTGAGTGTTAATCACCAAATTGTGATTGTCAAACTGCTCGTTCTGCAAGAAATGAAGCTGATCCATCTGCGTGGGGTGCACGTTGACCGCGGTCGTCGAACGACTCGTCACCGCCGCGCTGTTCGCGTGATGGAGGCTTTCCGGTTGCTGTTGTTGATGGCTGCCGCGTCCTGGCATCACAAACTGCTGGCTTGATCGTGCGGATGAGGGCGGCGGAGGCTGCTGATCACGATGGTAGAGTGGTTGTTGCTGCTGAGGGAGCACAGTTGACCTTCGCTGGTATTGCTGCTGCTGGTCGTGGAGCGGGAGCGCTGAGATCGACCTGAAAAAGCGCAAACTTTATGAGCGAATTTGTGACGACGCGCATGTGTAAACATGAAAGATTCATTTGTTTACGGGCGGCTTTTAGCGAAATTGGCTTTTAGGCCGAAATTGACGTCATACCAGGAAGCGTTTTTTTTTCAGACAAAAACAAGGCAGCATGAATATTCATGTCTGGGAGGATTAAGCTCGACAGACGCGCGCGACCGTTTTGCAAATGTCCAAACAGCCAAAATGAGAGTCTCAATCACAGAGTGATTTCAGACAGCGTCTGACATCAAGCTAAACAGACAAAGAGACGTCGTCCGACCGTTTTCCGGAGTGATAAACAAGCGCCAAATCACCCTCATTAGACAGCGATTTTATGTCTGGACGCACAGACATCACCGTCGCGATCTTCATCGCAATTGATAAAGTGCGCATATGAGACAATCGGCGCTCATTGAAGCCAGAACTCCAAACAACCGAAACGACCTTTAAGCGACAAGAAAGCGCGCGCCTTTCACCGCGACCATGACAAGGAAGTGCAGCAGCATCAGCGCATAAACAACGCACTGCGAACGAGCTGAGCTGACCTCTAGGGGGTGTAAAATGCGCGACGCTTCCGGGGAAGACGAATTTCGCTCAAAAACAAGACAAACAAACACAAACTGTGACTCATCGCGGCGTCGCTAATTGAAGATGTCAAACACGCACGCACGCACGCACAACGACTCACCTCTGATGATGATACGGTTTTCCGTTGTTGCTCGGCGCGGCTGAAGCGTAGACCGACGACTGATAGTCGTGATGCTGAGCCGCCGCTGGATTCGACGTCGTTCTCGCCGCGTTCGATGACGATTGAGAAGTGCTGCTGCTGCCGCCGCCGCTGCTGCCGTGAAGCCAACGTGGACGATTTTGAAGCGCCTTCTGACACACTGAAAGAGAAGAGATGATGATTCAGCTCAGCACAAATACAAGATGACAGAGGCTGGAGAGAAGAAGAAGACAATGGTGACAAAGAGCGCCGGCGAGGACGAATTTGGAGAAAGCAAAGAACGCATAAAATACAGACCATCGCAGCTGCCCTCCTCCCAGTGCGACCGAAACCGAAACGAATAGAATTGAAGAAGCACGACTTTCTCCCATCTGCCACCGCGCCGACGCTCTGTTACGTGAGCGCGATGCTCTCGGGCTCGCTTGCGGCGTTGAAACGCTGCGGCGCGGAAGAACGGAAGGGAGAATCACCTCGCGCGCTCGCTGTTTGCACTCACTTGACGCGTGTGCACGAGTGAGATAGCGCAGAGCCAGATTGCGCTTCTGCACGCGGGAGTGATTAGATTGACGCGCCGCCTTCGACAGTTTCAATGACAACGCACAATGGAGGAGAGGACGGCGACTGGCAGGGTGCGCTGAACTCAACTCTTGGCTGTTTGGCGCTGAATTGCGCGCCAAATATGGGCAAATTGATTAGGAGAACGCGAGGAATGCGCTGCAAAGCCGTAAACAATCAAATTTTGCGTTCTGAGAGCCTGGCGTGCACACCTACAGCTCGATATTCGTCATTTTCACACAGACACAATCAAATATGAGGGAATTTCGTAGTGCGGCCGGCTCTCTGTCGTGGGAATGAGAAATCGTGCTATTTTCGGGCTTCTGAAGCCGCTGCACACAATTTCGACTAAATTTAGCCATTTCCCACGCGTAGAACAACTGTTTTCTGGCTTCTCGCGGCTTGAATTAATCAAAACGACTAGTGAAGCCCAAATTGCGGCTTTGCAGGTCGTAAAATGCGTAAATTTCAGCTCAAAATGACTTGTTTTGCTGCTGAACACGTGAAAATGGAGAAATTCGCCTCAAATTTCATCAAAATACGCCAATTAAGATAGCATTCGAGTCGCAACAGCGTGAAACGAACAAAGCTCACAAAATCGAAGCCGAAAAAACCTAATAATTGACCATTCAGGCAAATCGCGCAAAGAAACCAGACAATCGTTTGTCACCTTGCGCCAGCGCAGTTGGCGCAAAGTGAAAATTCGCGCGCGCGCAAAGCGTCACACGTGTTTCAAAGTGACGTAACGGGTTTCGCAGTGCTGCGGCGAGGCGCGAATTAGAACGGAAAGAGATAAACTTGTTTATTCGGTAATAAATCGGCGCAAAAAGCGCCTCAGCGCAATCTCCAAGCGCGAGCGTCAGGACAGTCCTGTAATAATGGAGTCCTGCCGGCCGGCGTGGCGCGGCGGAGATCATCGCTGCGCTGTCGCGGTCGTTTGTCCACTCGACGCGATAATTGTTTTTATTAGTTTTCGTTAGTAATGCGCGCGCTGATGTGAGCGCGCTGAGAGCCTAATGGCGCCCGTTTTCAGTAGGGTCTGTTTCATCACCACGAAAACAGAAGAAGAGAATTGACGTCTCCGGTGCGTGCGCGGGCGCTCAAAGTGCAGCGCACAAACACGGAGGAGTTCCGGAGAGCGCGCGCGACGGGCGTTCGAATTGCCGAAAGGCGCCGGGGACAATGGGGCGCACAGCGTGAGCTTTCAGCTTCCATTCAGCGCTCTCGCGCAGCAATTAGCATCGTCGTCAACGCGGCACCATCTGTCCGCTTCGCACTTCCTGTTGTTGCTTTGTCTTAATTTGGTTGAGTGCTGTGCGGCGATGAAACCTCACCGCCGAAAACACTAATTAGGCGAAGATGTTGCGCACAGCGGTGCTAGAAGGAAAACGACACGATGGAGCTTGTAGATCTTGTGAAAAGGGCTAGAACGCGTACCCACATGACAGCTTTTCGAAATGTCATACGTTCGGTCAATCACGTAAAAGGTCTCACAAACGATTGCTAAGTACTAGCGCAGCTGAATAACCCCATAAAGAGAGCCTATAATGGCGAGACCAAGCCGTTCTTTCAAAAAGCGATTAGTTCGGTCAAAGGTTACAAAAAGATGAAAAACGGGTCCCAAGACGCAAATTCAAAAGAGACTGAAGAACGACGACGACATAAGAGGTTGGTTGGCAGCACATAATGTGTGTGTCCTCGAGCACCAAATAGGTCCATTAATATTCCAATTTTCGCTTCAGGACCACCTGCCCCCCGTCACCTCCACAACCACTCACCCATCGACATGACGAACAAGCGTTCGATCAACGGTTGTTGATAGCGCTTGACGGCTGACACGCTGTCGCCGTCCGTTTCCTGGCGACGTCGTCGGGATAGCATTTAAGTCGTCCCGGGAACCTTTTAGGCCATAATAGTAATAATTCGCACCACAATATTGGTATACAAATGCTGCGTTGCGCTCCGCACACAGCGCGAATCGTTTAGTAGCGTGCTGCGCGCGTGTGTCGCAATCGCAAAAAGAGAAGAAAATGGGCGGAGGGAAGGCGCTGCCAGAGCCGGAGGGGAGGGGGATGAATGCACATTAGTGCAAGCCGGGTGGACGCGCCGCTTAAAAATTTCGACCGCGTTGCCGTATTACTACGCGCCGGAGAGGACAAACGAAGTGGTGGCGAGCGAGGACTACTACTGATGATCGATTAGGGTGCGCGCGCGCGCGAAAATGGCGGACGTGAAGCGAGTGAAGTGGAGGTTTCGGGTTAAACGTGATTTATTGGGTTAAGAATTTTGAAACTGACTCTAATTTGCTTAAAATTGAGTTTTGAAAAATGTCAACTACAGTATCATATTGGATATCGAAAGGGGACAAAAACGAGTACTCACAAAGTAACGTTTTGAGAAATGTCATACGTTCGGTCAGTTTGCCAAAAAGTTGTCTAATGGTCTGAAAAGTTGTCTAGTATCGAAATCAAAAATACAAACACTAAAAAACCAAATTTTGTGAAATGTCACATGTTCGGTTCACCTCTCAAAACAATCCCAAAACCCAAAAAAGGTCAAAACGATCATGCGACCAATGGCCAAGGACCTCTATCGGATCAGCGCATGTTTGCCCAACCCAACCGGTAGTCCGATAACCCCAAAAAAAGCGCCCAACTCAAAGAGGAATCGACGCGTGTGTTCCGCTTACTCAACGCCGTATGCAAATGTATTCGACTAATCGCTTCAGCAAACAAAGAAATTCAGCGCACATGCGCTCTCGCGCGTCGAGACCAGCGCAGCAGCGTGCATGTTTGCCGAAGGCGGGCGCGAGTGCAAATATAATAACGCCGTCGTCGCGTGCGCTTTTGGTAAAATTTGTACAACACAAATACAGAGCAGACGCTGACGCGTTTGACGCGGCGTGGTGGGAGCCGCGATGCAAAAAAGGAAGTAAAAGGGACCGGGGCAATTAGAATGTAGGTTGCTCTGCGCCTTTTCTCAAGGCGCACTGAGGTAATTACTGCACGGAGAAGGATGGAATTGGGTCTTGAAGCGAATGTTGAATTGATGGATGTGATCGCCTCAACTGGATGTTGCCCGTTTGTAATTGACATGCGAATCGGTCGATATTACATTTTCAGTAAGTGGAATAAGAAAATTGACATTTTCGTAAATGTCATATGTTCGGTCATACGATCATAAGTCAGTACAGAAGTCTCAAATCGAATTTTTGATTTTTGTACCTCTTTTATCTTCTCGAAATAGCTTGAAAGAGTACCCACAACCCATCTTTTTGTATATCTCAAAAGTTCGGTCACTGCGGGAAAATATGATTTTGGCATTGTTACTAGTTGGGATAAACTAAACACACATAGAACAACTCTTTAAAAAATCGCATGTTCGCTCAAAGCATCAAAAACGGAAGATCACGAAATCGCTCACATTCGGTCAAAAACAAAAAAATCCGATTTTCCAGTAAATCCCACACGCGACACAACACAAAACCAGCCGGAACAACCTGATCAATCCGTCGACGCCCCAAAATCTGGCGCATTTGGAGTGACAGCGCGCGTGCGCGCGAGGTCGTCTGTCAGAGCGCACGCTAGCGCGCCAATTAGAGGCTCGAAGGCCAAAAGCGTCAAGGTCGCGCACGCAAGCAAAGCAGAGCGCCAGTGCATCTAATCCGCGCCATCACAGAGACCACCCACGAACACTTACCTTCTTTGAAAACTCGTTCCACGTTCAGACCGTACGTCGAGCAGGTCTCGTAGTAGCCGCAGCGATGCAGACTGTGCGCCATGCGACGGCCGTCCGCTTCTTCCACTTTTCGCGGTTTTGTGCCGCTGATCATGTCCTGAAAGAGACGAACGTGAGGCAATTGCAACCGGTTAGGCCAAAGAGGGAAGCGAGAACTGAAGCGGTAAATGAGACAGACAGATGGGCTTTGGCCCACTTGAGTTGGAGGCGAGGAACTGAAGTGGGGTCGGATGAGAGAAGACACCTGTTATGTGCGCGGTCAGGAACGATTTTGGTGAGTTTTGGTGTTTGAAGGATAAAGGAACGTGTGATTCTGAAGGTTCAAAACTGTTTCCAACAAGTCTATTTTTTCAAATGTCACATGTTCGGTCAGAATGTCTAAAATTTCAAATTGAAATTTCAAGTTTTGAAAGTTTCTTGTCAGTTTGAAAAAACAAAAAGATTGAAAATTTATATGTCAAAAGTTCATGCTAGCTCTCATATATCCGCTAGGAGGTCTCAAAACGAAATTTCCATTTTTGTATATTGCTAATCTCCGCGAAATAATCAGAAAGAGTACCAACAAGTCAACTTTTTGAAATGTCATACGTTCGGTCAAAATTAACAAAACCGTATTTTCAACTTTAAACAATTAAATCAGATTCAGAATAGTCACACTAAACAGTACTAAAAGCCAAAAATCCACATTTTGATCCAAAAATAGAGCAGGAAGTAACAAACGACCACGAGCACCTCAGACATCAGACATCCACTCGACTCCAAACTCCCAACTCAAGTGAGATGTTCCACACACCTCAGTCTGCTAAAGAGTTCCTTCAAACCCCCTTTAACACCTGTTCATCCGCCATTGTCACACGCCGACACCAACTTGAGTGGGCACCGGTCGTCGCGGTTCCCACTCGAACAGACGCGCGCAGAGTACACGTTTCCCACTCGCTCACCTGAGTTCCGACGAGTAGCATCGGCATATCGGCGCAGTTACGGTATTTGGTCATCTCCTGGTAGCTGCGGATCGCTGTCTCGAAGCTTTCGCGGTTTTCGAGTGCGAACACGAATATCACCGCGTCGACCCACTGCGCGAACTGAAATACTCGAGTTTGATTGATCAAACTGGTTTTGGGAGGGGGTGGAAGGGTTAAGCAAACAGAGGGGAAAAAATTGAGCCCTAGAGGAAGTTGGGGTCTTTGGTGGAAGACGACTGGTTTGAGAGAAGGCGAATTTTGAGATTAAAACGAAGAAAAAGTGGAATTTAGACTTTGAAAGGTCGAGTTTCAGAAGAAAACCTGATAATTGGTCTCGAAGCGAAAGGGCAAAACGAGCCAAACAGCGCCGTAAAAGTCACGTAAAGAAGCTTAAATCGTTGGGAATTGCTTAAAACTCAATTTTGGAAAAGTCATACGTTCGGTCTGTAATGTAATTCAGTCTAGAGGTCTCAAAACGAATATTAAATTCTAGATTTTTGCGATTAAAATGAGGAAAAAAAGGAATTTGTATCCTCAAATGTCGGTTTTAAGACGAAAACCTGATAATTGGTCTCAAAGCGAAAGGGCAAATGTGATAAGCAAAAGCCACATAAGGAAGCCCAAATTTTGAGAAAACGCAATTGCTTAAAACTCAATTTTAGAAAAGTCATACGTTCGGTCTGTAAAATAATTCCGCCTAGAGGTCTCAAAAGGAAAATATTTTTAGGGACTCGTGAACTATAAAAACACCACAACTTTGGTCCTAAAAGTTCATACGTTCGTTCAATGAACTCAAATCCTCACCTGTCTCTCTGGATAATTCTGTCCTTCGTCCCTGATCAGGAGCAAATAGCTCTGGCCGTCGATGTGGATCTCCTTCTTGAACCTCCCACCTTCGGGCGACTCTTCCGGCGTGTACACTCCGGTCAGATATCTGTGCACCAACGCAGTCTTCCCGCTGTCGAGTGATCCGATGACGCCCTGCAAGAAACAGACACCGTCATTCGCTGGTTCGGTGGTAAACAAATTAAGCGGCTCGATTAGGTCACTGAAGGAGCAGCAATTCAGGGAGGCAAAGACGCCGCCGCCATCCCGATCCGCACTTAACCGTTAAATCCGCGACGGTTCAATTACAAAACTCAAAGAAGCGCGGCCGGCGCATGGCCACCTGGCCTGGTGGGGTCTGTTGTGGGGTTAATGGCGGTGGGTGGGCTGCATCAAAGACGCAAGTGATGTCAAGCTGTCGATGTGTGTGGTGGCGGAAACAATGAGGAAACAAAAAATTAACGAAATCCGTTCTTAGAAGACTAGAGTCAAAAAATGAATCTGTGCATATTGTAAAGCACCGAAAAAGCTTTCGAAAGAGTACCCTCAAGCTCACATTTTGTAAAAATCATAGGTTCGGGCGATCGCAATAACTCAACACAGAGGTTCCAAAACAGATTTTTGATTTTTGTCTCTCGTTCAACTACTCAAAATAGACCGAAAGAGTACCCTTTAGCCAACATTTTGAAATGTCATACGTTCATCTCTTAGTCATTTTTTCACAAAAATACAAAAATAAATTTTTAGACAAAAATCCGAGCGCTCAAGAGGACCTTTCACGCTCTACTGAGCACACACTCACCACCGACCCCACCTAATGAACGCTATCTTCGTCGCGATTTACGCGATGCGAGCGAGATAAGACGCCAATTAAATGTCCACAAAACTTGCAAATCGCGATGACCTTGGCGGCAGGTAATTATCGCGTTGTCCTCTCCTCTCGCGCCCGCACGCGGCCCTCCGCTCACCTCAACGCAACAAATTGCCTAGCGGTAAAGTTTTGCAATTAAAAGTGCGATTTCTCTTCCGCAATGACGGCGGCGTCTCTGTGAGAAAAGCAAACAAAGTGTCGCGTTGGGAGCGGCGCAGAGTGAGGTGGAAGTGCGAGGGAGAGGGGAAAGTTCGGGTTGCGGTCTTTGTTTGTTCGTTCGTTCGTCGATCAACGAGCGGCTGAGGTCAATGGGAAGCGCGAGTGAGAGCGCAAACGCGGTGAATTTTTTGCGACAGTAATGTGGTGTTTTAAGATAACACCAGTTGGGTGAATTTGGACAGTTCAGCCCATGTAGGTCTCGAAACGCGTTTAAAATTTCTAGACAATGGAAGTCATGAGAAGAGAGTCAGAACGACTACCCACAAGCCTGCATTTTAATAAGTCACACGTTCGGTCACTCATCGAATCTCAACAAAAAAACTCAAATTAAATTTTTAGAATTTCTAGCTTCTTAAGCGTTCCAAAGAGTCACTCTACAAGTACGGCAAAACTGAAAATCTCAACAAAAACTGGTCCCACAGCGAAATGTAGAATTTCACACCACGCACACAACCTTCAAGCAATAGCACAATAACCAAAATTCCAAAATTTCCCGCCGAAACCGCACCAACTAGCAGCTGTGTGCAATAAAACGCATCATCTCATCACCACACACGAAGGTCTTCTTCTCCTCTTCTCACGGCCGCGTAGCGCAATCGCCGAAGGTCCGCCTTCCTCTTCCAACAGCTGATATCGTGCGCTCCGCCGTTCACGATAGAAATCTGATCGAACTGTAATAAATCTTCTCTCGCTGTCTGTTTGCGCTCAAACGGACGCAAATAAAGAAGTCGAAAACTTTGCGTGTGGGATTATCTTTGGGACAAACTTTTTCGGGTCACTTGATTGGTCACACGCCAAGGTCATCATGGCAAGCGAGCAAGCGAGCGAGAGAGCGGAGAGTTCATTTTTGTTTGCGGGTGAACAAGGAACAAGAGACGCTTGGCTGGAGATTAGCGCGGGAGTCGGATTTCGTGGGTTGAAAAACATGAATTTGGGCGAAAACATGAAATGGAGATGTTGAGACGCGTGCAGAACAACAGGATGTTGGAGGACACGGAATAAGAGCAAGAATGAGTACCCACAAGCTTGCATTTTGAATAATTCGCAGGTTCGGTTCACATCTCAAATTTTGAGAAAATTTGTTACAATTAGTTTGTCTATTTGAACAGTCTAAAAGAGTTCTCAAAAAGGCACTATTCGAAATGTCACACGTTCGGTCACGGTGCCTAAAAGCAGTTTTATCAACCAAATTATACCAAAAACCATCTTTAAAATTTCCCACGCAGCCACAAAACAGACAAATGAACAGGAACAATCCCAAAACAGACCACACTCAAGCGCAGCACATGTTCACACAACTATCTCACGATCTCCGATTCCACTCGCTCGCAGCCACACACGACGCCTAATCTCCCACCCTTGGCGTCGTCATTAACACTCCCAAAATTGGCCATACGGTCGACAGGAAACAAGTTCAAGTGCGCAATTAGCGACTCGCGCGCGAGTCTTCGTTGTTGGCCACCATATGTGATGTAATTCGACAAATAGCGAACAATAGGGGGTACGCCTGTTTACATTGCGTCTGTTTATGCTTGCGCGAGCAAGGGGCAGCAGCTTCTGCTTCTGTGGGAAACTGTCGCAGTTGTGGGAGTGATCATAAGCTCAGTTTGGCTGTAACTCTGCTTAGAGGTCTCAAATGGAATTTTAAGTTTCAGCATTGTATTGGTCTCTCAAAAACAGTCTGATAGAGTACCCGCAAGATGGTATTTTGAAAATGTCACACGTTCGGTCGAAAGACAAATTTTTGGTTTGGGATATTATGAAAATGGTCTATGTTTATAAAACTCAAAATTGGTGTTTATAGTCTAAAGCTCTCATTTCATGGTCCTGAAGCGATTTATCGCCCAACCCAAATAAACAAAAAAGGTCATTTTACAACCGCATTAAACTAACTATAAATTCAAGCGCGCGCAAGAGGTCACCGATCACTCATCTGCAGCAAACATTGCGCAACTTGGCTGATGTGCGCCTCTGCTTGTCTAGACGCTCAACCCCCAGGGTTCGGCGGTTTCGAAGCGGCGGAACATCTGGCGATGCGCTGCACTCTGCAAGGCCGGCGGTAAGATGAAAAAGGAATCTGTTTGTCTTGTTTTTAAACTGCGATCGATCGATTCGAGGTCACCGCCGGTGTCGGGAGCGCATTGTGCGCGAGCGAGCGAGCGGGAGGATATCCGCCTGTTTGAACGAGTTTTTCGACAAACGACGTTTTGTTGGGAAGCATGAATGAAAGAAGGACTTTTGACCCAATTTTCCACGTGGGACCCGCTTTGGCGGTGCGGATTTGCTCAATTAAGCGGAAAAGTGAAAACAGCGGCCGAGCGTTTGAACTTTACTACGACAGACAGGGATATTCCCAGGGGGTGAAAAAGTCTCGTTTTACGCATGCACTTTATCAAAGCTGTCTAGACACCGTTTCTAGACATTTATTTCAGTCAAAACATCGAAAAAGAATGAGAAAGAGTACCCACAAGCTTGGTTTTCAGATATGTCATACGTTCGGTCAAATATGCAAAAACCGATTTTCGTACATAATTTTGTAGATTTCATTGCGGGCACTCATGATAGACAAATCATAAACGTTTGTTTCGGATTACTCTCAAGTTCATCCTCTCTACAGACCGCCTCAAAACGTCCTAATCGCGGACGAGGGCACCTGCGCCAGGTGTGAGTTGATTGCACAACAACACAATCGATGTAATCCGTTTTGTCTAATCGCACTTGCGTGCGCTACCGGCTGCTGTTGGTCTCACCACGAAGACCGCAATTAGCGCGGAAACAAACAACTTACAAGTCGAATCTCGATCACATTGCGGCTCATCGTCCATTCCTGACTGTTGACGAACGAATCTGTAAGAATACGGTATGAGTATACGGTAGACATAGACATAATTGAATCATTTAAAAAATTAGGTGTCAAGTTGAGAATTTTTTTGATTTCTAATGCTATCGTACCCCTCAAGAACCTCCTCGACCTGGAACGTTCCCTGTCCCGGTCCCGCCGCTTCGTGTATCTCTCCTCAGGCACAAAACGCTTCGGGGTGCCGCCATAAGGCTCCTGGCACGGCCGCTCTCGAAACCGAACCCTCGACGGATCGTAGCTGGCGGCGCGAGAGCTGGCGGAAGCGCAGAAACTCTGACTGAGTCTCGACACGCGTTCCTCCATCGACTTTTTCGGCGTCCTGAACAGATCGCGGAGCACCGACGACATCGACGACTTCCGCGTGACTTTCGGGAGCTTTTTTCCCAGCGAGAAGCTCACGTTCTTCTGCGTTTCGGTCCCGCCGCGATTATTATTATCGTCGTCCGTTTCACAGCTACCGTAGCGCTGATGCCGGCTACTACTGTATCGGCTCATCTCCCAGTCGCTCAGCGCCGGCTTCACTCGACGACGAGGAGTCGCGTCGGGAGCCTCATCGCAGCAGAAAGCCGCGTTCAGGTCCACATTGTTGTTGTTCGGCTCGTAGCTACCGTAGCTCCCCAAGGGGAGTGCATCGTGGGTGGTCGACTTGGAGAGCGAGTAGAGTCCACGTCGACGTGGCATTTGGTTAATTGGCCTGCAGAGAGACGAATATTGCCACCTGCACTCGCTCGTTGGTCGCGTCAAGACGCGCGCGCGCAAATCGCTTCGGTAAACAAATTAAAAAATTGTCAATCATTGGCGAAGATTGATTGCTGGCAGATACGTCGCGTTGGGACCGATTGATGGGTATTGGCTCGTTCAAATTTGTATTAATTGCCCTTGCAGCGATTTCGAAGCTATGAAGCTTTTAGTCCACGGACAAAGTTGGAAAAGGACCCCTTATACAGCATTTTGAAAATGTCATAAGTTCGGTCAGCAAGCCAGAATGTGTGTAAATGCGTTAAAACGAAGTCAAAGTTATTGGACGTTATAAAACACGTTAAAAGCAGTAAAAGTAGTACCAACAAGCTTGTGTTTGTAAAAATCATACGTTCAGTCAAAAAGTCAAAAACAGCTGTAAAAATCTCTAAATGATGTCTAACATCCTGCAGCTTCGATACTTGAAAAATCCATTTGAAAAAGCACAATGGTTGAAATGTCATACATTCGGTCCAAAACACAAATTTTCAAAAAATTCTTAAACTTGTTTTAATGACAAAATAAAGGCCCAAACACCATTTAATCTCACATCAATGATCACAAATCCAGACATCATATGGTCCCGGCACGAAAAAAGGTCCATTTCCCCAGGAAGCAATAAACTAATCGAACAAAAAATACCGTAACCCATAAATTTCATTGCGCCACAAAATCCAGCTGTCTACCGCCCAAGTCGATCCACCGGGCAAAGACAGCGGCCGCCGACTTCCCGAGGCCGAGAATTACCAGAATTGCGCAAGCTGTCCCAGTCGGGCGAGCGCGAGGCGGTCGTGTTAGGGCGTGACCAGCCCAAAAAACGAAGACCGCCGATTAGCGCTCGCTCACCGCGCGCGCACACATTTGCAAATGGTGACCGAGCGGCTGACCTTTACGAGGAGCGAGACTCGAAAAAAGTGGACGAACATTTGAAAAATCAAAGTACAGACAAAGTACAAGCGCACTCTCGGTTGCTGCTGTCTCGAACGGAAATGATGCACTTGAGTGGTGGTGATGTGGATGGGATGACGCAAAGTGCGAAGGTCGGAGACGGGACGTTTAGGGTCTCAAGAGGATCATCCATTTTTTGTTTGAGATTTGTCAAAAATTTATGAAAGTTGACTTTTCGTGACAGGACCACTTTGAAATGCAAAGTTTTCTCTTTGAAATGTTCATTTTGGAAGTAAAAATGTGAGACGTCTGTGACGTCCTGACCGAACATGTGACTTTTCAAAATGTGAGTTTGTGGGTACTCATTCTAGCTGTTTTTAGGTGTTTTTGAAACCCCTGAACACTAAAAATCAAAAAAACATAATTTGACTTAATTGGATGAACGTATGATATTTCATAATACAGACATGTGGGTACTCATTCAAATGCTCTGGACAAGAATATCAATTTCGCAAGGCTAAAAAGCTGATTTCAAACCACTGTGACCCAGGGTCATCTAAAAAATCCAACATTTCGCTCCAAGACCACTTCCACATCATCACACACACACGCGCAATAAGGAACTCTCGGCTGCACTCGCTCGCCATCACTTCTAATCCTTTCTCGATAACGAAGACAAATGGCGACGCTTTTTGGCTTAATCGAACAGCGGCCGCAGCGGCCTCAGCAACTCTTGAAATTCTCCAGAGGTTCCCGAAACGAAAAAACGGAAAAAGCGCCGCAGCGGCTGAAGTTGCGATAAACAATAGGGAAGATGACAGCCGAGCGGAGAAGCGAGGCGCGCGCGCGAGGCAACGACGTGTCAAAGCCTCATCGTCGCTTTGAGACCGCGGGGAGCGCGAAAGGTCCCAAAAGCGCTGCTGGCGATGGCGAAATTGCGAAATCGCGTTTAATGAAAGTTTAGGAGGATTAAACGTAGGCGTTTTGGAGAATTAAAACGGTGGCGCTATTTTCGAGTGTCGGGAGCCCACAGCAGAGACCAAACTAATCCAATTAGGCAACTTTCAGGGCACTTTACAACGCGCGCGCGCTTGATGCAAAAGGGTCACGCAACGCGCGCGTTCGTTTGCATAATTAATTAATTTTGGTGTTTACTGGCTTAGAGTTGTAGAGGAGCTCAAGTGGGGTCGATGACGTTGCGCGTTGGGACGCTCTAATTAATTAATGCAAATGGAATTTAATCGCGCGGTCCTAAAGGGAAATTGCGAATTTCTGCAAAACGCGGCCGAAAGTATGAATTTTTGTTAAATTCTGAATCCATAGGGTTGTAGATCTACGAAAATAACTCGGAAAGCGTCGGGTCAAAAATTCATACGTTCGGTCAATAAGTCTATATTACTGTTTTGAAAAATCTGGTTTCATAGATTGATTAAGGTATCAAAATGAAGGCGAATGAGTACCCACACCTTAAAGTAAAACTCGCACATTCGGTAGTTTTTAGAAGTTTGAACATCTGACATTTACCAACTTGAAAAATCACCAAAAACAGAATTTTCCAAGAAGAAGCGCTTCCGACCACACAGCGCGATAGCCACTCGACACACAAAAGTTAACCTGACCGGTGCTAAACCTAACAGTCCACCAGCGCCACTTGTGTGGTCACCCGCCTTTGTAATCAATACGGTACTCGTAATCCCCTCACTCGGCAAAAGTTTTGCCGCCTATCGCGTTGCGAGCGAGTAACCGACACCAGACAAGCAGAAGTGGCGACTTTTCGGCGACAAAAGGAGAGACAGAGAGAGAGAAGGAGATTATGATGTTCGCTGATGACAGAGGAGCGCGTCATGGGCGCCGAGGCGGAAAGTTCATTCGCTGCAGGAGGTGTGCGTGAGGGCAGAGGATTTGAAAAAAAAGTAGTCTTTGATGGGTCAGTGATTTCCGGACTGTCTGGAGTGGTAATTAGGAAATAAAAAAAAATAAATTAAAAATGCTATCAGACCGAACGTAGGAATTTTCAAATTTTCATATGATACTTTTTTCTGGCCCATTTTTCAAGCCCTACAAATCTATGAAATCAGAATTTTTGCAATCATCCTATAAGCCAAGCTCCGTCAACAAACCGAACATGCGAATTTTTCAAAATTCGACTTATTGCCACTAAACAAATAAAAAAAAACCGACATTAACCCGCTAACCTAATGACCGCCAACCCAGTATCGCTATCCCCACACAACTCCGCCCTCCAATTAACGACATATGACACCATATTTTAGGCAATAACCGAAAGGTCACGACAGGCGCTAACCTGTTATGACCGTCGCATGTACTTCTTCTTCTTCTTCTTTGTTTTCGCAAGCGCAAACATCCGCATTTCAAAAATCACGCCGTCAGCGGCTTGAACGCGCGACCACCAATGACGACGACTAACCCGAGGTGACAAATTGTCACTCCGCACTCCCACCGTAATCCATCAACGTCGAAGCGTCGCAATTAATCGAGAAACCAATCTGTCGCGTTTTGTGAAACGTGTGAGAGAGCGATTGTTGGCAGAATTTCAAAAATCCGAACATCCGACATATGGGATAATAGAGAGCGAGCATTAGCCGCCGTGGGTGGTCGCGTCAGGGGTCATTGAGAGGACGCCGGTCATAACTCAAAGGACGCCGACGCATTGAAGCGCGAAACGTGCGGAAGTGACTCCGAGGGTCCTCTCGCGCGCTCAGGCTCTCGCAAACAACAAAAGCGTCCGGGACACACGACAATGGACCCCGTTACGTCATGCGTGTAGAGTTGAAGGGACGCGCGAACGAGGCGAGGAGATGGAACGGATATGTTACTGGGGATGCAGATCGCGAGTTTGTGTGGTAAACAGGATAAAGAGGGTGGTCTTGAGGCGAAAAATAGAATTTAATGACCGCGAAAAACAATGAATCATTGCGTGGAATTTGTTAGCCTCAGTGAATGCTTTGTTTTGGACACCCACATGTGAAAGTTGGAAATGTCGCATGTTCAGTTGAGCTCTGCAACTCTGTGCAGAAGTCTCAAAACGAGATTTAATTTTTTGGACGATTGAAAGCTCATTTAAAGCATTAAAATGAGCACCAACAATCCCTTTTTGGAAATGTCATACGTTCGGTCAAAAAATTCAAAATTTAAAATTTTGAGTTAAACGATCAGACAGAGACACCAAACAGCAAATTTCATTTAGGGCAAAAAAACTGACGAGAAAGTCATAAATCGGTTCCAACCCGACGTCCCAGACACCTTTCTCCCCTCCTGATCGCCAATTGCCCTCAATATGCCATAAATCAGGCTCGCAACAGCGAGCGAGAGGAGGAGGCAAAAGCCGTAAAAAGGTCACCTGTCGCTATCGGTCGGAACAGCGGCGAGAGCGCGACAGGTTGCAGCAACACGCTCATTTGCATCATATGGCGTTGTCACGCGCAAGCGCAATCAATGCGGTTACGGTATTTGTGTGTGTTGGCGAACAAAAGGTCGCGTTCGATGTGCAATTGATACGCGAGCGAGCGGGGAGAACATGAATAAGCGGAGAGCATTTGTCAACAGAGATCGCGTGAAAGCGGTGGTTGACCGAACGTATGGGATTTGTTGATTTGGCTGTAATTGCGTAATGGAGGGGATTGGAAAAATTACGATTCCACAGTTTTGTAGAGCTTTTGAAGCTCTTTGAATCTGATCAAAGAAAAAATTAGTAAAGCTTAATGGTTCGGCCAGGAAAAGCATTTAAAAATTAAGTTTTACATTCAAAAAATTCACACGTTACATGAGTAAATACAGCAATTAAAAATACCAAAAATCGCTGTTTGCAATATTGCACACATCAATCGATCAATCGACCAACAAGTGAGAACAAATGGCCATTTAAAGCACCAAAGAGACTGCGAGCGTGCGCATAGTGAGCGCTAATTGCCCGCGAGACGATCGAGACCAAAGGCATGCGCGGCTTGGCGATGCGCTTGACTGATATCAGGTGTGGTTAATCCGAAAATTTGACCTTTCGGGGGAAGAGTTTGCTTAGAGATGAGCGAGCGAGAGCTCTCGAATGTCAAAGGAGAGAGAATTAGTGTGGAATTGAATGGAAAAAATGGCAAAAAAAAACTGAACTAAAGATTTTTCCTATTGACGGATTTAAAATAAAAGAAGAATGAATATAAATTATTTATTTTCTGTTTAAACTAATTTTAATTAAATTAAATTTAAATTAATATTAATTTTTTAAAATTATTTACAAATTAGTAAAAATTAAAAAAAATTATTTAAAATTAAAAATTAATATTAAATTCATTAAATTAAATCAAATCAAGAAAAATCGAAAAAATTCAAAAACCCTACAATTCGGTCACACGCTCTCCCAAGTACAATGCAACAGAATCGACGATAATCAAATACCAAAATGCGCTCCTTATCACTTCCTTTCTCGCTAAATGCCCACACACAGACACAGACAACCACCGCCTCTCGCTCGCTCTTTAGGAGTGCACAGCGCCCTACTCGTGTTCACAGGCAGCGGTGATGAATCACCCGGTATCGAACGGTTTGTTGCTTCCCTCGCTCCTCTCGCGCTCGTTATGACAGCTTTAGAGCGCGCGAGATCCGCCGCGCTACATCGAATCGGGCGGATTTGTATACTTTACGGTCACGCGTGTCACCCAAGCTACCGTATACAAATAAACACGTTGGGAGAGAGGGAAAGAGCGCCTAAATCGTAAGCTGACTTGTCGCGCGACGATTAAACGCAGCGGCGACGACGACGATATCTGCACAGCTGCATGACAAATAGATCTCTCTGTCTCTCGCTCGCTGGCTGCCAGGCTGGGTGGCTGGGTGGGTGGGTTTGGCTGCTGAGCCCAAGAAGGAGAGAAGATTCGAGCGAGTGATATCGTTGCTGACAACGACGCGCATCGAAAGATCGAAAGGACGCGACAGTCGGAGATGTAATGTATGCAAATTTGAGAGATTTATTGCGCGAATATGGAGGGGAAGACAATGAATGGAGAATGTTATTGCTGAAGATGCTATCAGGAAGCTCAGATCCGGAGAGATTAAGAATTGGAAGGATTTGATAAAATTTTATGGGCTAAGCAATGGTGAAGACAATTATCAAAAAATTATAAAACATGAATTTAATTTAATTTTATAATTTGATTTTATTCAATTAATTAAAATTGATAAATTAGTTAAAAAATATTACTTTAAAAAATTAAAAAAGAATTTAATTTAAAATTTCATGGGCAGCTCCAAAACGATCAAAAATTTGAAACCGTTTATAAAATATGAATTAATTGCAGTTTTTTAATCTAATGATATTATTTTAATAAAATTAATTAATTAATTAAAAATTTAAAATGTAAATTGAAAAAATTGAAAAAAATTTCTTAAAACTGGAATGCATTTGACTTCGAAATTGATTGTCAAAAATTGTACAAGATTACCAAACAGCCAATTAATTGAGTCTACAAATAAAACATAAAATTGTGAATTAAAAAAAAGATTTAAAAAATTGTCAAACTCGAAATCGAGCTCAAAAATCAAAAATTAAAAAAAATCGTTGCTATTGATTTCTGTCAAACGTTTGGGTAGCATAATACAATCACAAAAATTGTAAATCTAGCGTGAAAGAAACGAGAAACGAAACGAGATGTAATGAAAAATTAAGCACTAAATAATTATTTTTAAAAGATTAAAAATAAATAGATTCAAACAATTATGTGCGCCATAAGTTACTAAAACGCCATTTGTTTTGCTGATTGTGGAACGGAATTACCGTAACAAACAATTGTGCAGATATTAAAGAAAATTAGAAACAATTATTTATTTTTATCTATAAAAAAAAATTAAAATTGTAAAAAAAGACAGCGATCCAAAAATAACATTTAATAAAACAGATGAATCAATCTATGGAATATGAAAAAAATTCAAATTATGTAACGCTAGCAACTGGACTGATTTGAAAATAATTTAAAATACGTGAAAACAAATATAGCTGGAAGGAAGTGGGAGTTCCCCCTCAAAAATCAATTTTTTTTAATTTGTTTATTTTCAATTAAAATGAGATTAATTGAGAGAATTGAGAAAACTTTAGCTAGAACACCATTTCCAAAAATGTCTGATTTTTGGCTGTGTTACTGTTGTGGGCCCAAATGTACACTCTAAATTGTGTAAAAATATAAAAATTGTGGTGAGAAAACAAATTATCAAAAATAAATTAATTTTTAATTAAAAAAACAAATGAAACGAAAAAATGCTTATTATGTGGACAAGATCAGCTGCACCGTATATTCACGAATTTACCGGTTTATAGTAACACAAGGATCTGATCCAGGTGATCAAAAATATTCAGAATTTATTAAATCTGCCTTAAAAAAATGAAATTCTGACAAAGTATGCCGTCACGGTACTGTTAATATAAATAAGGTACTCTACAAACCGTGCAAAACTCTGCTTTCGTGCATCAAAAAATTTTTTAAAGGAAAATCTTAGCTAGTAGGGGCTATTCCCGACGTCCAAAAATGTTTAAATTAAAAGAAATATAATTTTGACAAAGTATTTCGCAGATTTTGCAAAAATTACAAAATTGAAGACCCAAATAGTACTGTTAAATCAAATAAGGTACTCACTCTACCAACGGAGAAAATAACTTCTGATAAATTGAATTTATGAGTACTACAAGAATCTGCTTCTGCCGATGTAATTCGTCGCAAAACTTGCAAAAATTACAAAATTTAGCACCCATATAGTACTGTGAATATCATTAAGGTACTGTATGACGCAGCCAAAAATTTTGAATTTATTAAATCTATCTCATCGGCACTGTATCCTGAGGTACTGAGATATTAAGGTACTGTATGACGCAGGCAAAAATTTCGAATTTATTAAATCTAGAAAATCCACTCGACACTAAAAGTTTGCGGAATTTCACGTAAATTTTTATAATTAAACGTAAGGAAAATTTTAGCTAGTAGGGATTACTGTCTCAAGTCCAAAAATGCCTGATTTTTTGATTGTGTTATTGCGCTGGCCCCAAAAATACATTTAAATTATTTATAAATTCCAAAATTTTGATTATTATCGTTTTAATAAAAAAATAAAACAAAACCAAAAATTGATTGTTATTTCACATTATTCACGAATTTCCGGTAAATTGTACTACAAGAATCTGCTTCATGTGATAAAAAATATTCTGAATTTATTAAATCTGCTTACAAGTAAAATTTAAATTAAAAAAAATGAATTTCTGACAAAGTAATTCGTCACAAAATTCAACACCCAAATAGTACTGTAAATATCAATAAGGTAAAGTACCAACTTGGCAAAAATTCTGAATTTATTAAATCTAGCTCATACGCTCGACACCAAAATTTTGCGGAATTTAACGTGAATTTTTTAAAGAAGTCACTCCAAATCACTACTGCAATAACATCACAAAATTACCCATCGTTGCTCGTTGCTCTGAACCAATAAACACAACTTCCAATTCATTCAAAAATTACGACTTCCAATTACATTACTGCACAAGTCATAAAAGCGCACCGCTCGCTCGAACCGTCGCATTTTATCAAAGCCCCTCTCTCTCCGCTCTCTGTTTTGCTCACTTTCCAGCCGCCAGCGACCGCTCGTTCGCTGCGGTCGAGGCCAAAATGCTCCCTAGGAGAGACAAAAACCAAAACCGGAATCACCAGACGACGACGGCGACGCGCGCAGAAAGCACAAAAACAAAAGAAGGAAGAAATCAGTAGCAAAGTGACCTGATGACAGGGCTTAGGTCCATCGAGGGCACTTGAAACATGCGGCTTACCGTCGCGCCGTCGTCACCCGCAACTCTCAAGTGCTACCGTTTCTTTTGTGCGAAATAAAAGAGAATTCCCGCTGCGCGAGCGACTCGCCTTGGATCGTTTCCGCTGCACAAACACTTGAGATTTTGATGGACGACCGCGATCATGTAGAGGGGGTATTAGCGGCGAAACTATTGGCTACTGTTGAGTGGTTGGAGATGGGCATCAGAGATAAGTGTTTGATTTTCAAAAAAATTAATGAATTTAACCAATATATGAACCTGAACCCTCCAAAAAATTGAACGAAAGAAGATTAAAATTGTATTCAATTGATTTTGATCTAACAGATTTGAATTGATTAGCATAAAAAAAGCTTGGTGACGTTAATCTCATCTCCAAAAATTTAAGAATTAAATAATATTAATTAAAGAAAATTAAAGAAGATTAAATTAAAAATAGTAAAAAAATTTAAAGATTAAAGAAAAATTTAAAAAAGAAACATGCGTATAGGCGATGAAGTCTTGATGTCAAAAAATTAATGAATTTTACCAATTTCTGTTTGATTTCTGCCATCTTAACGTCCAACAAAAGAAGATGTAAAAAGTTTAAAAATAAATGATTTTAAATTAATTTAGATCAAACGGAAAGAATTGTGTCTTCCAAAAATTAAACTTGATAACCGAAATGACTAAAATAGAACTTGTAATCGATTTTATTGCAAAAAATTTCAATCAGCTTCAAATTAACTATTGACCTTAATATTAATAATAGACCTTGATATTAAAAAACTTATTAATTTATTAATTATTAATTATAATTATTAACTTATTAATTAAAATTTTAAAATTCGTAAAATTTAAAAGAATTTATATTTATATAACACTTGAGATTGGCTACTGTTGAGTGGTTAGGATGTGCCTTGTTAATAGCAAAAATTTGAATAATTTAACGAATCTTTAAATCTGAACCTTTAGCTGTAGACATCGAACGAAAGCAGATGTTTAAAACATATCAAAATAAATTATAGAGGTTAGCGAACTAAATGACATTCTCACGGCAAAAATACAACAAATCTTTGCAGTTACATTATGAAGTCGAGGAAAACGCAAAAAACTCGATCAATTGGTTCATTAATGAATTGGAAACAAAATACCTATTGACTTTGGCTTATTAATTTGTTATTTTAGTTAATCAACTTTGACTTGATAGTTTAGCTTAAAGAGACAAACACGGCTTTAATCAAGATTTGAATACCGGAAAATCACATAAATTTAAAACAGAATTTACAGCCAGATTACGCTTGCGCTAATAAAGCAATAATTAAAAATTTGAATTAAACGCTTTTAAGAAATTTAAAAATGACATTTAGAAGCAAAAATCAAAATAACGTTTTTTCACAATTGCAAATAACTCTAGAGCAGCTTCATTTGAAGAACAGAAAAAAATCCAAAATAAAACGGAAAAATTCTTCAAATATGCCATAAAACTGGCATTTAAAATTTTAATAATGTTTTGTATTTGCTAAGAGCTGTAAAGTGCCAATAACAAAAACAAATGGTTTATTGCTTCTGAAGAGGAAGTTGGAATGGAATCCAATTCCTCAAATATATATTCTAGTTTGAAACCTAAAACTACCAAAAAAAATGTAAACAAGAAACGCATTTAAAATCATTTAATTCAAAACAAATTGATTATCCGATTTTTCAATAAAAAATAAAATGAAGTTAAAACCCATGGATTAAAGTAAATACATTATTAAAAAAATGTTCAAGTAAAGTAAAGTAAAGTAAATAATTGTTCAAAAATAAAATAAAATTAAAAAAAAAACAAATGGTTTATTGCTGCTAAAGGGGAAGTTTGAAAGGAATCCAATTGGTTTATCGCATTTAAAATCAATTAAATAAAAACATATGGAATTAACTCGATTAAATTAATTAAATTTTGTACATAAAATGTTCAAAAATAAAATGAAATTGACAACAATGTATACGCTTAACGGCGAATTAATTCGTCGCTTGCAGGTAATTCCAGATATCATTGCTGTGGGAAAAAATGAAAAAGAATGGCTCAGGGTATCAGCTATGTATCATCCGTCGGCACCTCTTCAAACGACTTCAATACATCAAAGAAAAGTTCTAAAGCTAAACGGAAGCTCCAAAAATACCCTAAATACCAAAAGTGACTCAACACAATATGAGTTTTCCCAAAGTAACAAAAATATCTTTTTCTTTTCATTCCGTTCGGGATCATGACTCAATGAGACACACGCTGGGGAATAGAAAAATGTGTCATTGAAATGCGAGCGGCGAAGAAAGCGGAAAACAAAGAGCGAGCGAGAGTTACGAAACGGGACCAAATTCCACCGAGTGAACCTGTTTGGAAGGTCGTCCGATCTTCACAGATTTTCGTACGTCGCAATCCAAAAATACTATTTACTAATCCAGACCTAGAAAAGCTTCACGTTAAAAGGTCAAAATTCATAACGTGAAAATCGTTTCAGTTAATACCGTATTTGAGACCAAATTTCACCGAGTTCGAAAGTCGCCGTACCAAAAATGCTTTAAAACTCATAATTGCACTTTAATTTGGAAAAGTCATACGTTCAGGTAACTCTGCTTTTATTAGGTTCCAAAATATATTTTAATCAAAACTTGCTCTGCTGAAGGTCAGCTGAATTGGAGGACAAAAATACTAAAAATAGACCTTAAAGGTTAATCAAAGAAAAATCGCATTTTAAGCCAATACCGTACCAAATTTTGGGACCAGTCTCTACCGAGCGCACCAGATTCGATGCGGCTTGCACAAAAATTGCTTTAAAACTCATAATTGGAAACGTCACACGTTCAGCCAACTTTGCGTTGTTTCAATCAAAAATTCCAAAAAATTAAACTCGTTTGGAAGAATACCTTATCTTCAGTTCAGTTAATACTGTAGTTAATTGAGACCAAATTCCACCTAGTTTGAAGGTCGTTGCGTCAAAAATGCTTAAACACTCATACTTGCACGTTAACTTGGAGAAGTCACACGTTCAGGCAGCTCTGCTTTTAAATTGTTCAAATTAAATTGCACATTGTTCAAAAATATATTTGGAAGGTGTGCTGAGTTGGACTAGTCCAAGTTACATGACCAAAAATGCTTAAAAACTCATGCATGAACATATGAACATGAACGTGGACATGAGCATGAACGTTCCAATATATTTTCATCAAAAATCGGAAGAATTGGAGGACAAAATTACTAAAAAAAAATCTAGAAAATTTTCATGGTAACAGGGAAAAATTCGAACGTGAAAATCGTACGTTCAGTTAATACCGTAAAGACCAAATTTCAAAAAATTTCATTGTTTGAGAGTTGCCGCATCAAAAATGCTTAAAAACTAAATCATACACATTAATTTGGAAACGTCATACGTTCAGGTAACTCTGCTTTTGTTTGGTTCTTAAATAAATTTTCCATTAAATTTAAACGAAAAATAACAATCGCCAAACTAGAGGACAAAAATTCTAAAAAAAAATAGATTTTAAAAATTAATTGAAAAAATTGCACGTTAAGCCAATACCGTATTCAATCGGGGCTAAATTACACCAGGCAAACCAGATCGTTGGCCAACGTTGCAAAAATAAAAAAAAAAAAAAAAGAATGTTGTTCTCAAACATATTTTTAAAATTTAAAATAAAATTCCACCGAGTGAACCTGTTTGGAAGGTCGCCTGATCTTCAGAGCTGATGGTGCAGCGGAGACAAAAATACTAAAATCTAGACCTAGATGCTTCGTGGCAAAAGGTCAAAATTTGTACGTGACAATTGTACGTTCACTTAATACCGTATTTAATTGAGACCAAACTTCACCGCGTTTGAAGCTCGCTGTTTCAAAAATGCTTAAACAAAACTCATGCATGAACATTAATTTAGAAAAATCGTACGTTCAGGTAACTATGCTTTTGTTTTGTTCCAATATGTTTTCATCAAAAATTGGAAGAAAACTGGAAGACAAAAATACTTTAAAATTGAAGAAAAATTACACGTTAAGCCAATACCGTATGCAATAGGGACTAAATTGCAAAAAAAAAAAATACAAGAATGTTGTTCCGAAATAAATTTTATCAAAAATTCAAAAACTCGTTTGGAAAATCGTCTGATCTTTAGAGTTGGTCTTGCAGCTCATTAAGACCACAAAAAATACTAAAATCTAGAGCTTAAAAAAATCGAATAATCGAAAAAATCGAAGTCAATACCGTACTCAATCGGGACCAAATTCCACCGAGCGCATCAGAGCAGATGTCGTGCACAAAAATGCTTTAAAACTCATTATTGGAAACGCCACACGTTCAGCCAAATCTCTTTTTATTTGACCGAATGCAAATTCTGTTTTCGCGAATATTCCGGCCCTCGAACACAACAGGATTTGACGCGTGTTTTCCCTTCAAGACCGACCGGTCTGCCGGCTGTCGAACCCCATTTGAATATTGTTTATGTGCCTCCCAAATTCACCTCGTTGTAATACGTTTAGCTCGACTTGGCTCAAAAATATGTGTTCAAACTTACTTAACGAAGGAGATACCGTAATCGCCGGAATATCTCGTTGTCGGCCCGAACCGAACAGATGAAAACTGCGCCGTTGGTTCTTGACACGATCAAAGTCCCGCTCATGGTCGCGATTCTCTTTTGGCGGTCGCCAGGAGCGACGCAGCATTCCCAAACCTATTAAAGGCATATCTGGATGGCTGTTCTTTCGCTGTGGGACCCAAGTTTATCACTTTGAGACCATTTTCTTGAAATTAAGAACGGTGAGCACGAGTGATTTATGGAGAAGCACGACGCGATGGATATGAAGACGAGACAGGTGCAGAGAAAACGCTACACAAAAATTGATCTTTGACCGAACCGCCCTTCAAGTTTGCAAAAATAAAAAAATACATTAAATAGAGATTAAATAAATCAAATTAATTAAATAGAGAATTTTCAAATTGAACACTTTTTTTTTTTCTAATTTTCTATAGTGAAAAATTTACCAACATAGTAAAATTCCTATTTTTGGCCCAAAGCAAATCGTTTAATTTAACAAATAAATAAATATTCCATAAAAAATATCGCTATAAGGTCAATCAAAAATTTTCAAATTTGTTCATTTTCAAAATGCAAGATTCACTGGTTAGCAAAATATTGCAACAATTCTTCAAAAATCAAAAAAAAAAGTTTAGACCGAATCTGTGAAATTTTCAAAATGTATTCAACACTCGAATTTTCAAAAGTGAATAATATACCAAAATTTAAAGTAAAATTATGATTTTGTGCCAAAACAAAAATGCTTTAAAATTAAAAAATTAATTGAATTGAATTGAAAAAAATTGAATAAAAATGAAAATCGGATGTACAAAAATAATCTCTTTGTCAGAATAAGCGGTAGATTTTAGTAACAGTACGATAATTTACTAATTTACTTACCAAATTTACTAAAATATTTTGCGCTTAAAATTACGATTATTGGCCCAAATTAAATCATTAAATTTAAAAATTTAAAAAATTCCGAATATTAGTTTTACGAAATTCTCAATTTACAGCAATTAAATACAAAGGCCCTAATTTCATCTTTTTCAAAAATAATTTTAACAAAAACAAAATAAAAAAATTTCAAATTTAACCAAGCGAGATCAAAGCGAGATCCACAAGTTAACAGTTAACGTAACGGATCCCCAAGTAACGGAAATTCGTAAAAGAAAAGTTCAAAAATAATCTTAATTGTTGCTTTTAATTACAGTTCGGTAATTTACAAATTTACAGACCCAATTCACCTAAATATTTTGTAGAAAAATTATGATTTTTGATCCAAATCAAGCATGAATTAGATTTAAAGATTATAAAAAATTCGGATCATATTTGTGAAATTCAAAAATAAATAAATCGATAGATTTCGGTTATCGTACCGTAATTTGCAAATTTACAGACCAAACCAAACACGCGAATTTTAAATTACAGACAGTTCTATATCCCAAAAGTCACCGTTTACCGAACGAGTCATTCACATTCATTCAACTGCCGATCACAAAACGAAATGATTCTAGAATCATTAAAACAACTCATCACAGCTGAATCAACACACGACCGACGACCACACACAGAACTCTCGAAACGATGAGTCAACGCGCGCGCAGAGTCGAAGAAGAACACATTTCACTCGGCGCCTCAGGTTGCCAAGGCCACGCCACCGCAAACCGAACCCCCGTTGAATGGACTATATGCAGATGAGCCTCGCTCCTCACAGCGCGCAGGCGAGCGAGAGGAGAATAGAGGCAGTAAAAGGTGAACTTGACACCTTTCTCCTCTTTCCGTCTGCGAGCGAGCGAGCGAGTGACGGCGGCGATGCTCCTGTTGCCACACTTGAGAATGGAACAAAGTTTTAGGTGTGTGGTGGTGGGGGATTTTCAAGTAGACGCCTAAGAATAACGCGAGCGCCCGCGCGTTATATAATATTTGCCGAACGAGGAACAGTTTTACCGCAGTAACTCTGTACTTACTGCGCGCGCCTCGTTGCAGCCGCTGCAGAACAAACAGAACTATTAGACGCGTTTTGAGCGCATTGCGGTGGTAATGCGCTGGAAGGGAACAGCGGTTACGGTTGGCCGCTGAGCTATACGGAAGGGTCCAGTCGGCCAGTCAAGCATGCCTTATAGGGTAAATTTAAAATTTTGATAAATTTAAAATGGTTGGTAGTGCGACATGGCAAAAATAGAAATTCCTAATTGAATATTCAAATATTTTTTTTAATGTAAAAGAAACATACGCTTATATAATTTAAAAATAATTTTAATTTCAATTGGAAATGGTCAGAACAAAAATTAAAGCCTGAGAAGCGAGAAAACGTTACATGTACGAATATTGTTAATTTAAAATGGTCTTTGACCTCAGGTTGAACTTATCAATTACAAAAATGCCTTAAACTAAAGACTTTTAAAAATTAAAAATTATAAAATTAATTTTTAAATTAAAAAAAATTGAATGAAAATTATAAAAATTATATATGAAATTGAAATAATTTTTTTGCGGTGGTAATGCGCTGGAAGGGAACAGCGGTTACAGTTGGCGGCTGAGCTATACGGAAGGGTCCAGTCGGTCAGTCAAACATGCCTTATAGGGAAAATTTAAAATTTTGATAAGTTTTTGGTTCGTAGCGCGGCTCAACAAAAATAGAAAGCCTTAATTAAAAACACAAATTAAATTTGAAAATCCAAATAAATCTTTTTTTTTTAGTTTAAAAGAACTTTTAATTTAATTTATTTGGAAAAAGACTTTCAATTTGCCTGAGAAGAATTAAAGAAGAAAAAAACAAAAAATAAAGCCTGGGAAGCAAGAGAACGTTAAGTGTGCGAATGGCTCAACTTAAGGACAAAAATGCCTTAAGCTTAAACTAGAAACTTTTAAAAATTAAAAATTAATTTTAACTTTTAAAAATTGAATTTAAATTTCAAAAGTCAAATTAAAATTTAAAAAATTAATTATAAAATTAAATTGAAATTTTAAATATAAAATTTTAAAATTTAAAAAATACATTTGGAAAAAATATGTTGGAAGGTGCAAAGTTTGATCAAAGGGCAGAATTGCGGAGCGGCTCTTAAACATTTTTAATAAACGAAATAAACAAAAAAAATTAATTTTAAAGATTTTGAAAATTTATTTGTTTATCTGGCCAATGAAATCTTAAAAAATGGTCTAAAATTCACTGATGATAACATTGGTTATTCATTGTGCTGACCAAAAATTGACGCGGATGGTTATTACCAGTAGAGTGAATTTCACGATTTTTGCATCATTGCGTCCTTTGTAGTACTGTAGGATTGAGTAAAATTCAGGACTGATCAGCTCAAAAATGTAAAACTAATAAAAATAGTCCAAAATTGACTTCAAACCCCAATCACTCCGAATCAATAGGATTTCCCGATGGGACCTCTTCTGCAGAGCCTCTGCGCCTAACTGGCCGCAACTTTCCAGTTGTTGCCGCACATCCTCCTCCTACTTTCGCATGCATGCGAGAACACACACGGAGTCGCAGACCACTCGCTGCAGCCCAAATTAGTTGCGTTTTCCGCCGCCAGCGAAACCCGCTCGCTCGCACGACAATCACGAATTTCGAATCGTTTTTCTGATTCTGGAACGATGACCGACTTTTGAGGAGTGAAGCGGATTGCGAATTAATTCGGAATTTTGATTCTGCAGCAAATGTTTTTAAAAATAGAATGGAAATTTTCGTTTTAAGAGCCAAATTTTTGGATTTTGACCGAAATTGGAGTACTCTAAAAGGTACAATAGATCCGTCATTGTTAACCTTGTTCGAAACTTAAAAAATTACTAAAAGTAGTCCGTTCGCACGCGCGTCGACCGCGACAATCTTCCGCAACCACGCCGCCGTCTGTCAATGTTGTATCAGAGGAGGACAGAAAGACAGCGCGCAGACGGAAGCGAGCGAGATTAGAACCGGCGATAAGCGGCCACAAGCTGCAAGAGGCTTACACAGATGGGAACGGCCGGAGAGGATTTCGCCCCCGGCGGGACCGAAGTGAGAGATCGTTTGATTAAATTGTGATGAAGAGCGCAAGAAAGAGGTTTAATAAGAAGATTGGATTGGATGTTGAGGAGCGCGAGGGGGATTTAATTAAGACTTGAAAAAACAGAATTTAAGAAAAATACTTGTGACGTTGGAAAACGATTGAAAAGACGGAATTTTTAATTTGAAAGCTTTGGAAATTAACAAAAATGAATTTAAAAACGAAAGGATAACTTCGTCATCAAGATAAACTCAAATCATTGATTGCGAATATGAATAATTAATAAATTTCAAAAATGAATTAAATTATTTACAAAAATATAAACCTACGAAACAAAAACGTCATTATCACGATAAACTCAAACTGCTGAGTAAAATAATAATTAATTAAATATTTAATTAAATTAAAAATTTAATAACTAAAAAACATCTAAAAATTTGAAAAAGCTTTGGACTGGAAAATGGATTGTACTAGAACTACATACAAAAATAACACTTAAGTTTAGTTTGATTGAAAAATGGTTTTTTTATAGCAAATAGAAAGAGAACACCATTTTTGATACAAGAGCATTTTGCAAATAACAAAAATGAAAAATAAGAAAAAATTTAATTTAATTGATTTAATATCAAGCTATTTGCAATTCTGATAAAGGCTTGAAGGCTGAAGCAGCATGCCTGAAGATATTAGCTTGATGTGACCGTTTAAGCGAAGTAGAAAATTGCGAAACCAAAACAGCCAAAACTTGATTAATTGAAATTTAGAATTCATAGTTTGGATGAAAATTGAGCGAATTTTTGCAGCAACGCATGTTTGTTCCAAAAAATTAAGAAAAACCAATTTTTGTGGATAATAGCACCACGAAGTCTCCACCAAAAAATCGTTAAAATAGGTATATAGAGAGCCCAACTTTTAAAAAAAGTTTTATATCTCAATTTGTCATTTCTTGGTTGTTAACTTCAAACAGATAGTTCACAGTGTCAAATCCAAAAATCTGTACGGTTGAACAATACATTTTATTGTCGTTTAAGCAAAAAAAAAAAAATTAATGCCCAAAAATGTCTTTTCTACATGTTTGCTCCCAAGATTCCAGAGCTTTAAAAAAATTGGCAGCAGGATCAAAAATTGTTTGACTTTGCTTTGTTGTTCTTTTCAGTCTTAACAAAAATAAAATTGTTGTTTCTAGGAGGAATTTACACACCAAAAATTCAAATAAAAAGACAATTGATCTATCAGAGTGCCGAAATGCTAGAAACTTGATTTTTCAGTTTACCCGCGCAAATAAGCAGTTAGCGGAATAGTTCCATTTATCCTTAAAAGGCCCAGAGTATCACTAACAATCACAAAAAAAGTATTGTAAAACAATAAAATTGTAAAACTAGTATTTATAAAAGCAAACAACGATTTCGAAAAGGAGAAGAACAAAAATGAAAATGTTTTAATTTCAAGCTATTTGCAATTCTGATAAAGGCTTGAATTTCAGCTACATCTGCTCAAATAGGAGCCCATTTGCTGTACTCTACCGATAGTACATCACGCGACTCCAAAAATCTGTATGGTTGAACAATACACTTTATTGTTGTTTAAACAAAAAACTGTCTTTTCTGAATGTTTGCTCCCAAGAATCCAGAGCTTTAAAACATTGGAAGGAGATTGAAGGAGATCGAAGAAACAAAAAATGTTTAACATTGATTTTTATATTCTCTCCATTGAGCAAAAAAATTTAAAATCCTGTTTTTAAAAAGTTTGATCAATGACAATAAGGACAAATTTATCCGACAAAAAATCAAATAAAATCTAAATAAATTTACAAACAGTTTGACAGCCAACTCGGCCATCAAAATGCGAAATTGGGAATTATGTCTTTATCCCTTTTTAGTCAATAGGGAATGCTCTATGGGTCTAATTGATCTGCCATAGAGCCGAAATGGTAAAAATTTGATTTTTCAGCTTAAATTAAAGCTTAAAATGTTGTTTTAAAAAAGGATATTTTAAAAGCAGTATTTATAAAAACAAACAACAATTGAAAGAAGTAGAAAAAGCAAAAATTGTTTTTCTTTGTTTTTTTCATTAAGCTAAATTAAAGCTTAAAATGTTGTTTTTAAAAAAATCAATAATCTTTAACTTGACAAAAGAATGTCTTGAATTTTTTCCAAAAATTCAAATAAAAAGCTAATATCTAGTTTGACATCAAACGCATGAGATTGCAATTGGGAATTATATCTTTATCTTTTTTAGTCAATAGGTAATGAATGCTCTATGGCTCTACTAATAAGGGCGAATTCAAAAATCTCGATTTTCAACGGTTCAAATTAGTAATTAGCGAATAATGAACACCTAGAATTGTCAATCTATGCTCTTCAATTTGTCCCTAACAAGTCCAGAGATTGAATCGCTGCAATTCAAAAAATATTCAAATTAAATCGCTAAAAATCACTGAAAATCTGAAAATTCTCAACTTGACACCTCTTCTGATTTACAAAAATAAAAACTTTTAACCAACCTTCAATATTGACGACCATGTGCCTGAGTTGCTCTTGCAGTTGTGCATTATTGACCATGTCGATCAGGTCGTATACGGTGTACAAACACGGATGAACAGACTCGAATCGCTGGATTTCCTCGCGAATCTGCTCGGAGACCTTCTCCCCCGGCAGGAGCATTTGATTCGGCTGCATTGGATAGGGCTGCAGCGGAGGTCCGGGCTGACTTCCTCCCAGAAATATCCCATTCAACGAGGTCACACTCTGATGGCGCTGATTCGGGAGCATTTTCGTCGTGTGTGGTCGCTGTCAGTAGCGGAGTACAAAATCAGTCGACCAGCGACGTGTGTGGCAATACAGACAGAGAGAGAGAGATGCAGTGGGAGAGCTCTCGCGATTTAGGGCTGAAGGACCTCCGGAAAGCGAGCGAGAGCGGAGTGAATTTACAAATTCATCACTGAAATGAGAAGAAAACACGTCGCGGAAATTATCGATCGCGTTTTAGGAGTGCGCGAGTGGTCGAGCACGCGAAGAAAGAAGAACACACGCGAAGGTCGACTCGTTGTTGCCGGTGCTGCTGCTGCTGCTGCTGCTGCCGATGACAAGCACGTCGACCACGAACGCGCGACGACCAGAACGGCGATGATGATGCGGATCAATAAGGCGCGAAAAAATTTTTTTGGAAGAAAGTGACCTTGTGGGGTGCGAAGAGGTGCTCTTCGAGATGAGTTTTGTTCGCGTTGGGCAAGTGAAAATGGGACGTGTGAAGAGAGGAGGAGAGGGAGAAGTGTGAATGAATGGGTTATTTGAGAGAATTTGCAGGTTCGGTATTAAACTAGAATATCATGATCATCAAAAATAAAAAAAATTCAGCTATTTCTTTCAAAAATTCTATTTTAAAATATTCTAAAGAGACAAAAAAACAAGCTAATTTGACATGCAAAAATACCACATTTGATGATTTATTGGTTTAATGAAATACATTAAAATTGATTATTAAAATTTTAATAATTTTATCATTGTTTGTACAATTTAAAACAAAATTTCGACACCATTGGGATCAAAAATACCATAATTGAATTTTTATTGGCTCATTTTTTAAAAATAAAATTTAAAATAACACTATTGTGATCGAGCGTTTACAAAATATTGATTTAATTTTTTAAATTATTATTTCACAAAAACTAGGCTATTAAAAATTCGAGACATAGAAACACGTTGAAGAAGTAAACTACCTAATTTTTAACATGAATTATCGCAGAAAAGGGAGACGCAAAAATACCACATTTGAAGATTTATTGGTTGAATAAAATACATTAAATTTGATTAATTAAATTTAAAAAAATTTAAACAAAAAAACGTTTCAAAACAAATTTTTTTGAGCACTCCAAAATTGAATTTTTTTAAATAAAATTAAATTAAAAACAAAAATGTTTTTTAAATCGTGTGCTATGAACTTGTCAAACGCACAAAAATACGAAAATGAAAGCAACCAAACGAAGTGAGAAGCAATGGTCCGATATCAAAAATAAATTTATTTCTAGCCCATATGAGACAAATCGATGAATTACCAGAAAGCTGCAAAAAATAGCAAAATTTATTGAATTTATTAATGCAGTAAATATGCAAACCCGAATAATTAAAAAAAGAAATTTTTGGAGCAAATAAAGTTGACCGAATTGCTCTTAGCGCAACAATCAAAAATTTAAAAATGCCGTGATCTGAATTTCTGAACATAACTGGAGGTTTCAGTTTTATCGTTTATTTAAAACGAGACCCTCAAAAATATTAATTAGTTTAACTTTTTAAAAATTTAATTTTGATTTAATTCTAAATCCACTTTTGCGATTGAATTCAGTTGAATATATCGATGAACATTAATCGCTTATAATCTAGGCAAGAGGTGATAATTAAAAAAAATTTAAATTTCGTTAAATTATGATTAAAAGAACATTGAAAATTGCGGTCAATCTATTGGCATTTCTGCTTTAATATGAAGCGAAATTGTAATAAAGCGGAATGCATCAAAAAGGTAAAAATTTATTATTAAAAAAAATTATTAACTGAATTAATAGAGTTTGGAAAAAAGTATTTTATTAAAAATTTTATTAAAAAAGTATTAAAAAGTAATGCAAAAAAGAAAATATTTTCACACGTTAAAGGCATCCAACTCAGATACTCGCATAAGTGGAATGCAATTTTCGATTTATCGATCGTCTTATTATATTTTGATTTTAAGTTTATCAGCTTGTGCTTTAAAAAGGATGGAAAGAAACGCAAAAATGTGTAAATTGTTAGTTTCATAAAGGTCAATTTCAATGCGACATTTCGATAGCACAAATCACACATTTCTGGTAACAATGCACTCGTATTTGCACGTGTAGCTGAATGTTGACCATTTGATTTATTCGACCAAAACAGAATAGACGGTTCTGCAGTCAGTTTTTACTGTAATTATTACGTAGTTATTATTATGTTGTTTAGAAAAACACCAATACCGAAAAAATAAAGCCAGAGTGGCATTTCCTGTTCTTCACAAAAATATATTTGAAATTCTTTTTTGAAACCACTAAATAACAGCTGTAAATAGCGGTTTAAACCTAAATTTTTAAAATGCTATGGTTCCAAGTCATTGGTAATACACAGTTCAAGAATAAACTAAAATAATGGCTCCAAAAATACACCCTAAATTGTTTAAAAATATAAAAATAGTGATTAAAAACCAATTCATAAAAAATAAATTAATTTTTAATTTAAAAAATAATAAAATGAAGCAAGAACGGACTTCCAAAAATGTTTAATTTTTATGCTTTAAATGGTACTTAATGGCATGCGATAAATGACATCCTCTCCACAAAAATAAAACAAAGCCAATCTGCATTTACTTCTAAAAATCAGTTTTTGTTGAAAGATCAAACAAAAATTCACAGCTCAGGGTTGAGCATTCGATTTACTAGGCCAAAACAGAATAATCGATTTGGCAGTCAGTTTTTACTTTAATTATCACGTACGGTTGTTTAGACGTACGTACAGTTCCCAAAAAATAAAGCCAAAATGACTGCCACCCGCAAAAATATTATTTGAAATTCTTTTTTTAAACCACTGAGCTACAGGATCCACACGTCGTAGAAGAATGTTTCTAAGCCAAAATTGTAGATTTTTTCCGAATGCTATGATTAGAAGAGATTCGTCCCTCAAAAATTAACTAAAAAATACAAACTTTAAATTTAAAAAATTATCCTCTATCTATTAACGGTTAGAGGTTTAGCAGTTCGCGGACGCTAGCAAACTTGTTAATGCGTTTAATGGTATTAATAGTATCGTTTAGAAGTACAACCACCCCCCCCCAAAAAAAAATAAAATAAAACAAAGCCTGACATTGCAATCTGCATTTACCTCTAAAAATCAGTTTTATTGTAAGATCACACAAAAATTGATAGCTGAGTTTTGACAAAACAGATAAGACGATTAGGCGGTCAGTTTCAACTGCAATTATTACGTACAGTTGTTTAGAAAACCACCACTTCCCAAAAAATAAAGCCAAAATGACATTACTCCCACCTGCAATTGAAATTCTATTTTTAAACTACTGAACTACAGGATTCACACGTCGTAGAAGACTGCCCTTAAGCAAAAATTGTGGATTTTTTGCAAATGCTATGATTAAAGAAGATTCACCTCCCAAAAATTAATTAAAAATTGCCAATTTTAATTTAAAAAAATTATCCTTTATCAATTAACGTTTAGCGGTTTTGTGAACGCTCTCAAACATATTAATGCTTTTGATGGTATTAATGCATACAATCGTTTAGATGTAGACTCAACCCCAAAAATAAAACAAAGCCTGACATTGTAATCTGCATTTACCTTTAAGATCAGTTTTTATTGTAAGATCACATAAAAATTCAAAGCTCAGTGTTGAGCATTCGATTTACTAGGCCAAAACAGAATAATCGATTTGGCAGTCACGCTCAAAAATTAACTAAAAAATAAATTTTAATTTAAAAAATTATCAATTAACGTTTAACGTTCAGCTGCGTAATAGAGCGGCTTCGTGTATCTACAAAAGGCCGCGTCGCCTTAACCTGCGTCGCAATATCATCGATGGTGTGTTATGTCTACCGCAAAATTGCACAAAAAGTTGTGATTTTTGAGCGTAGACGTACTTACCGGCCTAGACATGATTTCCGGGCTTCCTGTAACTCTTACCGGCCCCCGCAAACAAACGTGCTTCGCAGAACTATGCCTAGTTAATGGAATACTTACAATTGTTTGGATTTACAGACCTCTTCTCAAAAAAAAACAAATCCCGCCATTGCAATCTGCATTTACCATTTTCCAGATACCACGAACACACACAAAAATGTCTTAATTTATAAACGTTAATTTGTTCCGTTTGTTGAGCATCCCAAATAAAAAATCAAAAATGAAAAACAGAATTGAATTTTGAAAATAAAAAAACAAAAAAGTAGTAATTGTTCTTTTAAAATCAACTAACTATTTAAAAAATAGCTGCATTTAGGCGGCATAATTAAACACGCCTACATACCCAAAGAGGTTCAAAAATCTTAAATCCCGTCTTTAACTGGAATATCACGCAGTTGACCTACATTTAGCATTGCAATCGCATTCACACTTTGAGTGCTCTAGACTGGATTTTTAAGCCAAGACGTTCTAAACGATTCTATAGTCAGATTTAAGTGTTTGTATGCGGCTGTTTGTTGTTTGAAAGAGCACCACGACTCAAAAAAGCATCGCTATCTGAAATGGCGATTTCAAAAATGTACAATTGAATGCAACACGAACCTCCAAAAATGTTGGAATTTTGCACATTTTCAACGTCACATTTTATAAAAATTTAAAAAATGCTTAAAATTTAATTAAAATGTGAAATTAAAACAGCACACATGTGAAAATTAATTTAAATTTTCTTGTGAAAGTTGCAAAAACTCACTTTTAAAAATTTCTTTCAGGCCTTAAAGAGCTTCAAGCAAATTCTAAAACTAAAAAAACAAAAACAAGCTTCAAAAAATTATGTTTATACTATGTGAAATTATGTTTATACTATGTCAAACGTCACAAAAATGTCACCAAAATTATGCGCAGCGTTGTACCATAAAAACCGTTAAAATTAAATAGCTTTTAAATTTCAAAAAATTAAATGTTTGGCTTTTTTTCAACTTATCTTTCAGGCCCATGAGAGCATCAAACAAATTTAAAAGGCTTCCAGAAAATATGCGTAGTTCCGTACCATGCAAAATAAATTTTTAAAAAATTTTTCATTTAAAATTATTAAATTTAAATAAAATTAAAAAATTTTAAAAATGTCAAAATTGAACTATTAAAAGGCGCGCACACCAAAAATATTTTTTTACCTCTCAGAGTGTATTATGTGCAGCCTTTTCCTACAAAAAAAACTTTTAAAAATTTAAAAAGTGAATTAATTTTAAAATTAAAAAAAATTAATATAAGAAACAACGCATTGACAAAAATATTTGTTCCTCCCAAAAGTCACGACTCTCGCGAATACGCGCTCCCTAAAACCCCATAATTAGTCCTCACCTCTCTTCACTCGCCCATCTCACCGACATCGGTTAGTCTTGTGCAGGCGCCAATTACACACCCCGCAACGACGACCACGATGACGACAACGACGACGACGACCAAGACGACGCAACAGGCATAACACAAGGAGCAAAGAGGGTCGTCTTCGAAGAGACGCGCGCGCGCGCTCGTTAATCACATCATCTCTCGCTCGCGCCCACAGTGGCGCGACCGTCGAAGGCGCCGATAATTACGACCGATTGCGCGCGAGGAGATCCTCTCTGTTGAGACAATAAATCAGGTTCGGGTGATATGCACAGAGCGCGGGTGAAGCGCCGTGGATGATGGAAGTGAATTGAAGTGCAGTGGGGCAGCAGCAGCAGCAGTGAACGACGCCGCATCCCCACGGAGATGGATCAAAGCGGGCGAGCTGTTGTGGGTTGCGCTTTGGGTTCTGATCAGAAGAAAGCAGCAGGTGACCACAGCAGAGCAGAGCAAAGAGCAAAGGGTAAATATTTGGATACTCAGAAAATTCATTAAAAAATGTTTTGATGTTGTCAAGCTGTTGTGATTGATTTCACGAACGCGAAAGATTTTCGGGTATTAAAAATTTCCAAAAATTGGATGGTATTAACTGGTCGGGAATTAACTGGGCCAAAAATTTGATTTCTTTTAGTATTGAGTATAAAATTGTCAAAACAGTGATTCTGAGCTAAAGAGAGCCAAACTTATGTTTTATAGATTGCATAGACCACCTGGCAAAAATTGTGGTTGATTTTTATTATCTCGCTCAATGATGGCCAAACAAGATCAGGACATTTGTGATGATCCATGAGCAAAAATTGATTGATCAGAGTTGGAAATTATTTTTGCTTACTATCTCTTTTTTGCAAAAAAAAATTGAAAATTTAATATTAGATGTGGAGATCGGAGAAGCCGATTTTAAAAAAGCCACAAGTCGGTTAACGAGACTCTAAAATTTGCCTGTTTTGTGCATTTTTAACAGTTTATTTGTTTGTTTTGGCTAGAAAGCAACGAAAACAGCTAATTAAGTTGATGAAAAAGCTACAAAAAATTGATTTCACGAACGCGAAAGATGTTAGAGATGGGAGTCAATTGGACCAAAAATTTGATTTTTTTAGTATTGAAATGAAATTGTTAAAATAGTGATTCTCAGCCTTGCGAATTAGCTTATGAATGAGAGCGAAACTTATCTTTTATAGATTGCATAGATCCAGTTTATTCTGGATCAACTGTCAAAAATTGTGGTTGATTTTGATCATCTCGCTTAATGATGGCCAAACAAGATAAGGAAATTTGTGGGGATCCATGAGTAAAAAATGATTGATCAGAACTGGAAATTATTTTTGTTTAATTCTGCTCTTGTAAAATTCAAAAAAATGTAAAATTCGTTGTGGAGATTGGAGAAACCGATTTTAAAAAAGCCACTGAGCCAAGCCGGCCCGTTTTGGAGAAATTTCGAGCCGGTTAACGAGCCTCTAAAATTTGCCTGTTTTGTGCATTTAACAATTTATCTGTTTGTTTTGGCTAGAAAGCAACGAAAACAGCGAGATAAGTTGATGGAATATCTTCAAAAATCGCACCGATAATTCGCCGAGGCGCGAGCCGGTTTGCTTTGCCAAAATCTTATGGAGCCAAGCCACAAGGTTTCCGGAGCTTTGGCTTGCGTTCATCTTGAACTACAGTTTGTTTAAGAATTTAGATGAAATTTAGATTGCTTTTGTTGATATCAGTTCTCTTTGAATTTGAGCTCAATTAGTTTAATTAAAAATAAAATCAACTCAGTTTGAGCCTGGCCGATAATATCCAAAAATTTGTTATTTTTGAGTTATTTCTATGAAAGTGAAAAGAAACTATTCTGGGTTTGCGGATTTTGACAATTGGACCCGCTCGTAAGCTTATGAATGGGAGCGAAATTTATATATTATGAGTTCTCTAGATCCGGAGCAAGTATTGCTTTATCGTTTGTTGTTAATGAATATAGAGAACACGGAACAGAATCAAAAATTCTTCACATTTAAAGTATAAAGCTACTGAGCGTGTAAAATAGAGGCGAACAGCGAACGAACAAGCGCTATCAAAAGTTCAAAAGTTTAGTCCTACATTCCTCAAAAATTAGCTTCGGTATGGATTGTGCGTTGTGAACACTGCAAAATTATATTCCCTATTTATGCCAAAAATACTATCCAAAAATTTGTTATTTTTGAATAGTTTCTATGAAAGTGAAAAGAAACTATTCTGGGTTTGCGGATTTTGAAAATTGGACTCGTAAGCGTATGAATGGGAGCGAAATTTTTTCGAAAGAATTTCCAACTAAAAGCCAAAGATAAATGGTACAATTGGTACAGCCGAAATCATATGGAGCCGAGCCACGATGCATTAAAAAATCTGACCAGAGCAGATCAGAAGGTAATAATTTGGATTAACAGGAGCGCAAAAAAATGTTGGGATTAATTAAATACGCGAAAGGGATAACGCGAAAGATGTTAGAGATTGAAATACGGATTCTATTTCAAAAATTTAAATACCGAGTCTATCTCAATAATTAGCTTAGTATGGATTAGATTAGTAATTAGTATGCATTGTGCATTGTGAGCGCTCTGCAAAAATATATTTCCTAATTATGTCTTTATCTGATTGACCGTAGAGCTTTGTGATATTTCCAACTAAAAGCTCAAAGATAAATGGTACAATTGGTAAGATTGCCAATAAGAATGCCGATCTGATGATCAAAAATAAATCAATTGTTCACGTCTGTTTTTAATATTTGAAAGAAGAAATGGAGGCCTGATATACGCTAATGAAGCTTAATAATGTGAGCGATGACAGCCAAAAAAAAAATTTGAATTGATTTGAGAATAATTTGTCATTACAAAGTATTGCTTTATCGTTTGCTTTTAATAAATTTAAAGACGATGAAACAATTTCAAAATTTCAAGTATAAAGTATAAAGATATTTGTATATTTAAAGTATATTTGATAAAATGGATTTAAAAATGGAGGCGTATAAAATGGATTTTGAGACAAACAACAAACGAACAAGCGTTACTCTTGGAACAAACGTTACCAAAATCGTTGAACAGTTTTGTCCCAAAATCGCCCATTCAAAAATCAGCTTATGTGGAGATTGTGAGTGGTTTTCCTGGTCAAAAATTTATTTTATATTTTTGTCTTTATCTGATGGAACTGTAGAACTTTGAAATTTCCAACTAAAAGTTCAGGTATCTAGTGAAATTGGTCAGCCAATAAGGTTATATAGCTTTGAAACCCGAAAATAAAACAATTAATCGTTCACGTCTGCCTTCAATAAGTGGAAGAAGAAATCTTTTTCCGTCTTCAAAAATGTTTTTTTGTAAAATCGTTTAAAAAAGTAGTTATGATTTTGTCTGCATACCGAGATCTCTATGACCCAAAAATTATTCTTATTTGAAGTATAAAAATATTAGCGTATAAAATGGATAGTATTTTAAATAAAATTGATCAACTTGATTTTGCGGTTGAATTGAATGAAAACTTAAAATCGCATCCACCACGAAATTGTTATTGAGCTGGCCAAAAATTAAACTACTCAACGCTTTTTTTTAAATTGATCTGATTTGATCATACTGTTTGAAAGTTGCAAAATATTTTTCTCCCATAACTGAGAATGAGTTAAAAGTTGATTATTTTTTCCAGCTCCATCCTTGTATGAATGGATATTGAAAAATTCGAGTTGGGAAAATTATTCACCGCCACAAAAATTGGGAAAATATTAAACTAAATTGACAATAATTTCTACTCTGAATTCCTGAATTTAAACTGGAGAGAAGAAGCAAAAAATTAAAAGGAGAAGATTAAAAAGGAAAGACAAGTAGCTCAAAGTACAGGAGTTTTTTTCAAAAATATAATTTCATTAAAAATTGTCATTTGTTGACCCAACTCCGCTTATACATGCGAAACTGAAAGTTTTAACTGTGCGACAAATGTCAAAAATTTGTGAAATGAAATTTAATGAAATGAAATATATCGGAAAATCTTTCTCGTACTGTTAAGTTTTAGGTCCAAAGTACAAGGAGCAAAAATTTAGAACTTTAATGAACGGGTAAAAAAACTTTAAAATTAAAATTGCTCTTTGCTCTAAAATTTAAATGAAAAGATTTGCTCTTCTGTTTGGCCATGTAGTACAGTATAGTAATTTTAATGCAGGCGACGCCATAGTAGAAAATTTATTTGTCTTGCAGTTTGCACACAAGAGAAAAATTGAAAAATAGCAGATTTATTCGTTTTATTTCATTTAAAAATTGAATTTTGCAAATTCACTGCAACAACAAAAAACTGCAACAAAAAATGGTTTAATTTGAAAATAGCAGGTAGCACTGAATGTTTCAAGAGTGGTACAAAAAGCGACTTCATTAAGAAATTTCCAATAAAGAGCTTGAAGGCTAGTGGGGGCCGCATTTCATAACCAAAAATGTTTTTTATATCTTTAAATTTGTTAAAAACAAAAACAGTCAACGCTCAATACTTCTTTTACTTAATAAAACTTAATAAAAATAGTACTTCTTTTAAAAAGTCATTTACTTTTAACTGCGATACAACCCACGCTAGCAGAAATTTACAATGTGATCAGCCAAATCTTGAATTTCACGAAAATAGTGATCGAAATTTGGCTTTTAAATTGAAATGATTGGCCATTCAAAAATATGTTTATTAGAATGCTTTGTACACGCCGAGCGAACAAGTTAATTGAACATTACCGAATCGTTCAGCGTGCTGGCTTAGTCAAAAATATATAGAGGAAGAATTAAGGCACAAAAATTTATTTCGATTTATTTCCTTTTCTAATTAATATGAGAGCATTAGGAAATTTCTCAAAAAAACTGGAAGACTAGTGGAGGCTTAGAAGGCAAACATATCGGTAAATTTACCGTTCCGCCTGGCGAGATGGTAAACATGCAGGCCAAAAATAGTATTTCTTTTAAAAAATATCATTTGATGACTCATCTCTGCAGATACGTGAATAGCGGAATTTTTTACTTACGCTATGAGTAACATTACTTATATGTGTTCCCAGTGGGTCAAAAAAAATTTAATTTAATTAAATAGAAGTAAAAAATATCGTTAAATTCATTAAAACATTTCACATTTTTGCAAAAACAGCAAATCTTGTATCTTGTATGCAGTTTACTTGAATCAATTATGAAACTAAAAATTACTCCAGCAATCGTTTACCAGTCCTATTATCACGTTCTAGTCGTCGTATGACTGAGGCTCAAGCGGAAGATCAACAAAAAAACGTAAAAATGTATGTTGAACATCACCTTGTTTATAAAAAAAATAAATCAATTATTTAACATTTATAGCTTAATTGATCTAAAAATTCAACAAAAACGGAGTTAAAGTAAAATCGAATTAATTATTAAATTTACTATCAAAAAATCAAGAAAAAAATTAAATATGTACGTTTCATCTGATCAAGCGCTTATGCCTTATTTGTTCTTAATTATCATAGTTGTATGCTCAATTATGCTCATTCGTTGAAATTTGTTTTTTTAATTTAAAAATTTATAATGTTTATTATAATAAAATGAAATTATTTAGAATTACATCACCAAAAATTACTCCAGCAATCGTTTACCAGAAAAACGTTACGGCTCTACTCGTCGCATGCCTGAGATCACACTGTGCTTATTGCAACAAAAAAACGTATCTGTAATTTAGAAAAAAATGAATCAATTATTTAACATTGGTCGCTTCATTCATCAAAAAAATCCACTCTCTTCCCACCTCTCCTACACGACCACTTGACATCGTCATCCATCTTCTCCGCGAAAACAAAAACCGCCGGGCAAACAACGCGCAAAGCACACACACAGTGAGAGCCAGAGACAGAGGAAGATATCAAAGTGACCCGGCGCCGCGCGAGAGGAAGATAATCGCCGCGCCGCTATCATTCCGCAAACATCCACAAAAACAAAGCGCGCCATCTGTTTGGGCGCCGCGGTGGTCATTTCCGATGTGCGCTAAGCCCTGCGATAAGAGCTGCCGAAAGGAGGAGAAAAATAGGCAAAAATTTTGATTTTTTAATAAAATTTTAATTTATTAAAATTTATATCAAATTTCTGAATGTGGGTGATTCTTTGTTACAAAAATTTTCACTTTTGTTCGGTGGAAAGTCATTGATTTTCGTCGCAAAAATAAATTCCTGGTTTCTCAAATTTTAAAACTAAAAAAATTCGTAAAAAGACTACCGGTTTTTTAGAATAAAGATTTGCTTCAATTATTGTAAAAAACGATTATCTCTAATCTGGTGAAGTGAAGCAAGTTGATTGGAGCTAACTGGGTTAAGAGTTTCTGCTCCCAAAAATGAAAAATAAAATTTAATGAACATGGAATGTCCGCCATTTTTTTTAAATTGACCGTGAAAAAGGGAAATAGAAAGAATAGAATAGGCAATGTATAGAATAGCCATCGATTTGCAAAAAATCCAAAATTCAAATTTAAAACAAGTATTTTCATCTTGGAAAAAATTAATTAATTTAATATTTTTCACAACAACTCGATGTTAACCACCTTTTGTGGTGTCGAAACAGCACCGCCCAAAAATTTGGATTTTCTGCAAAAGACTGAACGTGATTAAAAATGCAATTAAATGGAATTGTGAACTTTATAAATCGATTTTCTCTAAAAATGACAACTTAAATTATTTTCAGTTATGCTGCTAGTTTGTTTTCTGATGGCGGATGCAAACATTTATTTATTATTTATTGTTTTATTTAACCATTTGATTTTACCCGATAGCTGATCTTATCAACCGTCGAAGAATTCCACAAAAAGATTTAAAATTAAGTGGAAAATGGCAAAAACTAGTTTTTAATCAATATATAACTACAATAAGCATTAAAAATTAAACTATAAACTAAAACATTAAACGTCAGTTGAATAAATCAAATTAAATTAAACATTAAACTAAAAAAATCATTAAACTAGATTCAAAATTACCATTATCAAAAATTCGATTAGACTGATTGATAGATCAAAAATCTAAAAGCTGTTTTGGTCTCAAAAACTGAAAATTAACAAAATTGTTTTTCAATAATTGTGTGGCGTGCAAATACATCAAGAAGATCGAAGTTAATTTGGCGCAGACTTGGCTTGTACAGAGCACGCACAATGCAAAAATGTATTGCATTTCGTTAATTCGCTTTTTTGTGATTTGCATTATTGGTAGAGTAATGTATAAAGACACAAAAATTTTAAAGCTTTTTGAAAATGTTATCTGCAAAAATGCTCATCATTTTACGATGTCTGGACATCAAAAATATAAATAATTTTAGGATTGTTTAAAACAGTGGCACACAAATTTGCGTCTGTTTCAGGTCAGACGCTGATTTTTGTAGTTTTTATTAGAATAGCTTATACATCTACGCTGCAGCTTTAAAAAAGTATTTAATTTTAAATTAATTTTCAGTTTTGTTTCCACAAATCAAAGCACGAAATCAGATCTCAGACTCAAAAATGCCCAAAATATAACAAAAGCGCTATTACCAAAAATTAAAAAATTAATTAAGTGAAAGCAATGAAAAAGGCTAAATTGCGTTTTGTAAAAAAAAAGATAATTATGATGTTGATGACTTGTCGAATTCTTTATCACAATGCCTCCAAAAATGTGTTAGAAGCTACTGTTCTCTGATTTGGTTGAATTTATTATTTTCATTTTTTAATTTCAATATTTCGAAAGTTAACATTTCTTGAAATTTTAATTTATTTGTGAGGAATGTAATGCCAGCAGCATCCATGCAATTTAAAAAGATGGCTATTTAAAATTGAGTTGGCCGAAATGCAAGGTCCGACGTCAACAATGAAACAAGGTTAATTTTTTATAATTTATTTCTTGAGTGCATGCACCTAGCATTCAAATAGCAATCTATTCCCTGAATGGATGGTTGAAAAATAGGAAAAATTAAATTAACAATTGCATTCTAGCCAAAGTGATAGTGCGTGTGGACATGAAATGTAATCATAATTTTTTTGAGTAATCGTTTAGATTGCTATTTGAATGCTAGGTGCATGCACTCAAGAAATAAATTATAAAAAATTAACCTTTGGTTTCTTTGGTTTTGGTGGTCTCTTGGATGACTATTTAAAATTGATTTGTTAAAATTCAAGGTGAATACGTCAAAAATAAAACAAATTGAAATTTTGTTGCATTCCCTCAACTGTTAATTTTAATTTCCTGAGTGCTTAAACTTTCAAAGTATTCAAAGTCTAGAAAATTGCCTCTGACAATGGCCACTGATGACAAAAAAAATCATTATTACATTTCATGGTCACGAAACGATCACTATGGCTTGGACGAATAATAAGAATTGTTCATTTAACGTTTTGTTCGTTCTTGTAAAATTACAGAAGCTATATTACGAAGAAAATTTCCGAAAATGAAAGAATCAATTAACCATCGATCCAACAAAAAACAAGATTTTTGCAACCTTATAGCGCTCTGTTTTAAAATTGATTTGTTAGAATCCAAGATGCACCGGCAAAAATAAAACAAACTGAACTTTTATAATTACCCCCACGGTTAATTTAATTCTAATTTCTTGAATTGTTGCATGGACTTTGAAATCAGCATTCTATAAACTTTCCAATATTGTCAGATTTGACAATTCCGTAAAAAAAAATCTCACAGAATTTATCGTTCAAATTAGCTTTTAACGTTTAAAAAATGACCTCTGACGGATTGTACTTACACACTGTTATCAAAAAAATTATTATTACATTAATAACCTTGTTGTTAACCTCATCTATCTAATTGAGTTTTGAGCTGTTACGACTACTTGTTCAGATCGACAAAAAAACTAGATTTATTATTGAAATGGCTATTTGTTTGCAAGTAGATTGAAGCTTTCGAACACAAGTTACGAACCCTGCTACAATCCTAAATCCCGCCTTGTTCAAGTTGCAGTGGTTGTTCAACTGACTTTGAAGGAGATAAGCTTGTTATGCAAAAATTCACTCTGTTTTAAAATGGAAGAGCATAGCCTGGCGTGTCTTGCGGTGTAACGCAGTGTTCACTGTGGTTTTCACACAAAATTACTGTAATTTGGGCCAAAATCTGTGAACACCACATACAAAGGCAAAAAATCCCAAATTTTGTTTTTTTAATTGAATTTGAGCTGTTGAGGCTAAAATTAAATACTGTGTTAAGACAAGACGCTCCAGTTAACCAAGCACGAAAACTTCAAAAACAACTTTCAGCAAATTTAAAAAATTTAAATTAAATTTAAAAATAAACCGCGATTAAATTCAATAATGGACTCAATTATTGGGCCCACTGGTGGCACACCATTTTAGTTCTTGAAGTCTTGAAAAGCCAAAGTTAAAAAAAAACTTTTCGTTTCCTAAAAATTAAATTTAAAAAAATAATTTTAAATTAATTTCATTTTAATTTCATTAAATATTATACGTCAGAAGCAAAGGATGCCAAAAAATTGATTATTTTTAAAGCTACAAAGTTTGCGATTTGTGTCCAACTCTTATCTAGTTTAAGGCATCGCTTGCTCTAATCTATGAAGGAAAATCATTGTATTCGTTGTGCTAATGTAGCGTCTGTATCTTTAACGATGATTTTTAACTTTTACAATCGTTGAGGTTAACGGTCAATCCTTCAAAAATTGACTTTACATCTACTGTGCGAATCCAAACGCCAAGAATTTGATGTTTTTGTTGAAAAGGTGGCTCTGCTGACTGTTGTTGTTGCTGACAGCATGTTGAACAATCAACAATTGCGTGTTTACGTGATCGGCGGATTTGGGACGCAAAAATTATGAATATCAGTCGCAAGCCTAATTTGTTCTACTGCACTTTAGCTCGAGAAATACGTCATTTCGTTCTTAAAACAAACAAGAACATGATGGCAGAACAAAAAAATTGCATTTTTAAAATCGATTTCAATTTCGGGTGCAGATGGAAACATCACTTTTACTGTTGCTGTTGTGAAGCACAACCACCACATCTCCTTGAGCCACTCATTGTCAGACTTAAAACCACTGGTTTTTTTACTGCAGTCCGAAATGAATCGTTACTGACAAAAAATCGATTAATATTATCTCATTTTTAGACATAGGCAGATAGCCCTTTTGAAAACGACCTATAAAATGGCGAATGCCGTCGATTTCAAAAAAAAAAAGAAATAATTTTGTAGCACAACCAATCTCATTGACCTACTCATTGTCAGATTTATTATGGTTACTATCCAAGTACACAAAAAAGCTCTTTCTTTGGTATTCCCCGTATTCACTGGTTTTTTTATTGTGAAATTTTGATGACAAAAAAAACGATTAATGGCATCTCATTTTTAGGTCTCATTGTTAGACATATGTAGGCAGAGAGCGTCGGGAGCTCAAGCTATCAAGAAACTCTTTTTGAAAATGGCCTATGTCGTCTTTCTCAAAAATGTTTTGCTTTCCTCGTCGTCGTCGAATATCGTCGATGCTTTGCTTAATGAAGCGAAATACAAATTACTAACATTTTCAAAAATGTTTCAAAAATTCAAAAAGTAAAATTTTAATCAAAAAATTTCAAAATTAAATTTTAATAAAAATTTATCTACTCGTGTGAATAATAAAAAATCAAGTGATTTTGAGATCTTTTAAGAAAGAAATGTTCTCAGCTTGAAAATGTTAGATAATAGAAGCCAAAAAATTGATTTTTGAATAATGCAATTTGCCCAAATTCCTCTAGAACTGAGCCAAACACCAATGAGTAACTTTGCTCATTTCTTTCACAAAGTCCAGTTTACAACTCAACCAGTTTGACAAGGAATTGAAGCAAAAAAGGCAAAAGAAGGTATACGATTAGGTATACGAAGGTAAACGACTTTATTTTCAAAAATTTCTAAATAAAAAGATTTAACAATTTTCAAAATGATGTGGCGTGTTCTTAGTTTGGAATTTAAAAACCGCTAAACGGCTAAAAAAGCTACACTTTCTAAACAAACTAAACACGGCCTATTGAATGAAACTTAAAATTCAAAAAATTCAGCATATTTAATGAAGCTGTAATGCAGCAAAATTATTAAATTAATAGATAAATAAAAACTGTAAAGACTAAAAACAGAAATTTATATTTGAAATTTTTTGAAAATTTTAAATCTAATCCTAAAGGGAAAACGTTTAGAGAACATGCTGATTTACGGACTTTTCAGCAAAAATCTTTTTTTCTTTTTTACAAGCCACAAAAATTACTGAAAAAGTCAGCGGAAGTTATTGAATAAATCGCTTATTGAATAAAAACAATTTTTTGTCGGATTGAGGATTGAATTGCAAAAATTGAATTTTAATTTACTAAAAGACTAGTTTCGTCAATGCTTTGCTTAATGAAGAAAAATACAATATTCAAAATATTTTCCAAATGATTTTAAAAATTTATTAAAATTTTAATCTAAAAAATTTCAAAATTAAAATTTCAATAAAATTAATTTTCTATCAGAATTTGTGAAAATCAAGTGATTTCGAGATCTTTTGGGGAAAAACGTTTTCGTCTCAAAAATGTTACGAAAGAGAAGCCTAGAGAACACGCCTAGAGCAGCAGCAGCATCACCATTCCATAGAGACAAACGGAATTGATTACCACTGAAAGCGAGCGAACAACAAAACAGCTCCCAGAGTGTATTCAGATGAGCTGCTGAAACTGAAAAACAAGACGATGACAACGAACCAACCAGCCGACTGGTGACTGTGTTGTGTTAGGCGGTGGCCCCGCCATCGCCGCCGCATTGTTCTCCCGCTCGCTGGCCGATCGATTTGTCGGTCGGTCGCCGCTTGTCGTTTGGAACATTTGGAGCAGACGCGGAATTGCGATGACAATGACGAAGATGTGATCGGCGTTATCGATCGATTGACGCGGGAGAGAGGACGTGCAAGGTCTGAGATGAAATTCTGAAATTAAGTTTAATGTACAAAAATTTAAAAAATATTTGAAAAATTCGAATAACGTCGCGGTATTGCCGCTGAATTTATTTCGCACGATTTAGGCGAAAATTATGTATCATGTAAAAGCAGAAAGGGTACAATGAAGAGAGCTGAAGTTTAAATTAATTTACAGCTTGAATTTCGATGGCAATTTAAAACTTAAAAATTGAATTAAATTGATTTTTGTACAAAAAGCTACAAAAAATGAAGAATGAAATTATGCAATTTCTTCTGCAAAAATTTAAAAAATGTTTGAAAAATTCGAGTAACGTCGCGGTATTGCGGCTGAATTTATTTCACACGATACAGGCCAAAATTATGTAAAAGCAGAAGGCGTACACTGAATATGATTGAAGTTTAAATTAATTTACAGCTTGAATTTCAATGTCAATTTAAAACTGAAAAATTGATTTTTGTACAAAATGCCATGAAAATGAAATTAACAAATTTTACTGACAGTTAGTGTTAATGCTTTTTTGAATCAATGTAAACTTGGTAAATTAAGCTACATTTAGTAATTTAAAAATGAAATGCGTGAAACACATTGACAAAAAACATTAAACTGAAAGATGAAAGTTTTCCAAAAATAAGAATTTAATTATTAAATAAATAAATTAGTTAAATATATTAAAAACTATGAAATTAACTATGAAATTAAGAAATTTGCGACTCGAATAACGCCGATGCCGCGGAATTGGTTAATACAAAAATTGTTACAAAAATTGTGTTCTATTCTGTAAATTCAGAACTAAACAGTTTGGGTGTATTTTGTTCAAAAAATAAAATTAATAAATTAAATGAAAAATACGCCGAAGGTTAAATTAATTTACAGCTTGAATTTCAATGTCAATTTAAAACTTAAAAATTGAATTAAACTGTTTTTTGTACAAAAAGCTGCAAAAAAGAAATCCAAGTAAACTTTTAAAAAGCAGAAATATTACGGATTTTTTGTCCAAAAAATGTACTCTCCCAAATGTAATTTACCAACCAACGGTTTGTGACATTTTGTGACAATATTATTTGTTTGTTCGCAGTGTGCAACTTTAAAAACCCGGACTTTAAAAAAATATGATTTTTAAGGCAGTTAATGCAGTTCTACTAAAACACGGAAAATTAAAGAACATTTTTTGTGATTTTTTTAATTAAAAGATTACTGCCGACAACAACAAAAAAACTCAGTAAGGTCGTTTTTGGGAAATTCGGAGGAAGTAATCTCAAGCAAAAATAATATTTTTAAAAAACATTGACAATTCTTCATAAACTAGAAAACAATGAGCGTTACTCATCGCGTGGGGACATAACTTTTTCCAGACAGTGAGCGAGTGGCGCAGCGCGAAAGTGCTGGGCTGTTAGTCGCGAGGTGCGAGGTTCGACTTTCCCTCGAAAAGTTCTTTTTTTGTTTTGTTCTGTGGGGATCATACACGCGGGAATGAGCGAATAGAAAGAGGTTTGGACGAGCGGAGACTGTTTGTGGGACAATTTGGAGCAATTTGAGCGCAAACAGCACAAAATTTGAAGAAAATTTGACAAAAATACAGGCAAATCGAAATCAACAGGTGAATTTGACCAGTTTTGGTCGATTTATGGATCAATTGGAGGGAAACGAGCATCCTACATGGTCAAAAACGCACGGTGAACACTTTGCGCTTGCGTTTGATACTATTAGAGGCGACATAGAGCCAGAAAACAGCGAACGAAGACGGAATTTCGGTGACACACGAGCGCGGGAGTGAAAGGAAAGCTTATTTTGGCCGAAATCGGTCGATTTTCGAGCTGAAACCCGTGTCACGCGCATTGTGCATGTGCGAAAAAGCGCGGAGATCATTCTCCAAGCGATTAGACGGCTGTTTGAGCCACAAACAGAACCAAAATTGATGAAATTTTGCTCAAATTCGACCAGATTGCTCATTTTTCGCTCAGAATCGCTCATCTTGGGCGAGGTGGTTCGATTTTCGAGCTGAAACCCGTGTCGCGTGCATCTTGCATGTGCAGAAATGAACGGAGATCATTCTCCAACCGATTAGAAGGCTATCTGAGCCCAAAATTAGTCAAAAATTTTGAAATTTCGGTGATGCTCGAGTGCGTGCGTGAAGAGTCATGAGTGCTCGCCCATTTTTGGTCGATTTCCGAGCTAAAACCCGTGTTACACGCATAATTCACGTGCGAAAACTCACGGAGAACATTCTCCAAGCGATTAGAAGTCAATTTGAGCCACAAACAGAGCCAAAAATGATGAAATTTCGGTCAAATCCGAGCAGATACATGAGATTCGCTGATTTGGATGGGTTTTGAGGCTTCTTTCGGGTCTGTTGGCACTCAATACATGTAAAATTGCTTCGAAAACAGTTTACAAGCCACCTCCAACTAACTGGAGCCTCATTTGCAGCTTTTCATGCAAACGTCGCGATATATACGCACTTCGCCCACCAATCAGTCATGTTCGAATAGCCGAATGGTACCGCGCTCTCTTCTCATCTGTCTGGCCAACAGGTAAGTTGGGTGTTCGATGCCGGCCGGAGTCTCTGCATTTCTTAATTCTTCGGCCAAAAGGATTGAGAAGCGCAGGGTCTTCGGAGGACTGAGGAGCAACAAAAATTGCTCAAATTAAGCGCGCGCAGTAGTCAGCCACAATAATGAGTACTTTTTTGAAGTTTTGTACTTTGGAACGTAGCGAGCCGCGGAGCGGCGAGCACGCATGCACGTTAACCACAGGCACGTTTTATTTAGCCCTGGAATCAGCCCAAAGCGAAGCTTTCTTTGTCACCCAGCACATCTCCAATGAGTTTAAAACTTATCCCATGTATAATTGAGCTGGGCCCCCGCAAAAACCAGGGCTCGTAGAGCACTGGTTTTTTTTACAAGATTAATTTAAAGGTTTCTTTGAATCAATTCAAACCTGGTAAATAAAACCAATTTTAGTAGTTTTAAACGTGAAATTCGTGGATTTTTTTATTGATTTTTGTGTGGAAGGGAGTAGAACGAAGTAGGAATGCAAAAAAAAAACAAATTGACATGAAAATGAAAATGACAAATTTTACAAGATTAGTGTTTTTTTTGAATCTTTTGATCTTGAATCTTGAACAAGCTTTTTTGAATCAATGTATACTTTTTAAATAAAGCTACATTTAGTAATTTAAAAAATGAAATGCGTGATCGATAAAAATCGATAGAACACGTCGATAAACGGGAAGTCAGATTTATTCATTTTAGTTTGTGATTCTTTCAAAAAATAAGATTTTAATTGAATGTTAAATATAAATTGAATGTTAAACATAAATTTCACTATGAAATTAAGAAATTTGCGACTCGAATAACGTCGATGCGGTGGAATTGATTTTGAGCGATTAATACGAATCTAAGTATCGCACATGCTAACAAATGCGTAAGATATTTGTGAAAATTGAATGCAATCTTGTAAATTCAAAACTGAAATCTAAAAAAGTTGAAAAAGCAAAATCAAAAATTAAAATTATATTTAAAGTTCGGACTAAACGAGATTGTTGAATTCCATTTAGGTTCCCATTTAATTCCAAAAATTTCATTTAGGCAGCTAAAAATGCATTCCTGAAATTAGAAGTTTGTTGAAATTTTAAATATTATTTTGATTCGAGCAGTTGAATTGCTGCTGAATTACGTTTGCCCGATTAATTCAAAAATTATGTGTCATCGACCAAGCGCAAAGTGAATAATTAAATCAAGTTGTTTGTCTTTGAATTTTTAATAATTAAATTAATTTAAAGATGGTTTAATTTCATCCAATTAATTGTGATTGTTTAGTTACGTAGTTACAAACGTAAACAATAAACCGTTAAAGCATCTAGATTGATTTTGAACAACAAAAAAACGTTGGATTGATTTTTAAAAAAATTGTCAGATTTCAGCGTTAATTCAGCCTAACATTTGCGCGGCTTCACCAAAAATTAGCCAAAAAGATGTGAGGAGTTGAAGACGTTTCTTCCCCAATAAAGAATTTGTTTTCTTAAAATTCAACTTTAATGTTGCTGCATCTCTACCGAGCATGTGAAGATGGCTCCGACTGGTAAACGGTTGGTAAACGTTGCACTCAACGCGCGTAGAAACAAAATTTTATTCAATTCCAAAAGCTTAAATCTAAAACAGATTTTTACATTTTTAAAATGTTCATTAAAGAAATCAAACACCGCAAGCGATTTTTCTCATCACTCAGCAAAAATTTAGCATCGAATCTATTTAATTTAATTTATTTTTCACATTAATTTTCGAACTTAAAAATCACGCCCGGTGGTTTTAAAAAATATTAAAAAGCAGATTTGAATCTGGATTACGTTAAAACTCTGTTGTGTTGTTTGATCAAAAAATAATTTAGCTTTAAATTAAGAAATATTGTCCGGCGAACAAAAACGTCCACGGATTACCAGAGCTGTCGGGTTTTCGGGTTTTCGGGACAGCTCTGCGGATTACCACGAATACGCACACAAGAAAACGTTTAAAACTCTTTAAATTAAATTAATTTAAATCTAAAAACATTTCTACGTGCTGCAAAGTTAAGCAAAAACTGTACTTCCTGTTTTTGAAGGTACCAACTCTACACGGCAAAAATTTTTTTATTTGAATTTTTTTATTTAGCAAATTATTTTTTAATTTAAATTGCTCGTGAGGATAGGTGAGTTTCTGAAATTGAGAATTTTGTTGTTGAATATGAACATTTAAAAATTGTTTATTCATGTGAATTAACGATTAATGTAAAAATTGTGACTTCAGGAAGATTCTGAACTGATATATCGAAAAACTAATTATTATTCAATGCTTGGACCAAACACATAAATTAAAGGTCCAAATACAGAATGGGCCGTGCTCTAAAAAATAGAGAGCGTAGTTGAATTGTTGTGAAGCATCATATTAGAGCACAAAATTAAATTCATTTTCAAGATTTTCAGATTCAAGATTCAGAAGAAGAGAAAGATTCAAGAAAATGTTCACAAAAAAACTTAAATTTAAATTAAATTAACTTCAATTAAATTTATAATTTGAAAATAAAGCTCCATATTGATAATTCGGTGGTTTCTTAAATTAAAATTAATTTGAATTTAATTCAACTTCAATTTGTTAGTAAAATAGAGGTGCTGATGGCGCGCGCAGCCGCATTCAAGAACAATGAAATAAAGATTTTAAAAATGTTTGATCTGATGAATTCTTGCTGAGCCAAACATGAAATTGGTTATCATAAAACTTAAAAATTTGAGTTAAATTAAATTAAATAAAAATTAAAAATCTTTTTTTAATTTTTAATTAAACTAAAATTTCATTTAATAATATTTTAAAATTAAAACATTTTAAAAAATTTAAATACGGACGCATCATCAAAAAATTGCAAAACAATTTGATTTTTCAGTTAAATAATTCCATAATATCATAGTTTCATAACGACTGGCTCTGTTGAACTTTGATAGATACACAAAAAAAACCACAAAAACCTCAACCTGACACATAAATCACCCCCAAATCCGACTCCCCAGCACAGGCACAAAGCGTCCGTTAACCAAAAAAACGCACGCGCAACGGCTGCGCGCGCAATTAATCATAAATGCGATTCCTCGCGCTCAGGTGCGATGGGGCGAAAATCCAAATCTGCACCTGCCACCTGTCGATTGTCGTCGCCCACGCAACTCGATTTCCGCCTCGGAACTTGGAAGATCTTTGGCAAACGTGGAATTTTAGTGACCGCGGAAAGGAAACAGCGAGCGAGTGGTGACTGTTCGTCTGTCTGTCTGCCTCGGCAAACAATGAGATACACGCGATGGATGGGTGGACGACGGATGAGTCAGAAAAACGACTCAGGACACCTGCGTGTATGCAATTGTCGTTTATCTCGAAAGGATTCGCTCATCCGATCGATAAAACCAATATCTAACGCTTGTTCTATCAGCGGTTCTATGGTGTAGCGGTTAGCACTCAGGACTCTGAATCCTGCGACCCGAGTTCAAATCTCGGTAGAACCTAGCATTTTTTGTTTTGATCTAATTTCAACGCGGTGGCCTTTTCCAAACTCTTTATATCATCAAAAGCAACACCAAAAGAAATAAAACACGAAATGAGAGCAAAAAGTACTAATACAAAAAATTGATCGCTCCCTGGTGGGCTTGAACCACCAACCTTTCGGTTAACAGCCGAACGCGCTAACCAATTGCGCCACGGAAGCACACCTCAACAGCCGTTCAATTGTCTATATATTGCGAGCGTTGGGAAAAGGTTTTGCGTAAATCGCGGTCACAAAGAGGCGCCGCGACAAAGAGGACGAAGACGCGCTGCCGTAACGCAACCTAATTTATATTTACAAATCGCTGGCAGGGAACGAGCGAGCGCGAGGCGATTAGCAATCGCCAAGTTAATGCGATTATGCGCTAAGCGATTGACGTTTCGCGGTGAAAAGCGGAAATCACGTATCAAAAATGTAAAATTCATGTCGACAGTAGGCTGGAAATGCAAATCCAGACAAGCGTAAACAATCACGAACAGTCGAGAGGTGTCTAGACAACGACTTCACTCGAATCACCCATCTTCCCGTCACACTTGTCTAGACAAGCGAATACAGACAGAAATCCATCGATGTGAAGGTCGCGCATCCACGTTTTTCGAACATCGTAAATCCGCGCAAATCGCATTTCGCCGCCGCTGACCTTCCCATCGCAACAACGCTTGTAAGTGACTTTCCTCCTCCCGCTGCTCCCTGTCGAACACAAACAATCGCACCCCGGCGGTACTCTATGTACCTCCGAACAACGATGGCGCAACACACAGGCTGACACACTTCTCTGCGTGCGCTGTGGAAGAGCTGGTTTCCCCGCCGCTGCTCCTGCCCGCCATGTTGCCTTCCCTGCCCTGCCCGCACATCCATCCCATCTCTGGCCCGCCCGTAAGTGACTCCTCTGCTGGAGGTCAACAGGGGGCCCAGTAGTCATATTGCACTCTTGCGCAATCATCCAGTGAGAGTGTGTGGTGGGGCTATATCTCAAATAACAAAACAACGAGTGAAACAGCAGCAAAATCAACAAAAACAACAACGAAACTTAACAACAATCGGAACGAACGAGGAAGATTTTATCATATAATGTCCCAGGCTTCTTCAAAGCCGCTTGTTATCTTCGCACATGTCAGCGCTGCGCTCAGCGGGTAGTTGTTGATCTTCAGATTACGTTCGGTGTAGTCGGTTGTAATCTGAAAATGGATATAGTTATTCTGGATGGTAAAAAACTGGTTTTGAAAGGGTTGGAAGCGCCTCTAAGTGCTTCACACATCGTCAAACGCAATGCCAGATACTTATTCCGGTCGCGGATTGGGAAATAGCGACAATTATATGGTCTGGCACGTCTAGCGAACCTAGAGAGTAGACCTATCTCAACTAGTCGCTTTTAGAACTAATTTAAAGGAATAAAATGAGCTCATCCAGGCTGTTGCTTGCTTACCTTTCCCCTAGCAATACCGCCAACAACAATAACAATTGGCTCCTCACTGTCGACACGCTCCTTGGCGAGCTCGCGTGGATGCATGACCTCTTCAGCAGCGAAAGACATCAAATATTTGACGCATCCAACCGGCAAATGCTGAGTAACCGGGTTCTTGATAACCCGCAACAGTTTCTGCGACGTGTCAGCAGCTCGAATCGTCATTTGTGCGAGGAGTTGGACTAGAATTACAACGTGAATAAACTCGTAGAAGGGCAGAGCTCACCCATCAATCCACAGAATCGATCGAAAGTTCGCGGAATACGACACTGCGGGCTAACTTCAACCAAAACGTTCTTGGTTGTGCGGAAATAGACTTGGAGAAGGCCGGCGCGGTTCAGCGGACTGTCGAGAAGCATCAGCAAGCACTGAAACGAGAATTCCGCAATCGAAAAGCGTCAAAGATCACCAAACCTGATGGAGAATATCAGGACGATAGTCGGTTGGGTCTTTCTTCATCTTTTTCAAGAAATTCTGGTGCTTGTCGCTGCTTAAAATCACATAATCGCCTCCAACCTGAATCGGGATTGCGTAAAAAGTGCTCTGAAAATGGGGAAAACGCACCTTCGCTGATTCCAACGAGCAATCTTCCAGGATCACGATCAGCTTGCGCTTGTTCTCCGCGTCAAGCTTCAGCCGTTTCGATCGGGGACCGTCAGCCATGATTCAAATTGTTCTGAAAAGCGTGGAAATAAGAAAGTGGACGGAAATTTAGCCAAAAACGAAAGAGAAAATAATCGAGATATTATTACACAGAGACGCAAATGGGTC